>QXTE01000095.1:4101736-4406075 GCA_003942145.1 Platysternon megacephalum
TTTTTTTTTTTTTTTTTTTTTGCTGCCTGGGGCAGCAAAAACCCTGGAGCCGGCGCTGCAACCCGGACACCCACCCACCCCCCTCCCGACCTGCCCGTGCTCCCTGGCGTGCGGGGCGTAACCCTAGCCGAGAGCCTGGGCGGACTGGGACAGCCTTGGAGTGAAGGGGCCTCTTTGGGCGGCTCTGGGGATCCCGGAGCTGCCCTGACACGCTCAGCGTTGGGTGCCTGCCACCGCACGTGTTCTCTGGGGCTCTCTGGGGGTGGCTAGGCTGGCAGAAGGGAGCTCAGCGCCTGGGCGCAGCCGGCCCCGGGGCGGAAGGAATCCACAGGCGTTAGGCGAAGGGTTTGTGCTGTGCTTTAACCACCCTTCCAGCAGGGCCCTGCCTAGCTCTCTGGTGGTGCCCGCCCAGGGGACTGGGAGCCAGGACTCTTGGGTTCTCATCCCATCTCTGGCCGGAAGCATTGCCTAGTGGTTACAACAGGAGATTGGGGGCCAGGACTCCTGGGTTCTAGTCCCAGTTTGGGCAAGGAGTGTTACCTAGTGGTTTCAGCAGGGGACTGGGAGCCAGGATTCCTGGGTTCTATTCCCAGCTCTGGGAGGGAGCGTTGCCTAGTGGTTACAACAGGGGATTGGCAGCCAGGACACCTGGGGTCTATTTTCCCACCTCCATCGTTGACCCTCTGTATCAAATTGGTCAGGTCACAGCCTTGCTCTGTGCCTCAGTTTCCCTCCCTTCTGTGACTAGAGCAGGATGAGCCGGAGTCTCTCTCCAGCCTCTGATGGGTTAAAAGGCCTTTGCAGTTTCTCCCCGGCTAGTGACCGTTGCTGGGGAGGTGTCTGGGCCCAAAGGCGCTGGCGAGCTTGTCCTCGGCATGCCGCTGCACCCTACCCGTGGGGCGCTGCACACGCCGAAAGGGGGTAATTAGACCCTGGCTTTGGCACGCCGACGAATAATTGCCATTCCCAAACTCCTGCGATCCGGCACGTTTCAGCTGCGACCTGCAGAACTCGCCGGGAAGCGCTCCGGGGCGCACGCATCTCCTGCCTTCCTCCTGTTTGTTTAAGGCTGACGTTAATGAAGCGGCGAGAATCAAATGCCGTGGCTGGGTTGGAGAGCCAGGAGCCGGGCCACGCTGGGGTCACGGGCTACCTGAGCTGCCTGAGGTCGCGGCGCTTTCATGCCCAGCCAGCGTGCTCACATACTTGGAAGCAGGAGAGAGCTTCAGTTCTGCGGCTTGGAAAGCCGAGAGTCTCAGGCGGTTGCGATGGCTGTTAGGATTTCTGGGGCCGGCTCTGAGTGGGGGGGTGAATCCGGAGCCGGGGCAGATCCTGATCTCCGGGATGCCCGTGTAAATCTGGAGTCAACCCACTGACTGCCATCGAGTTAGGTCCCGGTTTCGGTCGGTGGGACCTTGGTGTAGCTTTGGAGTCACTCCACTCACTGCAGTGGCGTTGGGGGCCAAATCCAGATCTCGCCCGCACGAGTGTAAACGTCACCTCGCTCCATTGACTGCAGCTGATGTTAGAACTGGATCCTTAACTACACTAGTGTAAATCTGGAGTCACCTTATCAGCTTTGCTGAATCTGGGGTCTGATCCTAATCTATTACACCAGTATAAATCCAGAGTCACTCCATTTACATCAGTAGAGTGACTCCAGATTTGCCTTGGTGTTACTCAGGGAGGAATCTCACCCTGTAGCTCACACCCGGGGCCAGATTTGCATCTGTCTTCGGCAGAATCATGCTGAGTTTCCAGTTAGCGTCGGCCAAACGCTGACATAAAACCGAAGTTGAATTGGCCAATATTTACAAGAAGCAAGCGGCTACAAATGATTGTTATCGGGTCTGCAGTGCTGCCAAGGTGCTTGTTGCTGCCCACAAAGCAGCGAGGGGCTCAGATACCATGGTGAGGGGCACCACGGCTGGCTCGAGATAGTCTGTGCCCCCAAAGAGTTTAAAATGGCCCAGTAGAATTTAGCTTGACCCTGCCCATTAGGTGCCTGATTTTTTTTGCTAGCCCTTGTGGGGGTCCCTGGAAATACAGCCCCAGCCAGGGACCCCATTGGCAGATGTGTCTGATCTGGGTTTAGGAGCGATTCCACCAGGAAGGACGTGACGTTTGTGCTTCTTGGCGCCGCCCCAAAGCAAAGCGAAGCGTTTTCTAGGCTTGGGCCATACTGCGCTCCTGGCCGGGGCCAGGCGCCTGCAGCCGATTAGCGCTGGCTCCGCGGAGGCCTCTCCGGGCGGGAAGCTCAGCCCAGAAACATGGAGGAGTAAATAACCGCACCGAGGCTAGCGGGGATGGATGGGAGTGCGTGCGAGCGGAGCCGCTGCTTCGCTGGGCGACGGCGCAGGGCTTCGTGGCCAGCCCACGGACAAGCCTGCTGCTCACCTGAGGCAACGTGCAGGGTGAGGATCGGGGCCCGTGTTCTTGTCGTGCACGGGGTCCTGGCTTGGTGGAAGCAGCTGCTACAGGCTGGCGGCTGAATGGACCCCAGAAGGGGCTGCCTCGAGCTGACCGCATGGCGGCTGCAGATGTGCGTATGCACAAGCACCCGCGTGTGCAAAGGGGCGCACACTCACACATGCGTATGCTCACACGTGCCTGTGCACAGGTGCCCGTGAATGCCTACATGGGCACGTGCGCCCGCACGCGAGCCCGTGCCTAAACACAGGTACACAAGGATGCACAAGCACATGGGCTCACCTGCCCGCACGCGCACAGGTACACGTGGCCGGGGCGTGCACCCACGCACAAACGTGTGCACACATGCATGGTGCACGTATGCACAAGTGCTCGTGCTCGCTTGTGTTCGCTGTTTACTTTGTTGTTTGCTGCTCGTGCGGGCTGGCTCTGAGCGAGGGAGCAGATCAAAACAGCAAGACACCCCTGCTGGCTCCTTAGTGTCCGAACACAGAGCACTTCACTGCTGGACAAGGGCGTGGGCGTGCCCCTAAGGTGCCAGAGCCGTGAGGATCATGGTGCCAGCTAACATGGGGGTCCATCGAGGGTGCTGTGCCAAGGGTGAGGTCTGAATGATGCTGCCTGGTGCACCCTATGGAAGGGGGTCCCGGGTGCTGTTGAGGTTCTGTGCAATGCAGCAGCAGGAGATGGAGTGGGGGGCTGGCCATTAAGGGGTTAATCTTAGCAGGTGGGGCCCTGAGAGCACCCCGCGGGGTGGAGGGGGCAGCTGGGAGGGCTCCAGGAGGCAGGGATGTTTACACCTGGCTGGGATCCCCTGCCACTCGCCCGGTGCTGGCTGGCCACCTTCCCCACCCTGCTGGCACCGGCTGTGCTGCTGGGAACCATGGCAGAGGTGTAAGCTCCTTATTTATCGCTCACAGGAAGGAAAGCAGCACTTGAAACCTGGACATGATCCCCGGAGCCTTTCCAGGGCATCGAGCGCTGGCGTTCCTTTGCGCAGGTCAAAGGCGCCAGGTGGGCGTTGGCCTCGGGCGAGGAGAACAAGGGGACTCTCTGTAGACCGGGGTAGCCAGGCTGAGAAACACACGGGCATCGTGACGCAGGGTGATTGTGCCGTAGTCCTCGTGCAGCACAAGCGCGCAGGCTCCCGCAGCGAGTGTGAGAGCTGCATGCACAGTGGGTGTGCCAGCAGCACGCTCCATGAGTGTGCAGCTCTGGGCACCACTGATCGTGCCATCGGACGCAGCGAGGGTCCGATCGGCGTGCATGGTGAGCGTGCGGTTTCGTGCAGCCCGGGCACCAGCTGCGTGACTGGCGAGTGCGAAATCCCACGCTGCCGGCGCACGAGCTGTGTGCGCTCTGAGCACAAAACCTTCGAGCTCCACGAGCATGCAGTCTTGCTCAGGGCGCGTGCGAGACGTGTGCACCAGGAGTGTGAAATGCCCTGCAGCCTGTGTGCAATCTGTGTGCACCGGGAGCATGCAGCTCGTGCACACCTGAGGCTGTGCAACCCTCCACGGGGAGTGTGCTCTGTCTGTGCACTGGGAACGTGTGGTCTCAGGCCGAGTGTGAGCCCGCTGGCTGATGCGATGTCCGTGCTGTAAACTAGTATGGGGGGGTGCGTGTGTCATGGCCGAGCAGTCTTGTCACAGCAGCTTCTCCTTCAGAGTTAATACAGGTGCTACTGACCTCCTGATCCCAGGGCTAATTAAACCCAGCAAGGGTATTAAGGCTAATTCCCACCTGAGCAGTGGCTGAGATTTCACACCTTTCTGGGGACAGGGATTCTATGATCTGTCCGGCCAGGGCTTAGCTGGATTGGACTCCCTCCCCCATCCCTATGAGCAGGGCCCAAATGCTTAATTCATGCCTTCACTGTTAACAGCATCTCTGAGTGCTTCACCAGCACTGAAATGCAGCCGCCTCTGGGGTGGGGCGTGGCACCTGCTGAACAGCACGTGGCAATGCTACATAGGGATCGCTCACCTACCATGGAAATGCAGCTGCCCTGGCGCAGGGCACGGCAGCTGTTTAGCGACAACACCTAGGAATCCCGTCTACAACACTGGAATGCAGCCACCTCTGGGGTGAGGGCAGCGGCTGTTTAACAGCGCACAGGAACACTGCACAGCAGGAAGGTATAAAGAACGCTGAATGCAGCGGGAAGGGGGTTCCAAGTAGTTCCAGTTTCTTTACACCAGAGACTGGCCCCTGAATGCAGATATGGCCTCTTATAGCATGGGGTGCTCCCACCCCCCGATCTCCTGCCATCCTTCTCCTAGAGGCTCAGGGCTAGATTAATCCCTGGCATAGCCCCTTTGGGGGTCAGTGGCGTCACAGTGTGTGTGTGTGTGTGGGGGGGGGTGCTGCTGGGAGCCGGAGCCCTAACAGAACCCTGCTCCCTGCATGAATCGCCGGGCTGTCTCGGCCACAGCTTAAATATTTGCACATGGCAAGGAGCAGAGGCACCTGGAGCCAAGAGCTCTTGCTTGCCAGGGCCGGGAGCTGGCTAAGCTCTGGGGTGTGCGGTTACGCGAGCGTGGCAAGCGAACAAAGTGGGGCTGGTGGGGGGTGGGGGGGGGAAGGCAGTGCTGGGATGTGTGGGAGACGCTTGCAGTCACTTTGCTGTGGGCTGTGAAGGCAGCCAGGGCCAGGCCCCCACCCCGCTCTCCCTCCCTCGACGGAGGAGCCGGTCTGTGCGAACGCTCTGGAGAGCGGCTCTATGGAACGGAGACCCCCTGTCCCATGGGGGACGGGACGGACGGGACGGGACATGGAGCAGAGCCAGGCTGGCTGTCAGCAAGGCATCTCCAAGATCCCACTCAGCTGATGATGGGGGGTATACAGCCCCCCTTTTCCCTCACCCCCCTTTGTCTTGCTCTTTCACTCTCATTTCTTCCCTCCCTCATCCTCCTCTCCTGCCTTCATCCCTTCTGCATCTCGCTCCCTTGAGAACCCCCCCCCCCCACGTTGTTGCTGAGGGAGAATTGCCACCGCTGTGGGAACAGATCCCTCCGATCCACTGAGACCGGCTGGGATACAGGCAGCCCCTAGGTCCAGAGATCCCCAGCGGGAGTGTGTGTGGGTGGCCCGGGGAGGATGTCAGCAGTACATCCTCCCATCATGCCCTCTGGTCCTGCTGCTCAGGTGCATTGTGGGATATTCCCACCTCCCTCCTGGTGCAGATGTTGGGGAATGCTGCCTGGCCTGCAGCAGTTAGAGCACTGGGCTAATTAACGTGAGGGCCAAATGAAGGTTTCCGGCATGGGGAAACCCCCCACAGAAAAACAAGCTGTTCCTCCTCCCCCAGCCCCTTGCCTGCAATGAGAGCTCATTGATGCTGGGCCCCCTGCATGCAGCCCCCCGGCTCTGCCTGTGAATTCACACTCTCTCTCCTTGCGGGCTCTGGAGTCACAGCTGGAAGAGCCTGGCCTGGTGCCTTGAATGTAGGCCCAGATTTGAGCCCAGAGCCCACGGTAGAACAGGGATTTGAACCCAGGAGTCCTGGTTTGCTGAGCTCACTGGGTGCCAGGATGTGTATTCAGCGCAGGGGATGAATACAGAGACAGGAAGATTGTTGTTAGCCTGCTGTGGAATTTGCCCCCGCCTGGTTTTTGCGACGCCTCCCCGGGGAAGTCCGGTGCGATCGCTGTGTTCCTGTAGCCTTTCCCCATCTGCCCAGTAATCTCATCTGCTAATCCAACTCACTGAGCCCGGGATTAGCTCCCAATAATCCTGCAAACTCCCCTCCCGCCCCACACATACCCCAGAGGTCTTAATTGCTAATGCAGGTCAGGGCAGCAAAATCCGGCCCCGCTTCACCCAGCTCTGGAGGTGGGATGATGTATCGGGGACCGGTGTGATCCCCTGTAGAACACAGGCCAGGGTTTGTACCTCTCAGATGCCCCTGATCTTCTTAGTTTGTAACTTGTTACTGGGGGGAGGGGCAGCTCAGTGGTTTGAGCATTGGCCTGCTAAACCCAGTGTTATGAGTTCAATCCTTGAGGGGGCCACTTAGGGATCTGGGGTAAAAATCTGTCTGGGGATTAGGTCCTGCTTTGAGTAGGGGGTTGGACTATAAACCTCCTGAGGTCCCTTCCCACCCTGAGATTCAAGGCTTGTGCCTGACTGTACAGCACTGGGGTCCTGACATGGACCTATGGGAGCTCCTGCCATACGAACACTAATTAGCCTTGTTTTAACAGATGGGGAAACTGAGGCACAGAGCTGGAAAACAATTTGTCCAAGGTTGTGACTACAGTCTCCTGCTTTTCAGCCCTGGGCTCAAGCTACTAGCCCGCAGGTGCCCTTCCAACCTGCTGCTGGCTGGGTTAATACTGTGCATGAAGTTTGTGTGAGTAGGGAGTTTTGGGCTGGTGGAATAGCCCTGGAGACCAATGTCCTGTGTTTATCTACAGAGCCAATACTGCAGGGGCGATGGCACAGCAAGCTCCCCCCTTCCCCGGCAAAATGTCCCAGCGGCTGGGGAGGGGGTGAGGACACTTCCATCCTGGGCCTCTTGGTTGAGGCTGCCACACGCAAAGAGGATTGCGGTCGCTTGCCTGGTAGGAACCAGCCTGAGACCCAGCAAACTCGGTTCATACAGGGCATCGTGCTGTAACCGCTTTCACGGCCCGGCCTGCCCTCCGTGGGAGCAAAGGCTGCTCAGCCCCTGCAGTGAGGCACCCCCTGGTTCACTGAGATCAGGCCCAGGCTGCCCATCTCAGCACCAGTGCCCTGAGCCAGCCAGTGCCCTGGGAGCCGCCTGTTCCCACTGTTCCCCAGCGGCGCCTGGCAGGGGGAGCAGGCTCTGCTGACAGCTCGCTGTCTGAGCTGCCCTCTCCCATCAGCGCGTTAGCATCAGCGAGGCTGTGGAGCAAACTAACCCCTTGGCACCCGCCCCGTTAGCCTCACCAGCATCAGCCAGGGGGACTCAAAAGCTCTCTGAACAGGATAATATCGCGGGCCCCTGACGGGACTCCCCGCTTGGCGCTCCGTGGGCAGCACGTCTTTGGACATCGCGTTCAGAGAGACTCCCCCCATCCCGAGGGCACCTGGAATTCAAAACCCATCCGTTCTTTGCACCATGCAGAACAGCATCAATTCACAGGGAGGTGCCCCCAGGAGAAGGGAAATGGGCTGGAGCAGATTTACGCCAGCCCCGCCCCTAGCATATGGAAGCAGCGCGTTCTAGTGGGTAAATCACGGCCAGCCAACCTGGTTCTGCTCTTGCCTGTGCTGGGTGACGGTGGGCAAATCGCGTCGCCGCTCTGTGCCTCAGTTTCCCCTCCCACCCTGTGTCACTCTTGTCTGTTTCGATTGCAAGCTCCTTTGGGGCAGGGATGGTGCCTGGTCTTGCTGACTTTCCAGTAGCACGTAGAGGCCCCAGCTGAGACCCGGGCCCCTACTGTGCTAGGGGCTGTACGGACACAGAGTGATAAACAGCCCTTGCGCCAAAGAGTTTGCAAACTAAATGGACAAAGGCTGGGTGTTAAACTGAGGTGCCTGGAGGGGATGTGACTTACCCAAGCTCATCAACAGAGCCAGGAATAGAGCCCCAGGCTCCTGCGGACCAGGTCTGAGGTTACTACCCCCACTGGACCCATGGCCTGAGACGTGTCTCTCGTTTGCTTGTTGATCCTTTGACTCAAGGAGCCTTGAGACCAGAGCGAAGTGGCTGGTGTTTTCCACCCCTGTTCCCTTTGCTCTGGCACTAGCCAGGGGCTCTCCTGGAGGAGACCATGTCCCAGCCCCATCGTGGGGAGAAAAGCAGCACATCTGCCTGGCAGATCTCAACGTTCTCCACCCCTGGGCTTCCTGCACCGGCCTTTCAAAGGCAGAGCCAGGAGCGGGGTGGGTTTGAGGTTGGCTGTATAGGAACGAAGCAGCAGCCCTGTCTCTCTGTGGCCAGATCCTAATGCCCCTCTCTCGCCGGTCTCTCCTGGCAGGGATCAGGAGCTGGTGCTGCATAAACACCGACTGGCTGAGATGTTCCCGGGAAAGGGGAGCTGGGGCAGTTTCGGTAGCAGGTTCTGGGCTTCCACCGCGATTGAAAAAGCCCCGAGCCTCTCCCAGGCTGAGTTCCCCCTGCAAGCGTTTGGCCCTGTGAACCAGCACATGTTTCCAGCCCGGGCCCCGCCAACACCTCTCTCCCCCCCCCGCCCCTCCTCCAGCTGCTCCCCTGACCCATTGCTAGGTTTCTCCCCGGGTCCTGACCCCCTTCGCCTCAGCCAGTTCTGAGAAACCACCCAGGATGGGGCCCGCTCCCTCCCGAGTCTCCTGCTGCCCCGCCCCTCTGAGGAGCCATGAATGGGGTACGTGCGGGGGTGGGGGCAGTTTGCACAACAATCGCACTTCGCCTGTTTTTTCCCCCCTTCCTTAGATTTCCATTCTGAAGCAGGGGGGAAACTGAGGCACGGAGCGGTGAGAGCGACTTGCCTGAGGTCACACGGGGAGTCAGTAGCAGAGCCGGGGATGGAACCCAGGTGTTCTGCCCTGCCCCCCACCATCTGCACCGTTCAAGCTCCTAGAGTGGAGCTGCCCGTGGAACATGAGGGTTTTCCACAGCAATGGACACCAGCAAAAGGCTTTGTCCTTATGGCCTGGGAGTGGACCCCAGGCCTCTTTCCGAGCCTGACTGCCACGGAGCCGGGAGGCTGCAGGAGCTGGCTTGGGTGACAGGTTCTTGCAATCTGTCACCATCCCGTGTCCCTGATCAAGCCCCTGCTGTGATGGGGACCACCGAGGCCATCCAGTCTGAGCTCCTGCATTGCGCAGGCTGGGGAATGGCCCCAGGATAATCCCCTAGGCCAGGAAGCGAAGGAGGCCCCTATGTCCAGGTGAAAGGATTTAAACTGGCTCCCGGGGTGGTCTGTGAGGTTAATGGGTGGTTTTGTCCTGTGTTCATTGGCCAATGGGACCAGGGCAGAGTTGAGGATAGAACCCAGGAGCCCCGACTCCCAGCCCCCTGCTCTAATCACTTACCCCCTGTCACGGAGTGTGGGGGAGTCCGGGCCCTGTACCCCCAGCTTCCTGCGATTCACCATGACTCTCAGCCAGCCAGTAAAACAGAAGGTTTATTGAGACGACAGGAACACAGTCCAAAACAGGTCTTGCCAGTACAGACAACAGGATCCCCTTTAGTTAGGTCTATCGGGGGCCCCAGGGAGGCCCCGGCCTCGTTGGGAAGCCTAAGCCCCGTCAGGCTCCCTCTTCATTCCTAGCCAGCTTCCAAAAAACTCCAAAACTCCTTCCAGGCGTCTCCTTTCTCCCTTCCCCCACAGCTCCTCCCCCAGCCTTTTTCCTTTGTCCGAATTCCCAGTCAAAGGTGTTACCTGGTCTCCAACTCCCCTCCTGGGTTCTCATGTTACATGCTCAGGTATCTCCCTTCCCCCATGCAGACAGTCCCAGCCCAGCTCCCCTGCAACCTTCCCCCTCAGTATTCAGAGAACACCACAAAACATTCTCACTTCGTCACACACCCTCCCCACCCCACGCCGGGAAAAGAACTCAGCTGTCCTGACTCCCAGTCCCCTGCTCTAGCCACTACACAAACTCCCCTCCCAGGAATCCCGATTCCCCCCTGCTCTAACCACTAGCCCTCCCTGTCTCTGAAATAAGCGGTGCCAAGCTGACTGTCCCCTCGATCTGGGAGGGGGGTGATGTTTGCTCGGAGTTCCCCTGCTCTCTCTACATCCCAGGAGGTCGGACCATGAGAAGGTCCAGGCACTGGGCTCTCGGGGCGCTGTACCAGAGATGTGGGATTCAGAGCACGTTGCTCTCGGGTACGTCCCCTTGCAGATGCTTTGCATGGACAGTCCGGAAACAGCAGGGCGGGGCCAAGAGACAACAGATCCCAGGCCCCACCCCCAGGAGGGAAACTGGACACTGAGTGATTCCAATTACAAATGGACCCAGGGATTTATTGGCTGGGGTGTGGGCTGCTTAGTCCATCCATCGTAGGGAGATGCGTTCAGGTAAATTCCAGTCCAGGTCACTGAGCCTGTGCTGGCACCTTTCCTCTGAGAATCGCAAAGCTCTTTACACACCCTGCAGGGCAGTGACATCCTCCTCCTCGTACAGAGAGGGAAACTGAGGCACAAAGTGACTTGCCTGAACTTAGACAATGGGTCAGTGGCAGAGCTGAGAATAGAAGGCAGGATTCCTAGCTCCTGGCCAGAGTTAGGAACACAACCCAGCCGTCCTGACCCCACGCTCCCGCCCAGACCTGAGAACACAACCCCAGAGGCCTGAATTCTTGGCACCTGCTTTGGCCACTAGATTCTTCCCACCCCCGCCCTGGCCCTGCTCCACCCCCGCCATACTCCCTCCGGGTAGGTAACAGAGCACAGGAGTCCTGGCCCCACACCCCTCCCAGTGCTGGGAACAGAACCCAGGAGTCCCAATGTACACACTGACACACACAGAGTCAGTGATGTAATGGAACAACACACACACACACACACACACACACACACACAGAGTCAGTGATGTGCCCCACGCTCCTCCCAGCGCTGGGAACAGAACCCAGGAGTCCCAATGTACACACTGACACACACACACACAGTCAGTGATGTAATGGAACAGCCCCCCCACACACACACACAGTCAGTGCCGTAATGGAACAGCCCAAACACACAACAACGCACAGTCAGTGCTGGAATGGAACAGCCCAACGTGCTCTGGTGCTAAGAGGACAATGCATTTCCTGTGCCCGCTGCCGTAGTTACGCTGCATGTTCTAGGTTCACCTGCCGCTCGGTGTTGCTGACCCCAGAGGTTGCTCAGGTAGGTTGGGGTCCTCGTTCTTCGCCCAGCCCCTCTCTCTCTCCATTTCCCCTCGGTCTCTAGTCTAGCTGGTTTGCCGGGTCCTGACCCCCTGGAGGGGGAACTAGCTGAGCCTAGCTGAGTGTAGTGACTCCAGTCCCACCCCCACGGGGGCAGAGTTAAGGTTACGGTGCTTGAGTGGGGCCTGGCTTCCGTTCCTGGCTTGGACACAGACTCCCCATGTGACCTTGGGCGAATCACATGGTTCCTCTGGGCCTCAGTTCCCCACCTGTAAAGTGAGGGTGACGATCCTTTGTCCAGTTAGACTGTGACTTCTTGGGGGCAGGGCCTGTCTCTCACTGTGGATGTGCAGTGCTCGGTGCAGTGGCGGGGGAGGGGAGCTGGGGTGGTCCGGGGTCTCTGCAGAGTCTAGCACAGTGGGGAAGGGGTCTGGGGAGGCGGGGTCTGTGCAGCGCCTGGCACAATGTGGGGGAGGAGAGCTGGGCTGGGTCGGGGTCTCTGCAGAATCTGGCACAGTGGGGGGGGAAGGGGAGCTGGGGTGGTCCGGGGTCTGTGCAGCGCCTGGCACAGTGGGGAGGGGCCCTGGGTGGGTTGGAGTATGCACAGCAGCTGGCCCAATGGGATCCGGGGCTGGGTCAGGACCTCTGGCCACTGCTATAATCTCAGTAATGATAAGCAACTCCCTCAAGGAGCCTCTGGCCTTTCCAGGCTTCCCAATTCCCGCCCCCCCAATCCCATCATCTGCGCTGGCAACCCCCTCCCCCCCCATGTGATTAGAGCCCTGGGACGATTCCCGGGCTGCTGCTCCACCCATAAAGGTCCCGAACCTGGAGTGAGGCTCTCGTTCCAGTCCCCACTCCCTGCTCCGTCCCACCCTTGGCACCCCTCGGCTGGCCAGCCCAGCCTCCTCCCTCGGCCCCTGTCGCTCTGGGCTTGGCGGCTGGCTTCCCATAGCTTTCCTATGACACGTCTTGGCCCGCCGCTGCTGCTGCATTAGCTAAGGCGCTCTACGTCTGACCCCTCGCCACACAGGCCCGAGGGGCGCCGCTCTTCGTGTTGCTGTTGGCGACGTGGCCCTTCTCTGCCTCGTTCTCCGCTCTTGGCCTGCAGCCCTCCCAGCTCCGGCTGGGAGCTCTGCCGAGCAAGGCCTGATTTGCTTTTGGGTGGGAGACCCCAGGGGAAGGCCTGGACATGCCGGGAGCAACGATACTTGTGGGGGCTCCCACGCTGGAAAAAGCCGGCAGTGCTGGAGGACGCTGTGCTGCAGGGAGGTACTGGTCCGAGCCCAATTCTCTAACCGACTGAGGTTCTGATCCACCCTCGGTGCCCTGCGTCCTAGCACTGAGCCCCCCAGTGCCTGGCATCCCGGCCCCCCAGTGCCTGGCATCCCCAGGGTTCCAGATCCTAACGAAACAACCCCCCGCCTCTGTTCCCTCCCAGCACCAGGACCGCGGCTGTCAGCGCTGGGAGCCAGTGCCGGGGGCTGAGTCACTGGCGTGCGATCAGCTCACGAGATGATGATTACAGAGTCACCCGCTTTGGCGGGGAAGTCATCGTGTGCCTGTTCTGCTTCGCTGGCTGGATTTCCTCTGCCCAGGGGCCTGGGTACACTAGAGGTGGGGAGGTGTTCTGGGGTCAGGGGGCCGGGCTGGGGAGGAAGGAGAAGTGAGTCTGGAGAGACCCCAAGCCGGATGGGTGACTTCAGCACGTTGGTTAATGAGGGGTTGTCCCGGCACCCGATCACAGCCACGTCCGTCCCCGTCCTGGGTGCGTGCCATGGAGCCGAACAGCAGGCGAGGTGTGTGTGGCTAGTTGGAAGTGGTACCCAGGTACGGAGGCAACGCTGGGGCTGTTTTCTCGGGGACTCAACGGAGCGGCTGGCGGCTGTGGGGCGTTTTCTCCAGCCCTCGAATCCTGTGGCGCGTCTCTGCCCCCTTGTCGATTTTTTTCAACATCCTTTGAAAAATGCGGGCACCGGAGCAGGACGTGCTGTTCCATGGCTGGCTCACCAATGCCGCGTACGGAGGTAAAACCACCACCCTGCCCCTGCCCCGGCATCAAGGACGACTTTAACCCTTTCTGCCACGGCATCGCCCTGGGACTTGCGTTGGGCCGTGTGTCCACGCTGAGCCCTAGATCCTGTGCAGAGGCATCGCTTTGCAGCGGCCCATCCCCCAGGCTGGAGGCGCGGCCTGTGCACCTTGTTCTTAGCGGCACTTCGCACTGGGCTGCCTGACGGTGCCTCTCGTGGGAATGGGCCCGGTTCACCCGGTGACCCAGCTCACTGTGGCTGCCCTGCCCTCGTCCCCGGCGACCGCGCGTCACCGGCAGGGTTGAGCAGAGTGATTTTTTATTTCCTCATTGGGTCGGTGCATGCCCCCGGGCGTGTGTGTCTTGAGGCTCGACGCTGCCCATGTTGGGGGGGCCATGCCAGGCCTGCTCTAGGGCCTAGCCGTTCCGTGTTCTCGCTGAGCCTCCGGCACTGCTCCTTTGCTGCACCGGGCGGAAGGGCCGGCAAAGGGTGCCACCTCGGCGCTGTTTGTCCTGTGGGTGAGGCTGGCTGGCGATGACCAGCTCGGTGCGTGGGGCATCAGAGCAGCTAGAGCGGGTGTGCTGGGAGCCAGGACTCCTGGGTTCTAATCGCAGCTCCGGCTGGGAGTGTTGCCTAGTTGTTACAGCAGGGGGCTGGGAGCCAGGACTCCTGGGTTCTAGTCTCAGCTCTGGGAGAAGGGTTTGGTCTAATTGTTAGTGCAAGTGGGCTGGGGGTTGTATTCGCATCTCTGGGAAGAGGGGTTGTCTAGTGGTTTGAGAAGAGGGTGCTGGCTGCCAGGACTCCGGGGTTCTATTCCTGGCTCAGGGAGGAGAAATCCGTAGCTCTAACGGAGAGTGCTGCATGGAGGAGCTGTGGCTGGCTGCCAGGACTCCTGGGTTCTCTTCCCGCCCCTGCCCATGCACCTTGGGACTGGCTGGTTTCCTGATGGTTAATCGCTACATCTGGCGCTCAGTGCTAATTCTGGAAACACTCGGGGAGGTGACTCCAGGGCAGGATCTTTGTTAATGTTTATTGAAGACAAGAGATGCGGCTCCGGTGGGGTCTGGGACAGACGCAGCAATGCTCAGCCCCACCCGGCTCGGTCAGCCCCGGGCGCCCCGGTGTCCAGCGAAATTTGAAGCTGCAGTGGAATCAGACAAGCTGAGATAAGCGAGGGGCCAGAGGTGACGTTTCCTGTGTCGTGTCCCCCCAGTGACCCTGGTCCTCCCACTGCCAGGTGACTTGGGACAGTCAACATTTGGCCGGGCCACTGGGATTCAGCAGGGGCGAGTCACCTGAGGCCACTTGCCCTCAATCCCTTCTCCAGACCTGCCTGGCTCAGTGCCCATAATACAATAGCCAGGAGAAGCTTGGAGGCACCTGGAGGCTCATGGGATTGTTACAGATGAAATATAGAGGCCCTCAGCTATGGGCTATATCACAGTATGGGCACGTGGATAAGGCACTGGGCTGGCACTCAGGAGAGAGGGGTTTAGTTCCTGCTACCAACTCAGTGCGTGACCTGGGGCAAATGACTCCCACTTCCTGGGCTTTATTTCTTCCGTCCTGGAAGGGGGCGATCATCCTGTCTGGGTTCTCGATCAGCTGGTGGGTAGAGCAGGGTGTCGAAGATTTGCCAACACTGTTTTCCTTCAGAGAATGCTGTTTCGAGGAAAGGAATTGTTCTCGGGAAGTCGTAGAGATTTTGGCTACATTTCATTTAGAAAAAAACATTGAGGGGGGAAAAAACATTTGGCAAATCTTGAAATGTCCCATTTTGACATTTGGGCAGGAAAAAGTTTTGATTTTTTGACCTGGAAACGACTTTTGGTTTAGAAATTGTCTTTATTTTTTACAGTGAGAGAGACGAGTGACCCACACCAGCGAACTTGTCTGAATTTCATTTCACAAAGTAATTCACAGTTTTGTCCCAATTGAAGACAATGTTTTTTTGTTTTTTTTCCTGAATCTCGAAACTTTTCATGGGGTGAAAAATCCAATTTTCCGACAAGCTTTAATTACAAGCTCTTGGGGAGCAGAGACTGTCTCCCAGGGATGTCTACACTGGAGCTAGAAGGTGTCTTCCCAGCTCCAGGAGACGTACCTGCCACTAACTCTGATTGAACTAACATGCTACAAATAGAGTTCAACACTGACAGCACGCATGGCTAGCCGCCCTGAGTACATACCTCATGGCTCAGCAGGGCTCATCCTCGGCTACCCCTCCTGCCATTCATATCTCTTCAGCTACCCTTCTATTTTTAGCACAACAGCTCAATCAGAGCTAGCGCGGGTATGTCTCCTCGAGCTAGAAATTACCCCTTCAACTCCATTATGGACGTCCTCGCTCTGTTGGAGCATCCCTCAGCGCAATGGGACCCTGGTCTCAGCTGGGGCCTCTAAATTCTGCAACAATAATTCTGATTCAAGCTGGTTGGAAAATTTGACATTTTTTCCCACGAGTGCTTCCAAACAGACGATTTCCGAATGGCGTTGGTTTAAAAAAACCGGCAGTTTTCCTGGAGGAAGTGTCAAACGGATTCGAAATGAAAAATTATTTGTTTCAAATTGACATTTTGAACTGAAACAGCAATTTTCGTTTGGGTCTGGCTTGGAAGGATAAGATTTTTATCAGTAAACGTTGAATTCACCGTAGTTTGCAGAAAAGAAGAATGAGGGGGGAATTGATAGCTGCTTTCAACTACCTGAAAGGGGGTTCCAAAGAGGATGGATCTAGACTGTTCTCAGTGATACCAGATGACAGAACAAGGAGTAATGGTCTCAAGTTGCAGTGGGGGAGGTTTAGGTTGGATATTAGGAAACACTATTTCACTAGGAGGGTTCTGAAGCACTGGAATGGGTTACCTAGGGAGGTGGTGGAATTTCCTTCCTTAGAGGTTTTTAAGGCCAGGCTTGACAAAGCCCTGGCTGGGATGATTTAGTTGGTGTTGGTCCTGCTTTGAGCAGGGGGTTGGACTAGATACCTCCTGAGGTCCCTTCCAACCCTGATATTCTATGATACTATACCAACAAAAAACATGTCCATTGATAATAACTGACATTTATAGATAGGCAAAGTAAGAAAAATGCTGCTTGAGAACTCATTAGAGTCTTGCCTTAATGTGTATAAAGCATGTTGTAATGAACACACCATAAAGCACAGGTGTGGGGGAGCCTTGGGGCTGCTCTAACTTACACTCTGCTCCCTGCTGCCCCCTATAGGGCTTGGGGAGCACAGAGTATGTGTAGCACAGCTCTGCTAAAACAGCTGGCTGCTAAAGCTTTAATCTCAATATCTACATTAAATAATTATTGTCTGACCGCTCCACAACTGTGAAAATTTAAACTGATAAAAAATGCTTAAAATAAACATCAAAATTATCCGTGGAAAATAATAAAACAATAAAAACCAAATGTTGCCAAACCTTATTGTACTACTCATGATCTCTAGCTCTTATCTAGTATTCCTTCTCCGCAGATCCCAAAGTGCTTTACAGTAGCACGATCCCCCTTTTACAGAGGGGAGAATTGACGCACAGAGAACGGAGGCAACTTTCCCGGTGTGACTCCACTTAAAATGTCCGTTTACAAAAGAGGAACAAAGCGACATTCTCACTCCAAACACAAATGAAAACCGTTGTTTGCAAGTCGATGCTGTGATGCAAGTGGAACCACAAAGTGGAAAGATGAAATGAAGTGAGAATTTTCCTTTCCTTCTTTCGTGGAGGGGGGAAAAATCAACATGTTTCATTAGAATGGACATTTCCCTGCCAAAAAAATAGGTTTTGGAGGAAACTTGTCTTTTTCTGGAGGCGGGGTGGGAACTTTCCATGAAAAACATTCGGACCGGCACTACCGCGGATACTGAGGGACGCTAGCTGAGAACGGCTAGAGGAAAGCCGCTGCATCCACAGCTCAATTTCGAAGGACCCAAAGATGTTTGCCTCTGGTCTGTTGGAGAAACAGGCCCCAAGGGTAGGTTTCAGATGCAGATCCCAGCTTTGAGTTTGACACCTGCCTCGAACCCCAGAGGGCTCAGTGCTCAGAGATTTGGTGCAGACTCAGAGCCCTCTCTAGCTCTTGTTGGCCTGTGTGACATGAGTTTGGAAGGTCTCGGCTCCTTTCCCGGTGGGTCCCCGGCTCAAACCGCCCCCTTACCATGGATTCACAATGGTCCCCTCACTGGTAAGCTCGGTCGCAGGGCCTGTCGATGAATTGCAGTGCCTAGGAAGGCGAGCAGCAGCGTATGTCTATGAGGAGGTGTGGGGGAGCCTTGGGGCTGCTCTAGCTTACCCTCTGCTCCCTGCTGCCCCCTATGAAGGCTTGGGGAGCACAGAATATGCTACTCCAGCCACACTCCCCGTCTGCCTCCTATGCCAGGGGCTGGGCGGAGGGCCCTTTTGCCAGCTCCACACCAGCCAAGGGGGGGCCTGTTCAGAGGGAGGGATTCTCAGGGACTGGTTCCCCCCACTTTCTAGCCTCTTTGCCTGGCTGGAGTGGCCTAGAGGGGCCAGCGTGTGACTTAGAATCAGGCCCGGTGTATTTCAAACCTGATGTTTAGCCTCCTGAGCCGTTCCCTCCAGTCGTGCTGCAGCCAGAGGGTGCCCAAGCTCTCAATGCCCGAGCTGGAGAGGCAGCTGGTGGACATCAGGCCCAGAGCCTGCAGGCGCTGACAGAGCCCTCAGACATCACATCACGCGGACAAGCCGCCAGGCCCGATAGGAGCCGGATGGAACGAGGGGCTCCGATCTCCCGGGGGCTAATTTGGGCCTTGAGCCGACCCAGCGACAGCTGCCGGGAGGGATGTTTCCCCGCGATAAGGGGACCCTGTTGTCTGGTGCTGGGGCGCCAGATCAGCACCGCCCGCTTGGACTGGAACGCAGAACCCTGAAGTGGGGTAGGGGGGATCATCCAGGCCTCACTGCTGCCTCCGGGACGCCTCATACGTCCCCAAGCGCGGGCCAGATCCCGCTGCTGGTGACGCCTGGCCCCAATCCAGCGTGACTCCGCTGAGGCTGAATCCGGCCCCGGACAACTGTCAGCAGTTTCTAAGAGGCAGAGTTTCTAGCAGGTTAGAGCAGGGGACTGGGGCCCAGGACTCGGTTCTAGTCACAGCTCTGGGAGGGGGAGTGGGGTGTAGTGGTTAGAGCCGGGGAGGAGGAGTCTGGACTCCTGGGTTCCCATTCCTCCCAATCTCAGGTGATGAATTTTAAAATCCAACAGGGCAGCTGTGAGAGGAGGAAACAAGCCAACGCCGAGTCTGTCCAGCCGTGGCTTCCCCTCTATTTTCCCGTGGAAATGTCAAGGGGCCGGGCAGGGAATTCACTGGATCTGCTGCAACTTGCCAGAGGTGCCTTTGTGAGCAGAAGGTCAGTAAAGCAGCGGCAGGAAAACGCCTCCTGCAGCAAAGTCCTGGGGGCCCTTCCTGGCATAAAGCCGCCCCAATTATTAGTGATTAACATCAGGCCCTGTCTGCTCCCCTGCCTGCGCTCACGCAGTGCAGTGACATGCCTGATGTCGATGTGCCCTCGGTACATCGCTGTGTGACCAGGCCCAGCCCAGGTGGCAGAGGCCCCCCCACCTTTGGCCGACGCAGCGTAGGGTTGGGCTGGAACCGGCTTTCCCATTTCGTGGGAAATTCTGCCATTTTGACCGTTTCCCCCCCCCCCCCCCGTTCGGAAACGGAACGAAATCAAAACGTTTCCAAATCCCCCCTGAAATGAACTCGCCTGACAAGGCTGTTTAATAGCTGAATGGATTTGGAGGCCCAAAGATCATCTAGGGTACTTCTGACACACTGAGCCGGGGGTGTGATTATGGAGGGGATGGTCTGAGGAGATGGCTTATGATGGCACGTAGCCGATCTGCGACTGCTAGCAGCAACTATCTCCAACCGCCAGAGAGGGGACGCTAGCTGGGCAGGGCTACAGAGAATTCCTTCCCAGGTGTCTGGCTGCTGGGGCTTGCCCACATGCTCAGGGTCTAACTGATCGCCAGATGTGGGGTCGGGAAGGAATTTCCAGATTGGCAGAGACCTTGGAGGGTTTTTCGCCTTCCTCTGCAGCGTGGGGCACGGGTCACTTGCAGGTTTAAACTAGAATAAATAGGGGATTCTCTGTCACTTGAAGTCTTTAAGCCACGATTTGAGGACTAACTCAGCCGGAGGCCAGGGGTCTGTTACGGCAGTGGGGGAGGGAGGCTCTGCGGCCTGCGTTGTGCAGGAGGTCAGACTAGATGATCATGATGGTCCCTTCTGACCTTAAAGTCTATGAGACATTCCCATGCTAGCTCAGGGGCGGGTTGTCTCCTCCACCGGTGGACTGCGGGGAGAACTTGCAGTGCCCATGGGCGGGGGGACCCAGCACATAGCATGGTGCCTGCCTGGGAGCCTGGCGTGGAAGGGGAGGGCAGGAGAACCGAAAAGCTTCTCTCCACCTTGCTCGGTCCAGCCCAGCCCTACGTCCACAGGCCCATGCCTCCAACGCCGGCCCCAGCCCACGGGCTGTGTACTTTGGCCAAGCCCCTTTGGACAGCTGGCAGCCCCTCGCTGAACGAAGCCGCCGCCCCACACAAGGGCACCCTGTTCCCAGCCCTGCACAAACACCGGCCGTCCACGCCCACGGACGCCGCCCGCGCTGCCTGCGGTGCTGCAGCGGCATCACCCCCCTCGGGGGACGAGGGGTCAGGAAGCCGCTGGAGATAGAAGAGACCAGCTGACCAACCAGGCTGGGTGCAAATCAAGGTGGCTCCTGCCGCTGCGCCGTGGCCTAGTGGGTGGAGTGCTAGCCTGGGAGTCAAAAGACCGGGTTCAGAGGCAGATTACAGTTTTGTGGGGTTCTGGGCCAGAGTAAGTGGGGGCCCCTCCCCACCCCTTCCGCCTGCAGTCCCCCTCTGTCCCCTCCCCCGGCGCTCCTGCCAGGGAGTGGGGTCAGGTGCTTCCCCTGCCCACCCAGCGCTCTGACCCTGCTCCCCGGCAGGAGCGCTGGGCAGGCGGAGCGGGTCGGGGCTCCCGTTTTTCCAGGGGCCCCCAATTGGCCGGGGCCCGTGGGCACAGGCCCCATTAACCCAGTGGTTAAGCCGCCACTGGTTCTAGTCCTTCCCTGCTCTGTGCCTCGGTTTCCCTTGTCTCTTGAGATTGCAAGTTCACAGAGGCAGGGACTGTGTTCGTGCAGCACCCAGCCCCATGGGGCCCCGATGATTTCTGAGGGCTGCTGGGATGCTGCTACTATCTAATCAGCTGCTGGGATGTTTCTGCCTTTTCTCCCCTCTGAGCCACCTGCTTCCCACAGGGGGAAATACGCCAAATGAGAGAAAAAGAAAAAAAAGCCCTAACCCCGGCTCCCTGCACGCCCAGACCACAGTGGCTAGAGGGTTTTACTCAACATAGCAATCCCAAGCCCTTCGCCACGTGCTACTGATTACACGCCACTCCCGGAGCCTGGCCGCAGCGCTGGCGAAGGCACACGAGTGCCAGCGGGCGGGTTGGTCAGCCGCCCTGCTACTTTGTGGCCTACCCCTAATCCCACCACTAATTCAATGACCGGAGTTGGCTGCCAGGCTCCTGCTCTGCTAACCCCAACTATTCGATGGGGGGGGGGGAGGGGAGGAAACGGGAATGCTTCCTTAAAGGCGGGAAACGCAGAGGCCTCTTTAAAAAGCCCCAGTGAGGTGAGGGAGGGGGATCAGTCTGCCTGGATCAGTCAGCCCTTGGTCTCTCTCCTCAGGAGTCCAGCGCCTAGCACAGTGGGACCTTGGTCCGTGATTGTGGCTCCCAGGTGCTACCATAATACACCTAATAGCCATAAAAATGTACAGCGCCTAGCACACTGGGGCCTTGGGACCGTGGCTCCCAGGTGCTACCATAATACACCTAATAGCCATAAAATGTACAGTGCCTAGCACACTGGTGTCCTGGCCCGTGATTGTGGCTCCCAGGTGCTTGTCAAAAGGGGGGAATCGGTGATGGGCGGGGGCGGTGACTCCACCTGAGACCCCTTTAAAAGGGCCTGAGTTTTGAAAGGGTGGAGTGGGTCCGAGTGCCAGGCCCCTGTAGGGACCCACAATACTTAGACACCCAGAGTCACTCCTGAACGGCCTGGCCTCGGCTGACAGCCAGCGGTGCTGGATTCAAACCAAGCGGCCTGCTCTTGGTCTCCTGAGCCAGTCAGTCCCGTCACTCGCTAGCTGCCAAGGAACTTCTGCCTGGGCCTCCCATGCGGCAAAAGCCCCAGGAGGGACATGCTCTGAGATCGCCTCCCACGTCCCCAGATCCCTAGAGCACTAAGCCCTGGGGTCTGGGGTCTGTGGGGGTTGGTGCATTACAGATGCTGGAGGCCGGCAGATTAGTTAAGAACAGATCTGGACCACAAGAATAAGCAGTAGTTGGGGGACTCGGCTGCGGTCTCGGGGTTTTCTCTTCCCCAGAGAAACGCCCCCCTCGGTGAGAGATCGACATTCGGGGTCTCAGGGAGGCCAACAGGGTAGAACAATCCAGCTGCCCTTTGAAGAGTCTCTGTCTTTTTTATCCTACATTCTCTGGCCCCAGATCAAAGCGCGATAAGCTCAGACTTCGTCAAATAATAAAAAATCCCCTTTTTTTCCTCAGGTCCCTGTGACTCACTCGCTTTCTATTTCCTCTGGATGGGCGCAGGAAACCAGCCCTGCCAGAAAAATGCTAATATTAGCCCCGCCGTGCGCACATCTTCGCTGAGGGAGCGTTATTTATACGCTGTGGAGAGGCTAGTGTCTGTCTTATCAGAAGCACCCTACCTCCATCCTCTCCACATGTCCCCTAGACCTCTGGGGTACCCTCTCGCTGCGTGTCAGACCCAATGACTCGGGGGCAGCAGGACAGTCTCTAGAGAGGCAGAGTTGTCTAGTGGTTAGAACAACACGCTGGGAGTCAGACGCCTTCAGTCCTATTCCCGGCTCTGCCACTTCCCTTGAGCAAGTCACTTCCCTTCTGTGTACCTCAGTTTCCCCTCCCATTCTTTGTCTATTTAGATTGCAAGCCGTTCGAAGCAGGGATTGTCCTGGCACAATGGGGTCCTGATCTCTGTTCGCGCTACCGTTAACGCAAATAGGCACCAACCAACCAGGACACACCTGACCCATTTCATCCGGGACAGCTCCCTCGCAAAAGGGATAATGCTGGGAAAACCTGGACAGGTGGCAGCTCTAAATGCAAATCCTCCTCACTAATAACGAGATCAACTGCAGCAAATACATTTGAGAAAGGGTCCTGCTAACGCATCAGCTAAAGGAGGGATCCTTCCCCCCGCCAAGAGCGGTCAGGTTTGGGTGCCTGCCGTCGCACCTGATTGCAGCAAACCTCCCAAGCAGAGCTGGGTGACATGGGCATTCACTCTGCATGACCCGGTCTGTGCTGAGCCTGCCAGTTGGTGGAGGCTAGTCATGGGACCGAGCCCGGTCAAACCACTGCCCATCAGCTATCAGGTGATAACTGGAGACACTTGCCCCACACCTGGGCTGGATTCATACCTGTGGCTTCGGGTTCCACCACCACTGTTCAGGTCTCCATCTGGCTCAGGCTCAGCCAGCAGGTTCCCATTAGACCAAAGCACCAAATTATGCTGGGCTTCTGTTTTCCCACCCGTAACGGGACCCTTCCCTCCCTCCGTAACGCGCCGTGGGGCCCAGGAAGGGAAAAGAGTTGGCTAGTGTGATTACCCAAAGCCAGCTTGACTTTCAGATGCTGAGCACTCTCTCCACTGCTCGGGTCCATCCTGACCTGTGGAGAGGCAAAGCAGAGCTCCATAAATCAGGGATGAAATCTTCACACTCTTCTTCCTCCCTACCGGGACAGGGGATGGACTGACCGTGGTCCAGTCCCAAATCCAGAGAGGACCAGGCAACACCTGGAATCCCATTTAGCACCCTCCTCAGAGAGCAGCTCTACAGTGCTCTAGCAAAGCAGATGGCAACAGCGGGGCCGGGTGTGAAGAACGAAGCCGGACCGGCTGCCATGACAGCCGTGCAATTGGCCAGCTGGGGGGACGGGCTCGGACAGTACTGAGCGAGGGAAAGCATATGGGACTTCTTAACAACAGAGAGGACGTGCCAAGAGCAGCCCAGGGTGGACGGGGGGCGGCGCCTTCTTTGTGTCCTAAGCCTTTGTGTTCCTTAAAAGTGCTCTGTGAAACTGGGGAATCCCTGTGGGAACAGCCCTCCCCCAGGAGCTCCGGCCCAGGGCACCCCAATATGCCACCACCCCAATATGCTTAGACACAGGGGTCCGTAGCATCGCATGACCATGCCCACACTGCACGGCTTTATTCCAAGTGTCTGAAAGCACCCCAGGGTTATTGCTAATCGGCTGCAGCCAGGTTAATCACAGGTGACCGCGGGACCGCCGCCAGTCCGTGACCAGGCAGCGTCTCCTCCTGACCTCAAGTCTGGCTTGACGTGTGGGCTCTTTGCGGCCGAGGCGGGCAACATGACCCAAAAGAGCCGGCCGACAGCGGCCAGTGATGAGTTCCGTCCTCTTGAGGCCAGTTCTTAATGGTACGTCCCTGTTCCTGACAACATCAACCCGTCTCGTACTCAGTAGTCGCCTCCTGATGTCTGGCTGAAGAAGGGGCCAGGTTGCAGACCCACGGAGCTGAGGCTGCTAAACCAGCTCCCCTTAGGATGTCTGGCAGACAGCCCCGTTGGAGGACAGTTTCCTGCCTGGATAGATGAGGACATCCCCTGCTGCCGCGGTGCGGCCGGAAGCACCGATGTCTGCATCACGCCTTTTGTGCCGACGTGCTGGGTTTTTGGTTTCGCCCACAAACCTTTAGCCCCAAGGCAGCTGCCTCGTGCTGGAAGCTCTCTGCTGCGTCTTTGAGATCGCCTGCGTCCTGACCAAAGAGGACGCCACCGTCGCATAATCCAGGCTGGTAAAAGAGGTCGAACCAACGGTTATCTCAATATTTGCAGGGATACGTCCAAGGAGCCAATCCATTGCACAACGGAACCGGGCTGCGGCCAGGACATCCCTGCATCACCCGGATTAGCGTGTCGGTTCCCCTATGCACCCGTGTCCCTGAGTCATTAGCCAGCTGTCTCGCCCGAATCAAAGGCTGCCTTTAGGTCTATGTATGCGGCTGTCAAAGGCCAGTTAAATCCACGGTGGAGTGCAGACAGGGCCCCAGCAGGGGAGAATTCACCGTGGCTTTCCTGCCGGGACCATCCCAAAGGCGGTGGCAGCCCTGGGGATGCAAACCCCTGTGCACAGAGGACAGAGGGCCAACCATGTCCTCCTGCTGCCAGACGGTCCCAGCAGTCTGAGCCCAGACGGACGCAAACTACTGACGAGCGCCAGACGCTGGCCCAACCCCTGAGCCACAAGGCAAAGTCGCCCCGAACTCTTCTTCCTGGAGTGGTCGGGTCCCTGGCCTAGGGGCACCTCTCCCAGCCCTGAGTCCCCCCACCCCACTGGCCTGTATCCCACCTTTTAGCCCTCGGCCGCACCCTGGTGGGTGGAGGGCTCACGCCCGAGGCTCCGCTCTGAGCAGGTGAAGCAGCTGCCTGCCAGATGCGGAAGGCCCTTGGAAGTGCCAAGCAAAGTGTCTTCTGCTTCGCACAGCCCACAGCCAGGGGAAACCCCAGACTGCAGGCCCGGAGCCAAGAACCATGGGGAGGGGGGGGCAGCACAGACGGAAGGGGAGCGAACCTTCGGAGACCCTGACTCCCAGCGGGCGGGAGGGGGCTGGGAGCAGCCTGAGCCAGCTTTTTCAAATGCTTTTAATTGCTCTGTTCTATTTTTGGCAAGGGAATTTGCTGGACGATGAGCGGCTTTGACTTGATGTGCAATTACCTGGGGCTGGGGGGCCCCACTGGTGCGAAAGACTCACCATCCCTTAGCCCCCCCCCCAGTCCCCGTCTACCCTCCTCTCTAAAACAGTGCTTGGGAGAGGAGTCCCATGCACAGCCCAGGCACAAGAGCTTTATTCACCATCCCAAATGCTTCCTGGGAGTAAAAAAACACTTGGTTCCAGGGAGAAATGGGGAGAAATTAGAAGGCCCTGCCAGGGGGAGAGGATTACAGATGGGGCTGGGAAAGAGATGCAGAGAGGCCGGAGCTGGGGAAAGACACAGGCAGCAGCTGTTGCAGAGGAGAAGGCTCTTGTGCCAGCAGCGGTGCGGGATGCAGAAGAAAGTGGCACTAGATGCTGTGAGAAGAGGAGAGAGAGAAAGAGACACGGGGCCTGGTTTCCCAGTGCCCTGCACCTCGTGCGGTGATTTACACTGCCAGCCCGATGGTGGCAGTGCACTGGAAGAGGGTGGTATCCCTTTAAATAGCTGGTGGACCCCTTGACAGCACTCACCATGTTTTATGTCTCCAAAGGCGCCCGACACCCGGCAAAGCAGCAGTGTGTATGCGGCGCTAGGCTCGGCACGCTGCGGGTAGTCAGCAAACAGGGCCCTTGTCGTGCCGTGGGGTTCCTTCACGTTATTATCATCATTGTGTACAAGAGCAAAAAGACACAACCATGTTGTAGGGACCCCATTCTCCACTGCCCTGCAAAGAGACGGTCATTGACAGCAGTGCCAAGCGGGAAGGAACACCCTGCCCAGACTGAATGAACTCTCATGCCACTGGTGCAATGCTGCCAGCCCTGAGCTTTTGAAAATCAGGAGTCAGGCCCCCAAAATCACAAGACTGACTTAAAATCATGGGATTTTTAAAAAAAAAAAGATACATGTTTTAGGCTCTCTTATTTCCTTTCCGGGTTTAGGGTTCACATTTTTAATTTTTTTTCCAGAACCACAAGGACTTAGACACTTGCTTTTTCTTTGTTAAAGGAAAGTCAACGTTCTCCCAAAATCACGGGAATCCGGGAGCTGGGGCTTTCAGAAAAATTTCACAAGAATGACGATCATTGTACACCAACCACAGTGCCATAAAATGTGAGCCGAGGGGCATGATTCTGAGTGGTCCTGATCCTGTGCTGCGGTTTTATAAGTTATTCAGGTAACGATATGTTTTTTACTATACGAGTTTTCCCTGGGAAGCATCCCTTTAAAAGCAGAGGTGATTCCCAGCTGCTGCTTTAGGTCTTGCCTGTACTAAGCAAATTGGCATTGGTATAACTGTGTTGAGGTGGTAAAACCAGGCTAAATGCCTCCAGCAGAGGGGGTGGGAAATTTTTCTTGGAAACCTATTTTTAGTCAAAACCGCCGTTTTTATCAAAATCAAGACATTTTTGGGGGAAAAGTGTCAGTTTTAATCAAATTTAGTTTATAAAGAAAAACCCTGAAGCATTTCAATAACATCAAAGCATCCAGTTTCACCGTCGCCTGGACAAAAAGTTGTGATTTTTTTTGCTTAGAAACTAAAGCCATGGAGATTTTTTTAAAGCTAAATAAACATTTTTTAAAAAGGTTTAAAAGGCCAAAATCAAAATGAAATGTTTTGCCGGACCTGCAAGACGAAGCACATTCAAACAGGAGCGATTTGGGGGAAGACCTGTGGCCTGTATGATACGGGAGGTCAGGCTCCTCTCCCCCCAACACGTTTGGTCTCAGGCAGTGCCCTGAACGTGTGGGGACTTGCTGCAGGGCCGGAGAGCTTCAATCTCCGTCCTTGCAAAGAATGCAGATCGCGTCTCTGAAATACAACAATCCTGCCTCCAGCGGCACCCCGGTAGTGCCAGGGCTGAAGGGCTTTTCGACCCCAAATGAGGTTCCCCCTCCCCCCCCGCGTTAACTCTGGTAGCATGGTCTGGTGGTTAGAGCAAGGGGGTGGCATGGGAATCAGGTGCCTGGATTCTAGTCCTGTTGCTGAGAGGAAGTGGAGTCTGGTGGTTAGAGGAAGGGGAGGGGGTAGGGCCCGTGGGAATCAGGATTCCTGGGTTCTATTCCTGGCACTGAGAGGAAGTGGAGTCTGGTGGTTAGAGCAAGGGTGGGTGTGGGAATCCGGACTCCTGGGTTCTATTCCTGGCTGAGAGGAGATAGCGTCTGGTGGTAGATCAGGGAGGGCTGGGAGTCAGGACGCCTGGGTTCTCTGTTTATCACTATATATAAAATGTGTGCGTACTGTTTATTTGTAGTATTCGGTTAGGATCCAGGGGTTCCTGGGATCAGGTTCTCCTCGACTGCATCTAGGCCAGACCCTGCCCGGTGCAAGCTTATTCCCTGCAAAGTACTGTCTGGTCTAGTTGTAAGTGGCTGGAGCAATGGGGCCTTTACCGCGTCCCTGCACAGAGCTCCCCGCGAAGAAATATTTCCAGATTCAGCCTGCATTTGCCCTCCTCCCATCTCATTCCCCTCCTGCTGGCAGGGGCCTGAGCTAAGCCCGCTGAAGTCAACGGAAAGAGTTCGACCGGTTTTGGATCTGGCCCCCTGGGTGTGCATCTCAGACACCCTCCCAGGCTGCGACCGGAGAAAGCCCCAAGCGCGGAGGAGAACGCCTGCGCTAGGAACCTGCCGGATCGCATTGCGTTCACTGGCTTCTGGGGCTGGAAGTCCTGTCAGGCTCATTCGGGGCCTGGGCATGATCCCTTTCATCAGCCCCCGGAGAGCAAGAGCAGCGGCGTCCAAATCCGTAAACACGGGGCAGCCAGTGACCCGCCTGGCAAAAGACTCAGTCGCGCCGGGGAGAGCGAGGGCGGCCGGGGGGGCTCCGTCTCCCTGTGGCATTTGTCAGACATAATTGTCACCACGTCTGGCTGGCTCTTACCCGCTCTGCAGCAAGGATTCTTGGCCAGCTGCTCTCTGCCCCAGTCGGCACTGGGGCAACCCCCCCTCGCCAATGTGCTGCTGCCGCTCCCTGACCCACTCCGTCTGTCTAGCTCTGGGCCTGAGCTGGCTCCCGTCACCCGAGTATCTGAGCTCCTCATAGACCTTAATGGATTTAAAGGAGGCAGGGCAGTGCCATTACCCCCATTGTACAGATGGGGAAACTGAGGCCAGCTCCTCAGGCTGGGCCCCTAAATACCTCCGAGGATCTGGGCCCAAGAGACGAAGGGCTAGACTGTGAATGGGATTTCGAGTACTAGAGAGGGACGCTCACCAGGGTTGCCAGCGTTATATTTGAAAACTACACGGCAGTTTTCTTAGCATCATGATCCCCTTTGCCTCCCCCAGTGAGCGGCCCAGAGATCCTGCTGTGCCCACACACATCCCACGGCAGGCACCAGCACTGGGCACACGTGGGCCTGGCTGGGGCAGGCACCCGTTACTCGCCAGCCACCCTCTGTGCATGGGCGGGGGGGAAGGGAGCAGCACGAGGCCCAAACGCAGATGCCTCCTGTGACATTCAGCCGTGTCCTGGGCAGTGTGCTTCCATGTTCAGCCTGCCCTAGCCCCTCCCGTCCCCAGGAGCTCAGCGGCCAAAGGGGAGTGGTGAGGGCTGCAGAGACCATAGGCGTTCTGTGCTGCTTCAGGATGAGGCAGGCGATGTTTTATTTATAGAAAGGCTCCCCCTGATAATACAGGGCTGCTGGCACCCCTCGGCACCACTGACCTTGTCAAAGCTGCAGTGCGCCCCCTCTGGTGCCTGACTCCCCATGGCACCTACATTTCTGCTGGTTGGCAATTTGAAAGCAGCCTGAGTTCTGAGTTCACCCCCAGCTAAGGAGCAACTTGAAGCCAGAGGGGCCCAGTCCTGTAGCTGTGCTCTGAACGCCCCTAACCGCTGATACCTGCCAGCCCCCACAGCAGGAGGGCCGGATGCAGGCCACTGGTAGGTGCGGGGCATGGGGGAGGAGCACAGCACCCACAAAAAAGACAGCCGGGGGCATGTAAGGTGAGCTGGAGAGGCGCGACTCACCACTCCCCCTCCTTGGGTCTGCTCAGAAGAAGAGTCAACCTGAACCTTTGCCAGCGTTTCATGATTCATCCATTCGAAGGCCAGAAGGGACCCTAGAGACCATCTAGTCCGACCCCTTGTATGACACAGGCCAGAGAACTGCCCTCAAATCGTTCCTCGAGCAGATCTGAGCAGGAGGCCAAAACCTGACAGTCCTTCTGCAATCTGGAAACCTTTGGTTTCATGTTCTCTCCCTGCTCTTGTGGCTCAAACCCGGATTTCCACGTGGCGGTTGGGACAGGAAGCAGGAGCAGAGAAAGCTGCTTCCCCAGCACTCCCTTCCTGTTCACAAGCAGGTAATCCGTGAGGATGGCCAGGCCGGGGACCCGGGGCAGCCCAGCTAAAATCAGAATCCCGTCCTTGACCGTGTCCTGGAGCTGATGCTTTAGAGGGAGATGCAAGACATCTCCTAAAGCAGGACGGTCTTGTTAAGACACTGAGCTGGGCCTCGGTCTGAGATCTGGGCTCTACTCCCAGCTCTGCCCCTGATTTCCGGTATGACTGTGGGCAACTCGTTTAGGCCCAGATCTTCAAAGGCATCCCAATGAATTCAAGAGGAGTTGGGTGACCTAAATAGCTCTGAGGATCTGGGCCTTAATGGCTCTGGGCCTCTGTTCCCCAGCTGTAGAATGGAGCTAATAATCTTCCTTTCCCCCCACCTTTGTCTGGCCTGTTCAGACTGTGGGATAGGCACTCACTCTCACCATGTGGATGTGCAGCGCCCAGCACCGGAGAGCGACTAATAATAACTATACCGTACCCTGGCCGCAGAGGAAGCGTTTTCCAAGCCCACACCTGTTGGAGGTTGGTTTGTGTCCTGAAGCCCAGATTTTGTCCCTTCACGAGGCCGATCCACTTCCACACGCTCAGTCAAAAGCAGCCAAGTGTCCAGGTGTTTACACCTGGGGAATTCGGCTTAGCAAGAACGCACGGTCCAGCCTCTCGGGCGTGAGCTGCAGCCCTCGTAACTCAGGTTATGACCCTGCAAACCCCACAGGATGGGGCTGGGCTGGTGTTTGGAGAGGAGCCTGCCAGGTGCAGCTGGAAGTGTGTGTGTGTGTCGCTCCCCAGGGATGAATCATCTCTCCAGCCTGGGGCTGGGTTTGGGGGCTGGCTCTGGCTAGAGACATAAAACCCAATCTCATGGCAGGTTTTATGGTGCTTTCCTCCAGAGCAGGATTTCCCGGGGCCACTCCCAAGTTGGGGGTCTAGTTATTATCGCGCCGATTATCCTAGCCATGTACGGCCGGGCCTGCTAGAGCCAAGGGTAAGACCGGCTTTCTGTTTAAAGAGCAACTCTTCTAAGTGCTCTAAAATCCACACGGTGGCTTGGATTTCCTTGAATTTCGGTGTGCCTCGTGGGGGCACTGGCGAGGGTTAGTGAGCCAAATTTGGGCTAATTTGAGCAAGGGGTTCCCGAGATACTGTCATTGCTTTACAGCACCCAGAAGAGAGCTGGGTACTTCCCAGAACAACATGGTCCCTACTCAGTCTGATGTTAGGAGTTGAGGCGATCGGTGGGAAGGGAGTGGGGGAGGGGGGGGGGGATGAAGGATGAGGGGTTCTAGCAAGAGGCTCCCAGGGATACTCAGTGTCTGCCTGTGGCCATCTTGTCGCCTCCAATGGGCTTTTTAGGGGTAAGATTTATTTGTGTGATGGTAGCTGCCCCAAAGACAGACAAAGGCTCGTGTAGCCCCAGCTGGCAGAGAGTCAATAATCCAGGGTCGCAAAGGGAGGCTGTAGCAGAGCTGGGCACAGACTCCAGGTCTCCGCGGTCACCTTTCCAAAACTGACAGTGGCCAGATCCTGTACGGCGCTTTTCAGCCACAGAGCACCAGGCGCCTTCCACAGGGGGTCAGTGCCATTAGCTTGACGTTATCGGTGGGGAAACTGAGGCACGGAGGAGGGGAAGGGACTTGCCCACGCTCACCCTGCAGGCCAGCGACAGAGCCAGGGATAGAACCAGGTCTCCCAGGCCAGGGCTCTATCCACTAGGCCAGGCTGCCTCCCTAACTATGAAGCTAGGCGTGTCCTCTAGCGATTAGCGCAGGGGCCTGCGAGTCTGGACGCCTGGGTTCCCTTCCGATCTGTGCCGCTGAGTCCCTGTGCCAGCTTGGGCAAAAATAGGGGGACCAGACGTCCTGAGATGAGGGGCATTGTCCCCTGAGAAAAAAGTGTTTCTATTTTTCACACTTGCTATGTGGTCACCCTGGGCAAAAGTCCCTTCCCTNGGCCTCGGTCCCCCCCCCCCCCGGGGGGGGGGGGGGGGGGGGGCAGGATAATCACCCCACCTGGGGGGAGGGGATTGTGATTGCCTTTGAATTTCCAGCCCCTGGGGTGTAGGGGTCAGAGGGTGGTTAGGCGGAATGTATGAATCACAGCTGGCAATTTGGGGTGGGGGAGCAGGGCTGCAGAGCAGCAGCAGATGGGGGGAGGGGGGTCTCTTGGCTCGGCTCGGCTCGGCTCGGTTTTCTCTTCGGTCCTTTTTCAGGCCGGGCGCTGGGAGCCTCTCGCCGGCAGTAAGCGGTAGGAGTCAAGGGGAGCAAGCCCCCGGCGCGGGGGAGGGGTGCGTGGCCGGAGGCGGGGCGGGGCGGCCGGGGATGCATGTGGAAGGAGGCGGAGAAGGGGCAGGAGGAGGCAGGGCTGGCCGGGCGGCTGCTGCTGCTGCGATCCGCGCCCGGGGGGCTGCACCCGGGGACCGGCTGGAACTGACCAGCCCCCGGTCCGGCAGCCAGGCAGCGGCGGAGAGAGGACCACAAGGAGCCGGGGCAGCGATCGGCGGGGTGACCCGGCTCCGGTGCACCCACCCGCGGCGGCTGGGGGGCGAAGGGGGGGCCCGTCCGGCAGCAAGAAAGTTACAGCCAAGTCCGGAGCGGCCGCCGGACCCCTCTGCCCGCATTGCACGGGGAGGTGGGCGCAGAGCAGAAGCGGGGTGACTGGGGGCATCCGTAGACGCTGGAAAAGCGAGTTTTCTGCCTTGGAAAAGGAACCCAGCTGTTCGATCCCAAGCAAAACATCTGGCGTTACCAGCTACTCAGTGGATTTCCCTCCCAAAATATTATATCCATCCCCCGTTTCTTTCTATCCCTCCATCCCCCCTTTTCTAGATCTATCTAGATATTTTCTAGATCTATCTATCTATCTATCTATCTATCTATCCCCATCCACCCCATCTATCTATCTAATCCCCCCCCCCCCCCCCCATCTCTCCAGGAGCATATTTCTTTCTCAAAACAAACCCCAGAGCCAAAGGATTAAACGTCCAATCTGCAGCCCCCTCGGCCCAACCCCTGGATGTGACTCGGGAGCTCTTCAGAAAGAAGGTAAGTGACGCGGTTTGATTATTCTCTGTAGATAAGTGGATTGTCCCTGCCTGTTACTCACTGGAATTGGGTCAGTTTCACTGTAGTTTGAAACCTGTTGCCTGAGTGTGCTGCTGGCTAATTGTCATACACCTGTTGGGATTTTGAGACTATCTTTTAGCTGCTACTCCCCAGAAAATGCCAGAAAAGTGTGTAAGTGTGTGTGTGTGTGTGTTTAAAATGGGTCTTGTTGTACCACCCTTGGTTGCAAATGAATCTTTCATCTGCTAGTAATATTTTGCCTTGCACTGATGTCCGCCTGAAAGAACCACTGGGAGGTTGTTGTAAAAGCAATGGGGTGGGGTGGGTGTTCATAATATGTCAGACACCAGAGGCTTAACAAAAAGTCAATCCGGCTTTTTAAAGTTCCCCTTTTTTCTGCCCATCGTGGGTGTGGCATCGTTACCACGGTGTGTGTATTTGTGTGCGCTGGGGTGTGTTGAAAGCAGTGGCTGGAACGTGCCAATGGGAGCCAGGGGCAATGCTTTCACAAGCCACACACACAAAAAAAGCGCCCCATCAAGTTTGCTTTTACTTTTATTTCTGGCAGAGACAAAGCTTTGCCCCCTCCCTGCCTGGGAAATAGCTCGAAACATTTTTTTTATGGAATGTGCAAGTGAGAAATTCTGCCCCCCCCCCAACGGTTTTCTCCTTCCCAGTTGTGGTTCTCACACTTGAAGGCTTTGGACCTGATGCACCCCCCCCCCCCCCCCTATTGATTTTGGGCCTCTCTGTGCAGTAGGAAACAGCAAAACGCCTTCTACTGTTTCACTTTGGCATCCAAAAATACTTCAGATTCTTTCATTTCAAAGGGCTCAGGGAAGGGGGCAGGGAGGGGAATGTTTACAAACAAGGACAGGTTACAGAGGGGAAGAGAAAGGTACATGCAGAGCTCTGGCCTTTAGCCATTTCTGGGCCCAGCACAGATCTACCCTGTGGGTCCAGGTATTTACCGGGCTGCGTTTTCCAAGATACCCCAGTGGAAGCCACTGGCAGCTCTGCTGTTGTCACTAAAAGGGCAAAGGATTGTCTTGAGAGAAATGTAAAAGGACCCTGTGTCGCATAAAGAAACCTAAAGGGTGCCGTTGGTTTTTTTTTAACCCTGATCTATAGCCACGTTTGTCTGGCACTACCCTCCCGTGATATACTCAAAGAGTAAAACTTATGACATCTCTCCCATTCAGTCCTCAATGCCAGCCTGGGTGGTCCTAGGTGCAAGCATGGGATGTGGGTCGTTTCTCTGCAATAGATATTATTATGGGACACATTGCTTCAATCTCCGCCCAATTTGGTGCCAGCCCGTCGCACCCAGCCCATGGCTCTGTTCCCCAAAAGACCCTGAAAACCACCTCTTGATGCGTATCACCCATTGCAGCTGCTGCGGGGGTGATTGGAGCCTCAGTCCTTCCGGGACTACGCGCGCTGGACTCCGTTGTCGTTCACACGGCACGGCTTAATCCCCGAGGGAAAATGTTAGCGGGCCCTAATCCTCTGGGAGGTGGCAGGCAGAACCCACCTGCTGTCAACTCCCAGCAAAATTCCCTTTATAGAGCCATGTGTCGAATAAAGTCCCAGATTGTTTCACTACATTGCAATGTGCTGATTGGGAAGCTCCCGTGTGGAGTGGAGTTGCTTGGTGGGGAAAAAAAATGACTTCACTGTAAATGTGTTTGTGTGCGTTCTCTCTGGTGCACACGCACTGTAATAGCGGCTAGAACAAGGCAGACTGCAGGCCAAATCCAGACCTCCAGGCACTTTTGACCCCACAATCTTTTTATTTGCTTATTATTATCATTGTTGTTGTTGTTGTTGTTGTTTTTTATTATTTTCACTGGAGTCTGGACCTTGGCTATACCTTGACCAAGACATTTGGAATTTGTCATAAAAAAATAAAAAATTGACTACCCTGGGATAGACTGTCAGGGATCCTGCATTCTAGAGCCAGCTTTGAAAGAGGAGTGTTTGTTTAATCATCAGATCAGGGACCGGGAGTCATGACACCTGGGTTCTTTTCCCAGTTCTTCCATTGCGTGACCTTCTTCAAGCCATTTGCCTGCTCTTCAGCATTGCCAATGACAAGTGTTTGAAAATTATGAGTCATCTCTCCACGCCACCTTGCTGCCAAAAAAAAAAAAAAAAAAAAAAATCCATGAGATTGGTTTAGAAATGATGAGATTGCTAAAGAAAAGAATAAATTTTGTGGGATTTCTGTAAGGCCTCGGGATTCTGAGACTTTGATGTTCACAACTTGAAGCTTTTTTCATAACCATGAGGGCTAGTAATGTACTTTTTAAAAAAACCCAAACAACCAGGAAGCTGAGATTCTGATGTATTCACATGAGTCCAGCAGCTGGGGCTGCAAGAAAAGCGCCAAATAGCTCAAGACTCTCAGTTAAATTAGGAGTGCTGACATCACTGTTTTTGTGCCTCTATTTTCCCAAGGGGAGAATATTCCTTGCTTTTATAGAGGAGTTGTGAAGTATTACTGATTAGGGTCTCACGGACTCCCATGGGAAGTTTGCCTGAGTGGGGAGTACAGATCCCGGCTGGCTGTGAAAGGTTTTGACCTCCTCCGATGAAAGACAATCTATAAGAGCAAAGTATTATTTCACAAGGATATGGGGATATATTATATGCCTCCTCTAAGCGTACATTTGAGTGGCAATGCCAGCATTAACCCCTGCCCACCCATTAACCCTAAATCCTGCCCCCGAGCCCTCAAATCCTCTGTCCAAGTCAGTTTAGAACCAGCACGGAGTCCTAGAGACTAAACTTCATATCCATCCTGAATCTCCTGGAGTCTAAGGTCAGTAGCAGCCCCAGAAGCTTTGAGTGGTCCCCAAAATAATGTGCAGTGGAATTTGCTAATTGCGGACTGGAACGGAACAAACTCTGTTTATAGTGGAAGAGAATGGAAAGCCAAAGCTATTTCAGTGCCCTGCAATGTTCAGATTACAATCCACGCCCGTGTGTGTGTGTGTGTTATGACTTTGCTGTAGTATAAAATCCCTCCTAATTGATGGTTACATGCACCTGGATTATTCTGTGTATTCTGGAGCGCCACCCTTTGTGCTGGGTGCTGTCCTGACACTTAAGAGATGGTGCCCGAGACGTCATTAGCCAAGAAGCAAATAGCATTTCCCTGCCATATTTATTCCTTTGATTGGAGTAAATGCGCTGCTAGCCTAAATATCACATTTAGAAGCTTCCTTTTCACACCTCTATCCGTGGGAATCAGAGAAAGTAGAGACGGAAGAACCATATGGGCTCATGCCCAGCACCGGATTTTTCCCGGTAGCTTTCCATTGCAGGCGCCCCCGAGCTGGCTTGTCTCTCTACAAAAGTGTACTCTGCCAGTGTAGTTAAAGCGGTACAAGCCTCCCCTAGTTATCCCGGTATAAAGGTGCTTACAGGAAGGGACAATAAACTATCCCAGCATAAGGCACTTTTATACCAGGACAAAAACTAGGCTTTAGAATGTTCATTCAAGCAGCCTCTTGAGAAGGGATCTTGCATGTATCACGCGTCTATAACACACGACTGAGGGTACATCTACACGGCAGAAAACCCCCCCGTGGCAGCAAGTATCAGAGTCCGGGTCAATTGACTGGGGTTCACAGGGCTCAAAATAGCAATGTACGTGTTCCCACTGAGCCTGGAGTTGGGGCTGTGAAACCCAGAAAGGGGGGGAGTGGGTTGACCCGGGCTCTGAGACTCGCTGATGTGGCTTTTGTTTTGCACTGTGGATGTACCCTTAGGCCCCGATTCTGCAAACGCTTAAAACAGAGCTGCTTGACTTTAAGACCAAGAGAAATCCAGTTTGTGAGGGAAAACCTGGTAGAAATGTTTTCATGTTCATAGAAATGTTTCAGGGGGGGATAAAAATCCCCATTGCCCACTCAGCTCTGTTAGTGACGTTTCTGATTTGCACCAGTTCGCATCACGTTCTTCCTGAACGGCCCTTGTCCCCCTGTGGATGGAAGCTGATTCGTTCCTGTGTGCTTGGTACATCTAGTTACAGGTGCTTTCAGCAGCAGTGCGTGATCCTGGCTGTGGGCCTGCAGCTGAAATGGCATCCGTGCAGACGGACTCCTGCACCCAGATCTGATTGCAGGACTGGGGTTGGCTGATCTCTGCTTTAATGCAGATGGTGAGATTGTTCAGATGAAAGGCTAGATTCTACCAAGAACTCAGGGCCAGATTTCCAGGGGATCGGCACCCATGACTGGGGCTAGATTCTCCACAGCACTCAGCGCCCACCAGCTCCCATGGTGAGATTTTGCAAAGATCTTGGCTACCCGCCCCCCTCGCTGAGCTCATCTGAAACTCTTGGGCTTCAGGAAGACGCAATCCTTTCTTGTGTTCCAAAACGTGAGCAGCGCTTGGCCGCTGGTGCTGAGCAGCCTTGTCGAGCAGATGTCAAACCAAAGGAGGGCGGAGGGCCGGGACTTTTAATGGGACTGTACTAAGCGGAGCAGTTTGGCTTGGAGAGGGAGCGTTCTCTTGATGTTGGCTCTTTGTTTCCTCTTGTCTCCGGGTCTCTGCTTTATTTCCCGGCGCCTTGGCTCCTTTTCCAGCGCATCTCCAAGAAAAGAGTACGTCATACTGTTAAGGAACATATGTGAGCGTAAGGAATTGGAACAGCCCCGGGTCTCCAGGGAGGCGTTGTGGCAATCCGGAGGGTCTGGGGCCTAGTCCTAGACCTGACACTTAACGTAGGCCCCTAGGCAGGTTATTCAGACCCAGCTCAATCGATGGAAGGGAAATCAGTGGCCGTCAGGCGCCGAAGAGCTGGGCCTTAGAACCTGAGATACTTACGCTTGTCCTCAAGTCTGTCCCCGTTCGGCTACGCCTGTGTTTAAGCGCTTGGATGAATGGTACTCGGGTGCTTTGCTGAATCAGGGTCAAAGTAACTAGTGATTTGGGGGGCCCAACTTGAGACAGCCGACAGGGTACTGGAGAGGCCCAGTTCCCGTTGATTCAGATTGGTGTGGTGGGTGCTCAGTGCCTCTGAGGCACTCAAAATCCAAGGCCCCCTCTGGAAATTTGGCTTTGAACTTCTGTGATCTGTTATCACCAGCTGGGGAAAATGCCTCCCTGAGTCATTGGGGAAGAGTGGAGGATGGGCTATAAAGCTCAGGCTGCAAAATTGGATTCCCTTAACCCCTCAAAGTCCGAGGGCGTTTGAGGTGTCGGTCCCGGGCCGCCTCTAGGTCATGCCTGGTGGATGAAATGCCTCCTCCCTGGAACGGGCTGCCGACGTGCTGCTACCTCGTACCCTGCTGTTTTAGTGTCAGATGCTGCTGTGGTCTGAAAATCCCACAGAGGAGAAAGTCTCTTTTCAAAGACACTCAGGCCCCATATATGTGATGGGACGGGCCAGACAAAATGAGTTGGGACTGGGTTTTGGTCCCAAGCTACACCCCCTTTTCATCACTCTCCCATCGAATTGGTCAGCTCTATGCTGCCTATACCCCACCAGGTGCAGGGGGCTGATGGAGAGAGGAGATGGAGCCATAATGCAAAGTGCTCCGGCAGTCCTTGGCTGGTGTAAAGATCCTTAGGGGGCGTGTGGCTCAGAGCAGCCCTTAGGCTGCTCTAAGTTATGACATGGGCTGGCCCAGCCCTGAGTCAGGCTAAAGATCAGGGGAGGAGGAGGATGGCTTAGAGCCACTCTTCTTCCCTTCTTAGGGCCCCCCCGCTCTTTGCAAAGATCACGGATCTCCATTTTATTGTGATGACCTAGCTTTTGTTTAAGGACCGAACAACTGCTCTCGTCAGGCTATTAGTTACTAGGGAACATGAAACTTCTTGTCCAGTGAGAAAGAGGCAGAAGGGCCATAATGCTGTGTGGGAAATGTCTCCAGGCAAACAGTCCTGTTTTGAGCCGGCTAGTTATAATGGAGAGTTTTTCTCTCCCTTTTTCTTTATTACCGTCAGGACTATTTGCATGAAAATGGGTTTTTTGCTGCTCTCTGGGGCTCCCCTTCTCCCTCCTGACATCATGTTTCTCATTTCTGGTGTCACCGTTGCAGCATTGCCGACTCTTGACATTTTATCACGATAGTTGATGTGTTTTTTTGTAAAGCCCCAGCTCCTGGAGTCCTGTGACAGAACAAGAATCTCACCTTCAGTTTAAAAGAAAAACAAGGTTTCTAGCCCTCACAGTGGCAGATAAAAGCTCGTGTCCTGAAGGCTCAAAATCCAGAAAGCAAATAAAAAGAACTCAAAATGCATTATTATTTTAACATCTTGATATTTTTAAGCCAATCTGATGATTTTGGGGGGCCTGATGAGTGATTTTAGGATGCTTGCAGTTGGCAGTCCTGTAGTTGACTGCCACAGAAATGACTGTGATGTTATAACTTCAGGTAGGGAGTTTATAAGCATTGAAGCCAAATTCCTGAGTTCTCATGCAAAAGTTCTCGAGTCCCTTAATAATAGAGAGCAATAGGAGTGAAGGCAGGAGCTTTTCCATACAGAGTGTTCCTGAAAGTTTTTTCCACTAGGCATCAGCTGTCTTGGCATCCAGCATTGGTTTTATTCATTGTTTTTTGTGTGTTATTAAAATGGCTTGCTAGACAGTTAGCTCACAGCATCCAACTTTATCTGCAAATCACCTCCTGTTTTCTGTGCGAAAACATCTGTCTTAGCTTTCTGCTTTCCCCGGACACTTAATTCCTCTAGCATATTTCCCCCCTTCCCCTTGCCCCCTCCCCACCGCCACCTCCCTGCTGCAAAGGACTGGTGGCTCATATGAGGTTATCAGGAACTTGTGCTCTTGAATCTGAACAAAACCAAGCAGGGCTGTTTCTTTAACAATGGGGGTTTGGATTCAGTTCATAACCCAGATCTGGGCCCCACCCAGAAAAACTCTTCCAAGCCCTGGTGTGTTTTGGAATCTGGATTTCATGGTTGGCTCTCTCACTATAACAAACCCAATGCAAAATCCTACATCTCAAATTTTGGGGCGTGTGAAATGCAAGTTCAGATCGGGTTCCAAATTTTCCAGCTTTCTAGTTGAAAGAGGAAGCATCTGGTAGTTTAGATCGCCAATTTAGGATCAGGGTGGGATTTTCAAAGGAAATATCATGATCTCAAAAATTGTGTTCTATCCTAGACAGGTTCCTATACCACGCCCATCACCGTGCCACCTGGTCCCTTTGCAGTAGTGCAGTAAGGGATGGGACTAGCATCTGTCACACTTTTTCTTTAATTTTTCTGTGGGACCAGAGACCCAAACACAATAAACTTTCCCTGACCTATGAGAACCAGAAAGTTAAACTGACTAAAAACATGAAGTGAAATTGACCAGCCTGGTTTTACAGTCAAAAGTGAAAAAAAATGTTAAGTACCTCAATAGTATCAGGGATGAAAGCCCAGTTGGACACAGAGATTGCTAAGTCCTGGTCTTTTGACTCCTGTTTATTCTTGTGGTGAGTGACAGAGCAAATACAGACGCTCCCATTGTCATTCCTATACAGCCCCTTTTTAATACCGTGTCCACATTTTTAACACATTCTGGTGAAAGTTTCACAGCTGGCATTCCAGCCCCGACTAGCTGACAAGCGCAGCTATGGGGGTTTCTCGTAGCTCGAAGGACAGTCAGATAGGGGGAGAGTCACTGGACGGTCTGAGAAGAGCGAGGTTCTCATCCCAGCTCTGACAAGGATTCCCTGGGTGAGTCACTGCACCGCTCTGTGCCTCAGTTTCCCCTTCTGTGCGATGGGGAGGATAATGCTGTCCTTGCTCCCGGAGGCCATGGGGAGGGTTAATTAGTTCATCTCTGAAAAGTGCTGTAAGCGCTAAGCACTGAGAGCTAAGCACTGGCTAAACAGGGTGCTGAGGAGGGCATAGGAGGAGAGGCAGGCATGATACCTTTCCCTGCCTTACCCTTAAATCCAGGGCCAGATCAGAGGGCCTATGGGTGATCCCTGTTGGATGGTATCTGATGGCATGTCGGGTGAAATGTCACTTACAACCTGATCCAATTCCCAACAACCTTCACTTTTCCGACTGGTCTCGGCAGGCCTGCCAAGCACCCCTTCCCTCCGCTCCCCCCGCCCCTTAAGGCATTAGCTTGGTGGAGGGGCAGCCGGGGACAGACATTATCATGTCTTCAAGCCCAGAGATCTGGTTCCAAAGTGATTAGAGCTAATCGCTTTCCTCACCGACAAAAACCCGCTGCGTGAAGACTTCTGGCTTCTTTCCGCCCTTTGCATAATCGCCTCTGAAACCTTGACGAGGGATCGTCGTCTCCCTCTTGATTCTTAGCTGAACCGGCAGGTTCCTAGATTCAGAGACGTTAAGATCATCCAGTCGGACCCCCTGCATAACTGTATCCTCAGCATTGAAACCCCCTTGAGCGCTAGGCTTGGGGATTAGGCGCTGCCGGAGCTAGGGGCTGCCCACGGAGGAGTCTTTTAATGTCCCCTGGTTCCCAGACATGATTTGATGGACGTTGTGATGGCTCCGCTATCTCGGAGATTAGGCCTGGTCCGTCTGAGTGGTGGTGACGGCTGCTGGATTGACGGTGCTGGAGAGCTCTGTGTCTCCAAAGGACAGGTGTAGGCCTGATCTCCAGTGTGGCTCCCTCCTACCCCAGAGAGAACTGTCCTGAGGTGAGAGGGCAGCTCAGAGGCTCATTCAGGCTTCGGCCGCTCGGCCCACGGGGCTGGTGATGCACACTGCAGTGAGGGATCGATCTCACCACGCCACATCCTGATCCCGTGGATATTAGGCCAGGCTGAGAAGGAAAGACCCGGGTCGGGATTACAGGCAGGCTGGGGAGATGCTTCCTGAGGCTAAACGCATCCTCCTCCTTCTCCACAGCAGCGCCTGCTCAGGTGACGTGAATGACACGGACCTTTAAAGTCCAGGGTTCTGAAGTGGCTCGCGCCGGGCTTGGGAATTCCTGGCAGAGGCCAGGCTGATCAGAGAGCTGGCAGGGTGAGTGCTGAATAATTTGCAATGCCAGGGAGTTTGCACAACCATCAGTCAGCGAGGCCTGATTCTCAGGCAGTGTACAGGGAGGTCGTGTGGCTTAGTGGCCAGATCAGGTCGGGTTCAGGACACTTTGGGTCTATTCCCTCTCACCAGTGACGTGGGAAGTGGATCAGCGGGATAGGAGCCTGGGCACAGTGACTGGAGAGAGAGGCAGTGGATGCGGCTAGGCCTTAGTGCTGAGAGCTGGGGGTCCCTCGGTGTGTTGACCTGCTTTATTCCAGGCTGTTTGACAGTGCTCCAACGAGCAGGCATTAGAAGCATTAGCTCCGTGACGGGCTCATTGCATGGCAGAGACACGTCTTGGCTGAGCGGTTGTCCTGCTGCCTGGCCGTGGCTTGTTGAATGCTCCCACACCCCGGAGAGATGGTGCTAGTTCTAATCGCCTGCTTGGGCACGACCGATTTGGGAAGCTAAAGGGGAATGCAGCGGGCGTGGCATATTTAGATCCCACTCGGCCATCTGAGCGAGTGCCACATAACGAGGAGCTGGAGACATCCCAACTAGATAAAAATACCAGAGCGTGGATTAGGGGCTGGTTGGCCAACAGCGGACACAGCCAAAATCTCACATCCAGCATGACTACCTTAAAGTTAACAGAGCCTAATTCTCACTAAGGCCCACGGTAGCAGTGTAAAAAGAGGCAGTGTGACCTAGTGATTAGACATGTGGGTTCGATTTCCGCCTCGGTCACCGGCCTGCTGGGTGACCATGGCTCTGTGCCTCAGTTTCCCCATCTGTAAAACGGGGATCATCGTCGCCACCTCCCTTGTAAAGCGCTTTGAAATCTACCAATGGAAAGTGCTAATTAAGAGCCAGCGTTTAAGTGTTAGGGCTGGTCTACACTGGGGGGCGGGGGATCGATCTAAGATACGCAACTTCAGTTTCCCCATTCGCGTAGCTGAAGTCGAAGTATCTTAGTTCGACTTACCTCCCGTCCTCACGGCGGCAAGTCGACCGCCACGGCTCCCCCGTCGACTCCGCTTACTCCTCCTGCCGAGGTGGAGTACGGACGTCGATTCGGGGATCGATTTATCGCGTCTAGACAAGACGCGATAAATTGATCCCCGATAGATCGATTACTACCCGCCGATCCGGTGGGTAATGTAGACGTGGCCTAACTGTAATTCACGCCTACTTTAAGGCCCTCTTGCTCTGCCAGAGTGTTGTAAATGAGAATCCGGCTCTGTCTTCACTACAGGAAGCTGTGGTTTATCTCAAGATAGGATCTCAGTATAAAATCCTAGTGGACAGGGCAGGAATGGTTTTACCTTGATGGAGCTAATCAGGCTCAATAATATACTCCCCATCTGGAGTTTACCTGAGCTAGCTACATGCAGGTAAAACCCCCTGTGCCTTGTCTCCGCTAGCATTGTACACTGAGCCAGCCAGCCCTGTGTCATGAGTTTTTTTTTAAATATTCCCAGCCCAAATCGGGACGAGAAATCTCAACAAGGTTCACAAACGGAAAACGTTTCATTTCAATTTGGACCTTTCTTTAGTAAAAATTAAGTTCCATCTCGAACCGCCCAACCGCAAATTTTTGTTCCGAGAGCAGCAAAATGGGAGATTTTGAAACTTTTCCCCAAGGTTTTTTCATGTCGGGAAATTGGTGGAAACGGGCCCCTTCCCAACAGGTTTGGTTTTGGTGAATCAACGTTTTTTAGCAAAAAATTGTTTTGTGGTGAAATTCCCGGCCGGCTCAATATAAAAATGCACCTTGTTTTTGCAGTGAGACGGCCAGAGGCCCAAGGGAGCTGGTCTGATTTTACCCAAGAGTAACTGACCGCAGAATCTGAGCCAGCGATGTGTAGTGTCAACCCCACGATTGGGGCGTTGATTTACATGGATGACTTTTTAAATAGGGAGTTGAATGCAAATAGAAATGTGACCATGGGGTGTATTTTAAATAGCAACAAAAACATTTGCGGTTGTTATGGAAACAGTTGCACTCCTCCCCCCTCCCCCCCGCCCCTAGTCATTTTGGGAACCTAAACATAACAGCGCAAGACTCTTGCACCCCTGGGTGCCAGAGATGGGAAGCCAAAGGACCACCGTCCTCCTACTTCTGAGAACCTGAACTCAGCAGGGGCACAATGGAGGAGGGGGGCAGCTGACCACAGCTGGGTGGCACCCCAGCAACGCCTCTTCGCTTGGCCATGTAGGGGTGGCCGGGCCAAATTTATGTGGCATTGTGACCTCATGCACCAGGTCGCAACGTCACTCACTCAGATTTGGCCTGGCCCCGCCTCCACCATAACGAAGGGGCGGCCAAAGCAAACTTCCCCCCCCGCCCCACTTTTTCAGTCCTTCCAGCACCGACCCCCCCCCCCCCCAAAAAAAAAAACCCCAGAGAAAAAGAACCACACGCAGGACAAAAAGCCAGTCTCTGCCCCACCCGGGCTAAGGAGTGTTTTGAGGGGGTTTAGAAGGAGGTCGTTTTGTGGATGTTGACAGGGAGCTTCCCCCATCGGGGTGAGGCGCAGCAGGGGAGGAAGCACAAAGGGGCTCATTTGCCCACGCATCACATGGGCGACAGAAGCTGGGATCATGGGTCGACAACTTGATGGTGCGGGAGAGATGCTAGGGAGGGATGCCAGGAAGGGCCCTGAAAGTGAAGGCAAGTAGCCGATGTTTGATGCGATGGAGAAGAGGGAGCCAGTGGAGGGATGCAGGGAGGGGCCAAGCGACGGGCCAGGAAAACCATCTTTGCAACAGCCTCGTGAATGTCTCTGAGCGAGGCCAGACGGCATCTGTCCGGGCCAGAGAGGAGAAGGTTGCAAAAATTGAGATGCAAGATAAGAGCCTGCCTGCTCTGGTCCTCGTCGGGGCAGGGACTGTCTCTTGCTCTGTTCACACAGTGCTCAGTGCGATGGGTGTCTAGGTGCCACCATCCGACAACAACCAGTGGTTGTCTGCAGTGCCGGTCCCAGGATCTGAGAGAGATGAGGTGGGTGAGGCGATCTCTTCGTTTGGATCCAGCTTCTGCTGGTGAAAGAGACAAAACTTTCGTCTTCTTCAGCCCGAACGCTTCTCTCTCTCACCAGCAGACGTTGGTCCAATAAAGCCGAGGTTCTCAACCTTTTTCTCTCTGAGGCCTCCCAAGATACTATTAAAAACTCCACTGCCCATCTCTGCCACAACAACTGTACATAAAAGCCAGGGCCAGCGTTAGGGGGTAGGAAGCAGGGCAGCTGCCCAGTGCCCCACGCCACAGGGCCCCCCCCAAAGCTAAGTTGCTCAGGCTTCAGCCCTGGGTGGCAGGGTTCAGGGCCCCGGGCTTCAGTCCCAGGCAGTGGGGTTTCAGCTTTCTGCCCTGGGCCCCAGCAAATCTAATGCTGGCCCTGCTTGGCGGCCCCCCTGACACCTGCTCGTGGCCCCCCAGGGGGCCCCACACCCCTAGTTGAGAACCACTGCAATAAAGGATATTACCTCCCCCACCTTGTCTCTCTCAACACTCACTAGAGGGAGGAGTACGTTCACCTGCAGTCCAGGGCCTGACCCCACCCTCCTGTGCCCAAGTCCCATGGATGACAGCGGCGTTACACCAGCGCCGCTGAGATCAGGATCGGGCCCCGAGTCTGCATCCAGTGCTGATGAATGCACAACCGCTCAGCCAGAGGACAGGCGCAGAGGGACAGCACCCTGGATGCAATAGACCTAGGGGGTTGGTAGCGAACGCATTGTGGGGCCGATTCTGATCTCACCAACCCAGGGCGAAATCCAGAGGGACCCTATTGGCTTCAGTGATGCTACCGTGTGAACAGAGCAGAGCTTATCGGGAAGTGCTCCAGGGACTGACTCGGAGACGTGCTCTTCCCGGATGGGTGCAGAGAGGGGTCACATGTAAGGGCGGAGTAGTCCCAGTGCCAGCCCATCTGGAGCACCTCGGCCCAAGGTGCGGGAAGACGATTTCGAGGCTGGGCGGTGAAGCATAACAGGAGGGATGGAAGGGGTTAAACTCCTAGTCCTGAGAGTGCTGGAGTCTCAGGGGAAGTGATCAAAGCTTATAAATACCTCCAAGGGAACCATCTAAAGGAAGGATGGAATTAGCCTGGGTAAGGAGCGATGGAACAGTTCGGTCTTTGCAGAGGGAATTCTTTATCGGGACAGTTGAACAGCGTGCAGCCGTCCTCCCCCACAGCCTGGGGACGGGACCTCGGCCCTGCAGGGGCAGGGAACTCCGGGGGCGTGCGAGCTGCCGTTCTGCCTGGGGAGCGTCACAGCCCCCCACTCTGCACTGGGGGACATGGTGACCCGGGGCACAGGGCGTACAAGGCGGTGTGTCCGTGTGCGCTGTGTCTCTGGATTGGGTACGCGTCTCTGTGCACAGGAGCAGAAGTGGGTCTGTGTGTGCAGTGTGTGTGTGTGTGCGCCTGTGTACATCTCGGCTTGCTCTGGGCTGCTGGCTCCCGCTGTGCGGTGACCGACTTTGTCCCAGTGGCTGCAGCGCGTTGCCAGCCGCCCAGATTCCTTCCACAAAACACACAGGCGAGTGCCAAGAAAGAAGCCCCCAGCCCGGGCCGACAGCATCCTGCCTGGAGGGGCCAGGCTTTCCCCCAGGATCCTGGCGCGGGGGGGCTGGGGGGGGGATTCTCCTGGCGATTGCTCTGGGTAGAACCAGGGGGGCAAAGTCTCAGGGTTGTGCTGAATTTCAATCTAGTAGAAAGTCCTTATTTCAAAGGCTGGGGGGGGGAGCCGAGCTTGTATGTTGCACTGCTCGGTACCTCCCTGGACGGGACCATCTGGGAGAGCAGCAGCCCCGACTTTGGTTCTTGGTTGCCTTGGACCTCCCCTTTGTATAACACGGTCCCTGACGGGCCCCGGCTCTGGGGCAAGGGCTGGGTGGCTCAGTGGGTTGAGAAGGGGCTGCAGCGCCCATCCCCCTAGGTCACCCGTTGGACACCCGCAGCTGTCGCCAGCAGGAGCGACAGTCAGGTGCCCTCGTTCTCAGACAGGCCGGGGGGGTCCCGTTCCCGGGGAGCCGAGCGCTGGTGAGGGAGGCTGGTGCTGGCGCTCATTGCCCCCCGAGGTGGCCCGTGGAGACTGCACACGAGATCTTAGCCCCTGGCCCCCGTTTCTGACGACCTTGTGGGACGTCGACAAGAGGCAACCGATCCGCCAGCAGCTGCTCTTGAGCCGGGGTAGGGCAGAAGCTGGTCCCCGTCCCCCGGAGACCCGCCCTCCCCAGCCCGGGCTTGGCTCCTCTGGAGGTGTCTCAATAAAGCCCACGTTTGAGATGGGATGAGCCCGTCCCATCCAGGCTGCCGGGGGGGCCCCGCACTGGAGCGACGCTTGTGCTCGATATTTCCCAGCTGCTGTTCAGTGTCCCTCAGGAGAGCTGTTCTGCCGTCTCCGAGATCTCACGGTCTGGAAGTCGTCCCTGGGATCTAGGCTGGACTCAGCTTTATCCTGGTGATGCCCGTTCGCACCCTCTCCTTCCCCGGGGCACGGGTCACCGAACTCACCGATGGCATTTTAGGCGTGGAATTCCAACGGAGATTAAGGGAGTCCGGTGCCTAACTCTCACTTCAGTGGGATTTGGGCGTCCGATTCCCATAGGTTCCTGTGAAAATCCCACGCTTTGTAAGCACCCATCCCATTGAAACCTTCCCTCTATGAGGGGCAGCCGCTGTGCTAAGAGACGTGACAATGGATAGACGCATTCCCTCTGATAATCGCAGCCACCACTGGCAGGGCACCAGTTCTTGGGATTTTATTGGGAGTCTCGCGAGATTTGTCGTTTTCCTTAAAGCTCCAGCTCCTGGAGTCAGGTGATGATGAGCTCTCAGCTTTTCTATCAATAAGAAAAGACCTTTCCTAACCCTCACGGTTGGAGAGAAAAGCTGGAACATGTAACCCCCAAAAAGGCTCTAAACCCAGAAAGGAAATAACAAGATCCCTGACTTCATTATTTTTTTTCACTCTCATGATTTTTTGAAGGCCTGTCTCCTGGCGTTTGAATGCTTGGGGGCTGGCAATGCTGCACCTGAGATGGCTGGGAACCTCACAGTAGCCTCAGGGTTATCAATCCCATCCTCCTTCTCTGAAAGCATAGGCCTCTGCCACCTGAGCTAATAAAGAATCCTCACTGCAGTGTAGCATCTAAGACACACAGTGAGCAGTTCCCAGTTCTTTCCAGCAGAGAGCCGCGGTGCACCCACATTTGCAACAATGCTTCCCCCAGGCAGCTGGTTCTTTGATTATAAAATATCCCTAAGGGGTTCAGTGTTAGGTTTAAGAACAGAGCCACCCTTAAAACCAGAATTGCCTGGAGGCGTGGTCAATATTTAAGATGGATGTAAAGGGCTTATGCAGCAATTGACTTTTGTCTCTTACTATTTTTATGCAGGGAGGCAAGGACGCCTTAAAAAGTCCTGGGACTCTCAGGACAGCCCAGATGCTGAGAGGAAGACGAGGTCATCTGAAGAAGTAAAGCAAGGAGCTTCCACCTCAAAGGAAGGAGCTGAGGCAGGATGGGGTCCATGCATGGAGGCTGGATCAGCCGGTAAGGAGGGATAGTCCCTGGGCTTCTTTGTAGGTTTAGATGTGGTGGAGTAGGGAAGAGAAAGACCTGGAATCCGATGCACAGGGACTTCAGTCAATCTGTGGAACTCACTCCTGCAGGAGGTAGCGCCAACCCCTGCTCAGTTTATTTATGTGGCTTGCTGTGTCCATAGGGCTCCAGCCATTGTCATCCCTCACTTTACAGCTAGAGGGACAGCGCTTTGCTCAAGCACACCCAGTGAGTCAAGGGCAGAGCCAGGAATAATCTATCTGAGCAACTCACAGTCTGCAATGCGTTTATCTCACAATCCCCCGGGAGGCAGGGCGGTGCTATTATCCCCATTGCACAGATGGGGAAACTGCGGCACAGAGTAGCTAAGGGACTCGCCCAAGGTCACACAGAGAGGCTGTGTCAGAGCAGGGAGTTGAGCCCAGCCAACCCAATCCCAGGCTAGTGTCCTAATCACTGGACCATCCTTCCTCCTGTGCTCTCTGCCTCCCAGCCCGTGTCCTGTTCACTGTCCCATGCATGGAAGCCATGCGAGCTCAGGTAACATGGTTAATCAGATCTCAGGTTTCAGGGCAGCGAGTGACCACCTGCTGGGGTCAGGAGGGAATTCCCTCCTTCCTCACCTCCCCATGTTCCATGCCGCACAGTCAGCCAGGTGCAGTGTGGAATGTTTTTTATTTCCTTTGTCTGGAGCACCAGGTCTCGGCCATTGCTGGAGGCAGGGATGCCAGACGTGACGAGCTGACAATCTGATCTGCTGGGGCAACTCCTCTCTTCTCCCTCGCCTAGCTCCTACTTACTGGGTGTTACCTGGCGGCTGGGGTCAGAAAAGTGACAACTGATGGCCCCTTCTTATCCAGACATCGGCTTGCGAGTGTGTGCACCCGTGGGGATGTGTGTGTGTGTGTACACGCGTGTGTGTGTGTGCACATGTAGAATCAGAGCTCCTTTAGTGACACGGATGAGGACTTATCCTGCTAGCCCCCCGGAGCCATCTCAGCTTTGGGGGAGGGAGCTGGCGTCTGTCTATTCCCATTAGCCCAGCCCAGCTTCAGGATCAGGTGGATTCAGTTCTGGCTCAGCCCCTCGGGGTCAGGGTTACGTGCGGGATGGCGCGTAAACCACACAGAGCGTGGCGTGGTTCGTAAGAGCCTGGGGGAAGGTGTGGGGCTGGTGGGTAGAAAGCCCGTCCTTTTCCTTGTCAGCTGAGCCAGCCAGACTGAGGGTCTGAGACATGACAAACGTGGGTCCACCCGCTGTTGAGGCCATTCCCCCACCCCCAAGAGCAGAAGGATGCTCCCAGCCGGCTGGGTTTGCAAGGCAGAGATCCCAGCTGTTCACAGGGAATTTTAGAACATTGATTGGACACACAAGCCTGCCGAGTGCTAAATGCCTCTGGGAAGCGAGGCTCAGTCCTGGCCCCGTGGAGCGTAACGTGAGGGTCATAAACAGACCAAAAACCAGGCTGAAGGGAAGAAGGTAAAGATCAGGGGATGATTAATAGGCTCATCCGGCCACTTAGAAAGCACCTGATCCAAAGCCCATTGAAATCACGGCAGATCAGTCGATCCCTGGGGCTCTGGATTGGCTCTAGGGCATGGACACATGGTGGTGGCTCCCCTTTAAACCTCCTTCTCGTAAGGTTTGCAAGAAGAGTGAGTTTTATGAGGGGATTGGAAGTGAGGCCAAGGCAGTGGCTTGGCAAACAGTTTTGGGGATAGTGTCCTATTATGTAGGGGCAGCCTAAAAGACTGGGTACGTGCCCCCGTCTCTCCCGCTGGGGGCTGGTGCAGCTAAAGGATAAAAGCCCGCTACTGTTGCTAGCTAGTGGAGTTGCTGCTATAGCGTAAGACTGTGCTGCAGCTCCTAGGTTTGATTTTGCTGCTGACCTGTGGTGGCCAGGGCCGGCTCTAGGTTTTTTGCTGCCCCAAGCAAAAACATTTTTGGCTGCCCCCCACCCCAGCCCTGGGCTCCCACCCACACCCCCTGCCGCCCCAGCGCTGGGCTCCCCCCTCACCTACCCACCCACACCCCCTGCCGCCCCAGCGCTGGGCTCCCCCCTCACCTACCCACCCACCCCCCTGCTGCCCCAGCCCTGGGCTCTCCCCCCCAACCTGCACCCTCCTGCTGTCCCAGCCCTGGGTCACTGGTAACTCGCTCCCAGGGCGGGTCATTCAGCAGAAATTTTGGATGTGCACAGAACACAGACAGGATTGGTTCCCATATAGTTACAGAACTGCAGTAAAGTGAAACAATTTTCAGCTTGTGTGATTGGAGGATATCTGGATGCATATTATAAGACAGTCCTACATAAATGAGGAACAGTTGAGGTGCCTTTATTATTCTTTTGCTCCACTCTTTGTTTCTATGGGGAATTTGCCAATGCAATATCACTGTCTTCCTTTTAAACAAATAAAACCTAAAAAAAAAAAAAGCAATGGCTGTTGAAAATAGCAATTCCAGTCCTAATAACCACTGGGAAGCGTTTCTTGCTCAATTTTATCCTACTTTATCTACAGCAAGTTACAGTGGATCAGTATATTTGATTTGGGAGAAATGAAGTAACAGCTGCCCAAATTGAGCGTGAGCACTCCTGAATTTTGAGGGTGTTCAAATCTGGAGGGCAGGTGCTAGATTCCCTTTCTGAATATTAGCTAAATCTAGAAAGGAAAAGCCAATTTCTGCTTCCATGGTTCAGAAGTGGAAATCCTCCTACGTGCCTGGTACTGTATCTAAAGCTGCCCAAGTCCTCTAGTAGAGCTTCCCCTCTTTCAGTTTTCATTTTAAATTCTAGTGGGATCCACGTACCTCCCTTGCTAGGCTTCAGATACAGAGGTACATTGTCCATTTAGTCCACCCAGTTCCTTCTTTGGGGGCTGCAAGGTGAGGTTACACCAGTATCCCTAATCCAGTCTGGGGAAGTCTTCTGAAGGGGATCTCTGCACCAAAGCCGCCTACCCCTTGGGCTGGGCACACTTGTTCCCCATTCACAGGGCCACCCCTTTCAACTCACAGCAAGCTACAGCATGGCTCAGCTACGTCACTCCTTCCCCCTCCCTTTCCTGTTGATAGCGGCCAAGGGATTGCTGGGAAATGTAGTTCTTTCCCTGCTCCAGGGCTGGCTCTCTAGGCAGGGAGCTAGCCAAGGAACTACAGCTCCCAGGGTCCCGTGGGTTCTCAGCAGCCATGCTGGACTGCTCCATGGCTTCGCTTCTGCAGGGTTGTGAGAGGGGAAGAAGTGAGTTAAAAAAACAAACAAACAAGGATGGCCCGAATGCCGCCCCCTGCAAATGTGCTGCCCCAAGCAGCTGCTTGGTTTGCTGGTGCCTAGAGCCGGCCCTGGTGGTGGCATCAGTTCCAGAACGGGATGGGGACGTGAAAGGAGACCCGCCCGCACCAATGTATTCGCATCGTTGCCGTGACAAGGACACCAAATGCACCGAAAAGGGACCATCAGCGACTGGCGCGGGGGTGAAGCGAATTCAGCTCGCTTCTGCATCAGGGACGTGGGAGCTTCCTTGCCCCGAGCCCAGCACAATGCACGTCCCTGCGAGATGGAATGGGCAGCCATGCCCCTGGCATTGCTCGGAGCAGAGGGGCCCATGGAGGGGCCGTGGATTAAGCTAGAGCCAAGAGACTGCGCCCACGGGGAGCTACGACGCCCAGCATCCCACGCTCCGTGTCAGGCCGAGATTGAGCACCACACTGCACGCGGGGACGTGTTCGCTGACGAGCTCCATGCTCAGCACCTGCCCCTGTATGGCCTGATGCTGCCCCAAGCTGGGCTGGTCGGCTCCACAATGTCTCCTGGTGCTCAGATGGCGACCCAGATAGTGTCCGCTGGCCTCCTAGCTTGGGATGTGGCCTTCCTTGCCCGCATTCCTTCTCCGTTAGCTCCCTTCGCGTTCCTGGTAAATGTCGCGAAACTTCCCCTGACAGCCTGGAGGGCCCGGCTCTAGCCAGGATGGCTAGCAGAACTGGGGCCAGATCCTCAGTAGATCTCTGCTGAATCTGAATCTGCACGGGTGTAAAGGACAGCTCAGGCTGCCGGGCAGCGGAGAATGAGACCCAGGGAGTTTCTGCGAGCTGACGCCCGTCTCTGAGCCTGATTCTGATCACGCTTACACTGGGGTAAATCCAGAGTGACTCCATTGTCAGCAGGTCAGATTCTCGGCTGATGTATATTGGCTGCAGCTTCATGGACATCAGTGGAGCTGCATCAGTTTACACCAGCTATGGATCTGGCCCAATATGGATTTAAACTGGTGTAATAGAGAAGAGAATCAGGCCTCCTCGTTTTCCCCTCAGCATCCAGGCGGCAGAACAGAAGCCTGGGGGCTTCTGCGTCCAGCGTGCATTTAATTAGACAGCTGCAGAACGCAAGTTGCAACAGTGTTTCCTCTTTCTCAGAGACCAGATTCTTCTAGCTAATTGGATGCGTTCTGCTTAGACCCCGTGCTACCATCCTGAGCTGTTTAACCCAGGAGCAGCTGGATTGCAGGGTCGTGTGAGCAGCGGCGGAAGGGCTGGTGCCTGAGCGCAGCGTGGAGGTGCATGAGAGATGTTCTGGCATTGACTTTCTAGTGGGAGTCCTGCTATGGGACCAGGAGTCAGTGCGTCGTGAAGGGAGGCATGTCGCGATCCGACATCATCAGCCATCTGGGACACGTGAACGGTTTGGGCTCTGAGGCTCGAACCAGGGCGGGCCCAGGGGTGCTTCTCAGGCTGGGAGCAGATGAGACGCTGAAGAAGGTGCCCTCTCCAGGGGAGGTCAGGGCCAAGGGCCCCGGCTACTTAATTTCAACCCTGCCGAGGCCGTGGAGCGGCTCCCAGGAGCTCTCTCGAACAAGCCGACCTTTCAGACCACGGCTCGACGCGCCTGCAGCTCCCCGTCCAAGCCGGGGGAAACAATAATAAACACAGAGCGCGAGAGAGTTCATCTGTGTCGACAGCGCTTGAAAAGACCAGCAACCTTCAGCCCTCTTGGCTCGCACCCGGCTTCCGGCTGGGATCTGGGCTTTGCCACCGATTCACTGCCAGAGACCATTGCACGACGCTGAATGAGATCTAACGGGGGGGGATAGAGGGGAGGGTTCAGTTGGGATAAGAGCCCCAGGAAGTCAATCTGAGGCTCTGAATTTAAGACTTTAATCTGAATCAGAATTAGAATCTGAATCTACTCCGAATCCAAACTTTTAATCTGAACATGAATACATTTCCCAAGGGTGGAGGTGCATTCGCCAGCCCTGGCAATTTTAAAATTGGATGTTGTTCTAAAATACATGCTCGAGTTCAAACAGGATTTAATTCAGGGCAGTTCTCTGGCCTGTGTTATACGGGAGGGCAGATGAAAGGATCACAGTGTTCCCGTCTGGCTTTAGAAGCTCAGATCCGGTAATCAAAACCACACATCTTAATTTGAATCTGAATGAATCGAATTTGAATCCTGCATCTTAATTGGAATACATTTAAAATGAATCGTTACTGGAATCAGAACTTGATTCTTAGTCGTAATTTGAATACATCTCGTTTGAATTTTACTTTGAATAAATGTAATTTGAATTTTACTCTGGATTTGGATTTTAGGCCCTGATCCTGTAGACATTTACACACGAACTTCGTTTTATGCATGTGGGCATTCCCATTGAAATGGACGAGACTGTAAAGTTAAACAGGTTTAAGGGTTTGCAGGGCCAGCCCTTCATCTTCATTTGAACCTTAATAATTTGAATCAGCATTTTAATAAATTTGATCTGAATCTTTAATCTGAATTGTAATTAGCACCGCAGGATACGAGTTTTAGGGCTAAAATATCAAGAGTGCTTAAGTGATTTTGGAGCCTATAGTACATTGGTATTTAAACTCCTAAATCAGTTAGGTTACATCTACACTGCAAAGAAAATCCTGTGGCACTGAATCTCAGAGCCTGGATCAATTGACTTGAGCTTGCGGGGCTCGGGCTAAAAATAGCAGTGTAGACACTCCCGTTTGGGCTGGAACCCGGGCTCTGAAACCCAGTGAGAGGGGACGATCTCGGAGCCCAGGCTCCAGCCCGAGCAGGAGCGTCTACACTGCTGTTTTTAGCCATGCAGTGTGAGCCCCACGAGCCTGAGTTACTTGACTTGGGCTCTGAGGTTTTCCTTTGCAGTGTAGACGTACCCTTAGGTGCTTTTGAAAACGTTGCCCTGAATCAATTTAATTTGCATCTGAATCACTCCTTGATCAGACTGATTTTAACCCAGCACCCTGAGCTCTGGATCCCACATTTGCTGGGTTCTGGCTGCAGGTGCTTCCCCGAACAATCAAGCAACGCAACCGCCTCAGCTCCCTGGGCTGCCTTCGGGGCCCCCACACTGCCACCAGCCCTCGCTAGGGGAAAGACGGAGCCTTGAACTCGGGGCTCGGTGGGCGGATGTGCGAATCCTCCTGGAATGTCTGCGCTGGTTTCGTCCGCCATCAGAGACCTTGGACGGGGGGTTGGATTCCCTTTCGGCAGAGCTTTTCCGGTCTCCTTTGAACGGCGACTTTTCCCCCAGTGCTGCCTGTGGCCACTGGCCATGTTCCTCCAGTCTGAAAATATCCCGTGCCCTTGACCTGTTGGCCTGGCGGAGCAGGGCTGGGCTGGCTTTCCCAGGCTGCTGGCTGAAGGAATGCTGTGGAAGATGTACCCTCTCCAGCTGGTTAACCCCTGGGGCCTCGGCCGGCTCCCGTGGTTGGCGTGTGCGGAGGATCAGGGGTCTCGCCCCGCATTTCCCAGGCTGGGGATGCTGCAGAGGCAGCTCCGGGCCAGACACCATGGGCAGGGTGCTGGGGCTGTGTCCAGCCCTCCCTTGGCTGCAGCAGGAGTCACAAGCACCGGTCAGCATTACTCCAGAGAGCTCGGTGAGGGCCCCTGACATGTGATGTGGCCTGGCCCAGACCGGGTTTACTCTCCAGTCACTGGCCGCTCTTTCATCCCCTCGCCGTGTTTGCTGCCTCCCCGGTGCCATTTGTGCCACCTGGGTGTGAAACCGCACTCTCTTTGCCCGCTGCCCCTTCAACCCAGCCTGCGTGTTGCGACCGGCCCGCTCGAGTCACCCCGGGAGCCGGATCCCCCCTCTGTTCCTGGCAGGGCTGGTGGATCATCTGGCGAGTCCATAAAAGGGTCAGGAATTCCAGACCCCAAAGACCAAATAATAGGCTGTGAGGGACCCTAGCCCATTGCTGCCCTGGTAGGTGACTGATTGCTGCCTCCCTGACGCTGCTTCTACCAGGATTTCGCTGGGAATGGCCTCTCCACGGACCCCTCGCTTGCCACGGCCTAGCCCCCAGAGCAGACACCGCTGGGTCGACGGAAGGATTCCTCCGTTGACCCAGCTCCAGCCTCTTGACGAGGTGGGGGAAAACCTCTTCCCTCGCTGGTGGGATAGTCTAGACTACGGTGCTACAGCTGCGGTGCCGGAGCCGTGCCGCTGTGGGGCGGATGTACCACTCGTCCTGCTGTCCACGGGGCCGAGACACGGGCTGAGGGTGCTGTCAAGGAGCAGGTGTCTTGGAAGAAGGACGAGCACTGATTTACCGTTCTATTTCCCGTGTTCTCGTCTAGCTTCCCCCCACCTGGTCTTTTCGTCTAGTCGCCGGGATGATGCCTCGCCCGTATTTTATGTCCAGAGATCTCCTAGTGCCTTGCAAAGGAGGGTGATAACCTTAGCCCCATTTTAAAGAGGGGGGGAAACTGAGTCACGGAGCAGGGCTGTGACTTGCCCGAGGTCATGCGGCAGTAGGGCTGGGAATAGAAGGCAGGTTTTCTGGCGCGCAAGCCATGAGGGCACGGTGCACTCCCGCTCTCTTGGCAGCGCCGGCTCCAGGGTTTTTGCTGCCCCAGGCAGCAAAAAAAAAAAAAAAAAAAAAAGCCGCGATCGCGATCTGCGGCGGCGGGAGGTCCTTCGTTCCGAGCGGGAGTGAGGGACCCTCCGCCGAATTGCCGCCGAATAGCTGGACGTGCCGCCCCTCTCCCGAGTGGCCGCCCCAAGCACCTGCTTGGTCAGCTGGTGCCTGGAGCCGGCCCTGTCTCTTGGGAGGAGCGGTTGGCTTTGTAACATCCAGCCAGCCAGAGCAGGCACTGGGGCAGCTCCCCCCTCACTGCACTGGAGCTGCGGCCCCCTCCCACAACCCCTGGGTGAAGATGTGCTGTCTAGACCGGCCCTCGCTCTGTCACGTCAACGCTGCAGCCACCAGGCTGTCCCAGCCGCCCCCGGCTGACTCAGGGTTCACGAGCAGTTCTTCCCGTTTTCGTGCTGAAAGGAGCGAGGGGGCTCTTCCTGGAGAGGAGTGGGGGCTTTGAGCGGGGACGACCGGGTCGGAAAGACGACGAGCTGCTATTTTGCTGTTTGGAGGAGAGGAGAAAAAAAAAGAGAAAGAAAGAGAGAAGATGCTTGGCCAATTTGTGTGAACTCATCGTCCGGGAGGAGAGTGGATGACTCAGGAGGCAGCAATGGAGTATAACTAGGTCACTGGTTCAAATGGGAGCCCCCGTTCAGATACTTCTGGGGTGCATAGGCATGGGGGGGGTTGGGCCCCCCTCCAGATTATTTGTAGGTCTGTATGCTCCAGGGTGGCGCCTGACTTTAGACGTGGTCATTAGGGAAGCAAACGTTGCCTTCCCCGCACTTTGAATTTTTCGGCCGTGACGAATTGGGATTACGGGACCTTTTCATCTCCAGGGTGCTGGTTCGTCTCTAGCGCTGGTCAAGGAGCATGGTGGGATTGGGGTAGGGAGCTGCTTGCTACGTGGATGCCAGTTCGAACCCCGCCTCTCCCCGCATAGGCGGCTTGGGAATGGGAGGTGGCTCAAGGCTCCGGGTTCAAATCCAGCCCAGGCTGCTAGTGACACAAAATCGTTGCCAAACTGTTCCTGAGTTGGAGGTGCTTTTCTGAGTGCCGCTTCGAACGCTGGAGTCCTCGACGGGTTTGTTATTGTAGGGTTGCTCATGGGCATACCGGTTTGTTATTTTCCGGTTGCTCCTGGGCGTTGGGGCTGCCTATACAGGCTTGTTGTTGAGTACCGGGGCAGCATGCGCAGGTTTATTATGGTAGGGTTGCTGGGGCAGGATGCTTTGCTTTTATAGTTTCCCAAACTCCAAGGCCAATAGGGACCGTTGTGATCCGCTAGTCTGCTTTGTTATTGTAGGGTTGCTGTTGAGCGCTGGGGCGTTGGCGCTGGTGGAGGAACAGGGGCTCCTAGCCACAAGGCAAGAAAGCATCGCTGCGATTGGTTTGGATAAAATCTATACAACAGATTACATGGGCTGATAGCAGAGACGCATGGAGGAGGCTGGCCAGCCCGGGGGGGTGGGGTGGGGTGGATAGACACCCCTGTGTTACCGTGAAGAGCAGATCTGGGCACCTCTCCTCCTCCTGGATTCGCGTGTGGAACAGCCACTGAGCATTAGCAGCTGTGAGGTGTTGGGATAAAGGGGGGCTGCCCAGGAGAGCGAGGGGTTAACGGAGGCCGAAGGGAGCAGGGCATTGGAGCAGCAGGGTGGGCCCCTCCTCTTGCTAATGGCAGCGTCTCTGGTTTTCTCTCCAGGCTTTGCGTGCCTGGACTGGCCCTGGCTCTGTCCCTGCTGACGGCCCAGCTCTGCCAAGGCAGCAGGAAGGTGAGTCACCAGACCAAGGACCTTACAGGTGGGCGGGATGGGGTGCGGGGGGGAGGGGGGTGGCTTGGGAAGCACAGAGCCCGTCCGAGTTATCTCGCCAGCCCCAATGTGCATCGCCACCTCCTGGAGTCACAGGCCTCATCACCAGCTGAAGAGCACCAGGGAACCTGGCTGGGGCGTCCCTCTTGGGGTCTGCTGCTGGGCTAACGGAGATAGACCCCGGCCCCCTCCCCCGGAGCCGGGCTGGTACGCTAGGCAGGGTTGGTGACCTGGAGACCTTTCTCCTGGAAAGCATTGGGGAGGTGCCCCCTAGGGGCGCTCTCCCTTCTGTGGGGGTGACGCCAAGCGTGCTGGCTGCACCTGGTCAGTCACAATCTCCTGGTGCTTTTTGGGGTGTTGTACTGGCCAGTCCCAACGGGAGGTAGATGGTGTTCTCCCTCCATAAACCTCCCTTGGGGCTGGGTATGTTGTACTCCAGCACTGCATTGCCTGGGGTGTTGCTGTGGGCTGTTAAACAGCTGCCATGTTCTGCCCCAGAAGTGGCTAAAAATCAGGCTAAGCAGGAGCAAGTGGGAATGGTGGGATAACCCCCTGGGGCCTGGTTTTCAATGATGCTGAGGCTCCTTTATGCTATTCAGGCAGGAAACATTCCCCTGAGAAAGCCCTCATCCCGGGGCCTCCCCTGGCATAAGCATCCGGCGCTCGCCCTGCTCCCAGCCCCCCGCATAGGGGGTGGATCTGGGATGTTGCACGAGCACATTGTGCTCTGGCTAGTCTATGCTTCCCCCGTCCCATATGAGGCTGTGAGAAGCAGAGCATGAGTTAGAGCAACCTCAGGGCTGCTCTAAATTACACCGAGGGCCAGGCAAGGCCCTGTGTGCAGGGATCACAAGTGTGGTGGAAAGTCACAGTGTTGCCAGAGCAGCTGGGGGGCGGGGGGGTCTCCTGGGTCAGGACTCCTGGGTTCTATTCCCAGCTGGGAGTTGGGGGAGATGGGATCTAGTGGTCCAGAGTAGGAGGGGTGTTGGGAGTCCGGACACCTGGGTTACATTCCTGATGCTGGAAGGGGAGTATAGTCTAAGGGTCAGAGCACCTCCCCTCCTGTCCCGTCCCCCGTCCCCCCCCCCGATCCCATCCCTGGAGGAACAAGTAAAGATCAGGCCCTGGGTTAACCAGTAGCAGAGGAAGGTACAGGAACAAGTGGGAGAAAGAGGCTTAAACTTCGCACCAGCTTCTCCCCCTGGGGGGCTCTGCGGGCAGCCTGCATGTCAGGGCTGCCTGTGGGCTGGGGGAGAGGCCGGGGCAGGGGCGACGTGTGTGAAAACACAGTGTCACATCACGGGCAAAGTCCATGAGAAGCGGGATGCTGGGGGGGGGAGGGGAGCTTCCGAACCACTGTCATGGAGGAAATTCCCAAAGAGCCGAGCCAGCGCGCAGTGTCCTCCCCGCGGCCTTGGTATGTTGCAGCGAGCGCTGGTGGGGGCAGGAGCAGCATCTTGTCCACGTTAGGAGTTTACAGCCTGTGGAAATCAGCAGCAGTCTGGGCTGAGGGGGAAGCCAAGCGCTCTGCGGGGTGGGGTGGTTCTGTGTGTGCTTATCCGGGGCAGCGTTGCTAACCTGGCCGTGTGTTGCAAAACGGAGCTTTCCCTGGCTCCGCCGAGCAGTCCCCGTCCCCCCCCAGCCCTTCCTGCGCCAGCGTCCTTAGGAACCAGAGGCCCCCGAGCAAAAGCCAAGTCGTGAGCCGACGTTCGCCCTTTGCCCTGCACGTTGTGCACAGTCAGTGAGCGCCACACGCAGCCGTTGTGATCTGCTGGCGTTCTACGCCCGCTGGGGCACACGGCCGCACGAGGCGCCAGCAGTCGGAGGATCGGGCCCTCACCTGGGGGAGTTTGGGATTTGGAGCGGCGGGCCCTGCTGCTAGGGGTGTGTGGCCGAGGGTTGGGGACAGTGGCGCAGGGGCTCCGGGCGTCACTCAGCAACCTGTAAGCACCCCGATGCAGCCATCTCCTTCACACATGGTCTCAGCGTTCGGCTGTTACTGACTCAGGGCGGGACGGGGGCGAGCACCCTGAAGGCGAACGGCTCCCTATCTTGTTCCCAGGCCCCGAAGTCAACCAGGTCCTTGCATGCAGAAGCAACCCAGAGAAGAGCTGATTAATAATCCGATAAAATGAGCCCTAGCTTGTCTCACCAGCAGATCTCAAAGCGCTTTGCAAAAGGGGTCGGTATGATTCCCCACTTTTTACAGCAGGGGAGACCGAGGCCCGGCCCGGGGCTGTGACTTGCCCCAGGTCACCCCGCAAGCAGCGCTTGGCCTAGAACCTGCGTGCCAGGCCAGTGCTCTGCCTACTAGGTCACAGGATTACGGTAGCACCGAAAGGCCCCAACTGAGCACTGCAGAGACACAGAGTGCGAGACAGTCCCTGCCCTCTTGCTCACAGTCTGAACAGCCAAAGGGGAAACTGAGGCACGACAGCCAGCCACAGTCACCCAGCAGGTGCCCAGTGTCCTTGTGGGAAGGGGCAGCGGGGCTGTACTCAGGCCTGCCCCCGCTGCTTACACTGCACTGGCAGCTACGCTTCTGAGTGCTGGAAAGGCTCTGAGGCAGCGTGGGCCTGAGCCCCAGCGGGCGTAAATCGGCTTTGCTCCAGATCGACTCCAGTCGAACGGCGCCCGTTGACGCCAGCAGCAGATTTGGCCCTCAGCTCAGCCTGGCTGTGTCGTTCCTTGAAGTGCCGTTGTTCTTGGGGAGGAAGGAGAGGGGGCCCCAAATCTTTTGAAATCTCTTTCCCTCCGCCCACCTCCACTGCTTCTCCGGCCCGGGAGGGGGCAGATGAAAGGGCCGGGCGCAGGGCGGCCGGGTCCCCGGTGTGGAACTCCCAGCCTGGCCTGCTGGCGCTTTCCAGCGTCCCTGGAAATGAAAAGAAAAACGTGGGAAATTTCTGATGCGGACACGGGGGCCTGGACGGGCTCGTGGGGGGAGGTTGTGTGACGGGGGCTCTAGATTACCGGTTTTAATGCAGCCTGGGGTGTTACTGGGGGACAGTCATTACGCCCATCTGGAGCTGTTTGCTATTGGCCTGCCTGGAATGAGTTGCTAGTTCTCAGACTAGGACCAGTGTTGCCGAGTAGTAGAGTAGGACTCAGGAGACCCAGGTTCTACCCCTGACCTCCCCTTGCTCTGCCTCAGTTTCCCCATTTGTCAAATGGTGACCTGCTTTGCACTGTGCTTTGAGATCTCCTGATGAAAAGCGCTCTACAAGCACCAGGGGTCATTGATGCTTTCCCTGGAGATGCTGAATCTTAGAGGACTCTCCTTCCATCCTTTCCATGAATGAGCTATAAAAAAAAATAAATAGCCCCCCCAGTGAAGCTAGTGGGCTGCAGCCAGGCTGGCTGGCTTGATCCAAGCCACTAGAGCAGAGGTCCCCAAACTGTGGGGTGCGGGAGGAACGTTGGGGGGGGGGGGGGCAGCGGCAGTGCTCTGCTTTGCACCGAGTGGGTTTAACAGCCCTCTCCCCTCCCCACGGTACCTGTGCCCTCGTTAAAATCCAGCCAAGCACTATCTGTCTCCGAGGCACTCCTGAACCAGGCCAAACATTTTGGCAATCGGTGAGCACGTTCGTTTTCTTAATTTCCTTTTTTGGCTAACGATGAGCCCTCCAGGCCAGGGGCCTTTGGGATGTTGTAGCGAGGAGGAGAGAACAGCTGGGCAGCGATAAACTCCCCAGCCTGCTCCCCACAGCTGGGCCCGCCCCGCCTGGCGTGGGATTGTCCCTCTGTCTGAGGCACCCGGGAGAGGCCAGGCCAGGCAGAGCCAGCTGAGGTGGAGGGTACGGGGAAGGGCCCTGCGTTAAGCAGCAGGGACACAAAAGGAAATGCTGACTGGGCAGGTCTGTGCCCCTCAACCCAGCCCGCTTCCCTTCAGCCCCGTCTTTTGGCTTCTCTTCCTCCTGCTCCGGTCTCTTCCCAGGTGCCAACCCTCCTGCTGCCGGATACAGGAGGCTCTACCTGCCCAGATCTTTCCGTCTGTTCCAGCCCCAGAGACCTGGGCCAAAGCTGCCCCTTGGGCACCCAACGCCACCCCTGAGCCCTGGCTGCTGGGTCAGGCGTTAAGCTGTGTAGAGGGGGTGAGGCCCCTGGTCAGATGCACACGGGGTGGAGGTGGGGAGCTGAGCCCACGCCAGTGGAGTGGATGTCCCCTGCGGTTAAGGGCCATGGCCAACCGGAGGGTGTGAGAGCCCAGCTGGTGTGGCAGCATCACCTCGGCCTGGAGCTGGGGACAGGCCCCTCCGGAGGGAGCCCCCCAGTGACCGGGCCGTCTCCTTGTGCCCTTGCAGGTCCCTCAGCGGACGTCCCGGCAGGTGCCCGAGGAGGACGGAGCTGGAAACCAAGTGGCGGGTGCCTGGAGCAGCTGGGGCCCGTGGTCATCCTGCTCCCAGCCCTGTGGGGTGGGGGTCTTGGAAAGGGTCCGCACCTGCCTGCCCCCCTATCAGCGAGCCCCCTGGGGGGGGCCTCATGGCCCACACACGTACGCACAGCCCCTGTACCCAGAGGAACGGGCCAATCCTTACCCGCCTCGGCCGTCCTACCCCCTTCACACTGACGGGGAGTCGGGGGCGCCTCTCTCCCCACCGGGGCCTGCCTTCCCCCTCCACAGCGGCTCTGCCCTCCCCCTCCACAGTGGCCCCAGCCACACCCGGGCGGCCCCCCCTCCCACCCGCTACGGGCCCCAGAACAGGTACATCCGCCACGAGTCCTTCCCCTCCGAGCAGCTGCCTTTGTCGCCGCGGCGGGACACCTCCTCCCTGCACTCCAGCCGCGGGAGGGACCCAGCCCTCGCCCCCAGAGCCCCAAGGCGGGAAGAGGACCCGTCTGGCAAAGCAGGCGCCTCCAGCCGCGGCCCGGCCCACTCTTCGCGTCGGCTGCGCCACCCGGACGCTCCCGCCACCTCCAGCCCGGAAAGGCCCTTCAGACGCGGCAGCTCGGGCCCGGCACGGCTGCCCACCCAGGACTCACTCCCCCTCTTCAAACCCGAGCGGCGGGGCAACCATGAGGCGGGCAGCGCAGCCGGCAGCTCCCGACACGGGGCCCTCGGGTCCAAGTGGGCGGCGTCCCCGACGCAGGAGTCCCGCGCCGCCAGGAGGTGAGAGCCGGGGTCCCCCGTCGGTCCCCTGCGGCACAGCCTGGGCTCGCGACCTGGGCGGGGGAGAGGGAACCGGCTGGCTCGGGGCGTTGGGTCCGGTGCCCTTTGTCCTCCAGTCACTGACTGGTGTGCGGGGGTCCCGGCACCGTTCCTACTGCCCTGGCCTCTGCTCTGAAGCCCCCCTCCCAGCTGGCAGGCTCATAGGCACCAAAATACCTTGGATCTGGGCATGGAGACCAAACCACCCGTGTCTCCACGGTGGGGTGCGGGCCCCGTCATTGTCCTTGTCCTGGGACACTCAGGGCCACCCATCCGGCAACGGCCCCCAGAGCTAAATCCACTCAGAAACTGAAAAGGAGTCAGCTGATCCTCACGAGCTATCTGGGCCTCATCACCATGCACTTCGCCTCCCAGCCTCTCCACGAGGCAGGGCTGTTAGCCCCATTGGGCAGATGGGGAAACTGAGGCACGGATGGACTAAGGGACTGGCCCAAGGTCACACAGGGGGTTAGAGGCAGAAGTAGGAACTGAACCTGGATCGCCTTAGCCCCAGGCCTTAGCTCTAACCACTGCACCCTCCTTCCTCCCGTGCCTCCTGGGGGCTCTGCGCAGGGCCAAGCCCGCTCTCTCGGCACATACTAGCTAGGAAGCAGTGTTGTGTGTTGTGTGTGACCCACAGCTCCCGCACAGCGTCACAAAACCAAGGCCACGCACCGCCGCACGGTGACGGCACCTGGAATGCCCCATGGCAACAGCAGGGAGAGAGCACAGATCCTCCCACTCCAGAAGCCTAGCCCCAGCCCTGCTAAACTATGGGAGAATCTCCTGAGCTGTGTGCAGTACAGGGCTCATGACACAAGGCGTGCCATTCTGAAGCCACCCAGTAGGCGCACACAGGTCCCTGGCTCCCCCTTTGCTCTGTTTATGCAGGGCCTGTAACAACACGTCCCCCCCTCGTTGCAGGTCTCGAATTCGAGAGTCGATCAAACCGGGGAAATATGGCTACGGGAAGGTGCCCTTTGCGCTGCCCCTGCACAAGGAGGTGGCGGAGGGGGGCACGCCACGGTTCAAGAGACACCCGGGGCCCCCGAGCGACCAGCCACCGCCGCCCACCAAGACTCCCAAGCGCAAGGCCAAGGAAGCCCCCAGCCGGGAGAAGGAGCTGCTGGCCAAGGGCGAACACCATCCGCACCACAAGCAGAGGAAGGCCGTGCCGGCAGAGGACTCCGCGCAGCCCCGGCTCCAGGCTGGAGCGCTGGCAGAGAACAGCTCCGAGCTGGCAGGGCACAGGGCGAGGCCCAGAAGTGGGGGAGATGGGCCCGCTTCACACCGCCAGCCCCACACGGCCGAGCAGGGCAGCGCTGGGCCACTGAAGGCCGAGGCCATAGCCAAGTCCCACACAGGCCCCTCGGAGGACGAGGCGAGTCCTGGAGAGAATCGGGACCCAGCAGCAGCGTCCCCAGAGCCGCAAGGGGCCCGGCATCGCACCGCGGCGGAGACTCCCCCGCCGGGCCCCTCTCCCACGGAGCAGCCATCCTTGTTTGTTGGCTGGGCTCCGGCGGCCACCGTAGGGCCCGGCGGGGGAGAGCCAACGGCTCTGGAGGAGACGGGTTCGCAGGAGTCGCGCCCGAGGGTGGGAGCGCAGGCGCCCGCCAAGCAAGGAGGAGGAGACGGGCCCGGGGACGGCCCAAGGGGCACCCAGCAGCCTTCCCGCCCTGGGACGCCCGTGGGAGAGAGGGCCCCGAGCAGCAGCCGCGCCCCTCGGCCACAGGGGGAGCTGCGCCTCACGCACGAGGTGCTGAAGAACCACAGCTCCACCGTGGAGGTGCAGCTGGCGCCCAAGGGACACGGGGCAGGGGGTGGCCACAAGGAGGCGCCAGAACTCGGCCACCTCCATCCCCACTCCCACCATCGGGCCGCAGGAGCACCAAAGCCCGGGCCTGAGGCCACCCACCTGGCCCAGCCAGAGGGAGCAGGCCCTGCCGACCCCCCTGCACGCTCCCATCCCCACCAGCTGGCCAGGCCCCGTGCTCAGAGACAGAACGAGTACCGCCCGGGCGGCTACGGCACCCGGGCCTCCCAGAGCCTCTTCGTGGAACAGCCCTCGCCTCGCCGGCCGGCAGAACCAGACATCTGGCTGCTCCACCGCGGCAGCCCCGTCCAGTTCCAGGCCAGGGGGCAAAGGCCCAGGCTGGGCCTGCACCCGGGCCCCGAGGTGCCCCAGTGGAATCTCTACCACCCCGGTACCGAGACCTTCCACTGCGAGGGGGGGAGCAAGCAGTTCAAAGCCTGCAGGCAGGAGGTAAGGACCTCTGCTTTCCCTACAGGAGCACCGGATGCCTCCCCCTGGTGGGACTAGAACTTAGAGCCCCATGCTTCAAACCCCCTACAGGAGACTCTCCATTCTCCACTAGCAGTATAGGGCATAAGACACACATGTGATCAGCTCTTCTTTCCTCCAGGAGAGGGCAGTGCTGGGTACACACCCCCACCCACTTTATTACAGTATTAGCCACCCCATCTTACAGGCGAGAGGGGAAGTGACTTGCCCAAGGTCACCCAGCCCATCGGGAAAAGAACCCAGGAGTCCTGACTCCCTCCTCCTCCACTTTAGCCAGCGGGACCAAACTATCTTGTGGGGCCTGCATCCATTTAACAGTAAAAGGATTCGAGTCCATCTAGGGAAGTGGCCGCTGGCGGGGCTGAGAGCGTCTGAGCTGGAAAGGCAGACGACGAGCGATTCGGTTGCTAATAGGGTTTTTCCTGCCAATTTGTCCTTTTTTTTTTTTTGGTTTAATAAACAGTGAAAAAATACACAAATGTCAGGCCCAGCCGGTTCCAGGCGAGCCCCGCCACCGTGCTTCGAGAGCGCAGGGCTTATAAATCACCCGTCCCGCTCGTTTATACAATGCCGGCCAAACCTCCCCCACTGGCTGGCGGGAACTTGCTCCTGTAAATAGCCATGCGGGCCTGGAGGCGCGGGACAGGGCCCAGAGCATGCTGGGAGAGTTACAGGGGCTGTTGGGAAGAAGTTATTTAGGGGCCCCATTGTCTGGTGACTTGAGGTCATGCAGTTAAGGGGAGGGAGCCAGGACATCTGGGTTTGCTCTGTGAGGGGAGTGCGTTCCAGCGGTTAGAGCAGGGAAGGGGGCTGAGCAGAGAGTGTGGTTTGATGGTTAGAGCAGGTGACTGGGAGGCAGGAGTCCTGGGTTCTGTTTCTTTGGTTCTCTCTGTGGCCGCGGGCTAGTCGTGTCCCTTCTCTTTGCCTCAGTTTCCCCCCGTATAACGGGACAGCCCTCTCCTGCCTCACCAAGTGCAACTCCAGGAACATTTTTAAAACACCTGGAGATCTTCACAGGGAAGGTGCCCGAGGAAGGCAAGCGCCCAGTGAGATGGCTCCCCCTTTCTGGCAAAGAAAGTGCATTCACGGCCCAGAGCATCTTTCCCCCCAGCTGGGGCCTCGAGGGCTTTGCTGACTCAAGGGATTGATCCCTTCCATTGAAAGATTGTGGGGTGGGGGGTGGCTAAGCAGAAAGGGGATGGGCAGAGAGAGGAAGGAATGGGATAGGAGAAGAGGGGAGGACGGATGCCGGGGAGGAGAAAGAACGGATGATGAGCATCACATGAGCAATCCCTGATGAACAGCTGCCATGGCCCACCCCAGAGGTGGCTGCATTTTGGCACTGGGTAAGCAACCTCTGTTACAGCGTTGCTACGTGGCTCTTAACCAGGTGCTGCCCTCCCACCCCCGCTGCATTTCAGCAGTGCACAAGTGATCTCTGTGCAGCATTGCTGTGTGGCTGGTAAAGACCTGCCATGCCCCACCCCAGAGGCAGCTGCATTTCAGATCCCAGGGTATTTGTATCTCATGCTGGTGATGGACACTGATATAGCAACACACGCCCTCATGATGGGTAGCAGTGTGGAGACCTGCTTGGCGTCTCCTAGCGCCATATTCAGCTGCATCTCAGCCTCCTTTCCCTTCCAGCCGTGCCCAGCCGACCAGCCCGACGCCCGAGCCGTGCAGTGCGCTGCCTTCAACACCCAGGAGTTCATGGGCCGCCTCTACCAGTGGGAGCCCTTCATGGACGGTAAGGGACTGGGAGCCGGGACTGGGATTCGGTGTTCCCATGGTTACAGGGGAGGGGGGAGCCCAGTGGACTCTCATTGCTCTGCCATGGCTTGGCGTTCCCAGGAGGTGCCTGCGTCTTTGGGGGGCTGGCCCACACCCTCCGCGTGTTGATTGCTCGGGCTGCAGAGTGGCAGGCTGTCGCCCTGAGACCCTGGCCTGCAGCTGGGGCATCTCAGCTCCCTCCCCCAGTGGCGCTGCAGAGGGGCCCTGTGCTCAGGGTTTTATTTCGGGGGCTGCTGGCTGCGGCCCCTCTCGCTCTCTGGGTCCTTTCCCCTTCCCTTGCTCCGCTGCGGGCGCCGACACTGCTCCGCCCCCCCCCCCCTCATTCCTGGCGGCCGGGTTTGGTCTCTGCACCTGGAGGACACGTTCCCTGCAGCCAAGGGGCTGTCGGGCCTGTGTACACACACGGTGACGGATGGGCCCCAGCTGGGCCAGGGCGTGTCTGTCCTGTCGTCTCCAGGGTGACCCACGCCGACGGGCGTCAACAGAGACCGCGTGTCTGCCTCTCCCAGCCAAGGGAGTGGGTCTGGTGGCGCTCGGCTGAGCCCGGCAAACTCGTTTCACTGGTGATGGAAGCACACTGCCCCGCTCCCCTGGCCGAGCAGGGTGTGTGCGGGGTCTCCTTGTGGAGCCTTTCCCACCGCCTGGGTTGCTCTCTGATGAGCCGGTGAGTTCTCAGCGCTCGTTTCGAAGCTGCTCTGGGGTTTGGGCAGGGGGACGGGCTCGTGCGTGTCCTGTTGAGCATGGCAGCAGTTCGGGGGCTCGCATGTGCGGAAGCGATTGCGTGTGTCTGTGTGCGGCATGTCAACATGTGGGGCAAGGATGGTGCCTGGACGGATCTACATATATGCTTTGTGTGTGTGTCCCTGGCTGTGTCCACAGGCTCCTCCCTGCATGTACCGCGTGGATCTGCGTGTGTGTTTCATGCGAGCACAGACTGCGTGTGCCTTGCTGGCTGTGAACATGTCTGCAGGGAAAGGGCCTTTTGTCTCTTAAATCACCATGTCCAGGGCACTTTGGAAGCCAATTAGCTGGAAAACTTCTCTCCAGGGAGGCCGTTGTGCTGAGGAAGGGGGTGGAGGGTTCCCCATGCCGGGGGCTGGGGTCCCAGCAGGGCGCTGGGACATTCTCATTTCCTGCCTCAGCCCCTGACTCTCTTGCTCTGAGTTTGCTCACTTCCTTTCGCTTGTGTTCTCAGCAGGAGTGTGGGAGAGGGGGCACGGGCGGGGCAGGACCTTGACACCTCTCAGGTCTCGGGGGCAGCTCCAGCAGGGCTGGATGGGAATGAAATAATAATCCGTAAGAGCACAGTGTCAAACTTTGGAAAACAATTTGCTTTGAGTTGGAGACGATTCTGATCCAGAGAGGGCCTGGGGGTGGTTCTAATCTGGGGGGACCAGGCACCAGTTCTGATCTGGGGGAAGCCAAGGGCTGGTCCCAATCCAGGGTGTGTGTGTCAGGGAGCAGTTCCGATCCAGAGGGGACCAGGGGCTGAATCGGATCCGGGCGGGCAGGGCTAGTTCCGATCTGGGGAGGCGACGGGCTTGGTTCCAATTCCGATCTGAGCCAGGGCATCACAGCCAGTTCTGAGCCGGGACACTGGGGTCACTTCCAGGGCCGGCTCCAGGCACCAGCTTAACAAGCAGGTGCTTGGGGCGGCCCCTCGGGAGAGGGGCGGCACATCCGGCAATTCGGCGGAGGGTCCCTCACTCCCGCTCGGAGCGAAGGACCTCCCGCCGAATTGCCACCGCAGATCGTGATCGCGATTGCGGCTTCTTTTTTTTTTTTGGTTTTTGGCTGCCTGGGGCGGCAAAAACCCTGGAGCCGGCCCTGGTCACTTCTAATCTCATTCAAACTGGTTCGTCCGGTCACTGCTGGGAACCCTGGGGGGTCTTCTGTTAAATCAGTGACCACCTCTGGGTGGCAGGCAGCAGCTGTGACCCCAGCCACTGGCTCCCTTTCTGAAATGCCGACCCCTAGGCCCCACGCCCCTCCCAGAACCAGAGATGGAACTCAGGAGTCCTGACACCCAGCTTCCCCCACCCCCCACTCAACGCACTAGCAGCAGCTGATTTGGGGGTGAGGTGTGCTCAGGAAACCTCCTGAGAGGAGCCCCTCTGTGCCCCACAGTCCCCGGAGGCCGAGCCCCAGGCTGAGACATTTCAGCACCAAGTGAATTGGATGGAGAAAGGTAGAAGCTGGCTGGGTGGGGGGGCAAGTGGAGGTTGGAGTCAGCCCCCCATCTCTGTGCTGCGGTGCCCACTCCACCCACCTTTCCCTCCNTGGGCCCCCCCCCCCCCCCCCCCCCCGCATCCATGGCACGAGGGCTGGCAGGTGTTTTTTGCCGAGTTCGGCAGATCCAGCCTTTTCGGCCATAATCCCCTTTCTCATGGCCGATGGCCTGTGCAGTAATCGTCGAATGGCATCAGCCCCGCGCCCGGTCTGTTATTCTACGCCCCGCCGGTGCTCTCTGCCCAGCTCGGTCATCAGGCAGGGCAGGGGCGGCAGGAATCCAGAACCCACACCGGGTGCCAGCACTTCCCCGACTGTCTTCTTCGTTCTTTTCTTTCACCTTCTCTTTTCTGTCTCTGTCATTCTTTCTCCCCTTCCTTTCCCTCATTGTCTCTTCCTCCTCTCTCGTCTCTCTCCTCCATTCTTTCTTTCTTTCTTTCTTTCTTTCTTTCTTTCTTTCTTTCTTTCTTTCTTTCCCCCCAGCTGGCACCCTCCATCCCTGCAGGACCCCTTTGCAAACAATCCCCTGCCACAGCCCCCTTGCCCACCCTGCTGGGCTTTCCCTCCCCTCCCCCGGCCACGTCCCCGGAACGGCCCTGGTCTAACGATGTGCATAGCAAATTGATTAAGCGCTGGAAGCTTTATAACCAGCTGACGCGACACTGTTTGTTGTGCGCCAGGCGCAGCAGAACCGAGGGCTGTGCGAATCTGAGCCGCCAGCCCCTCTGCCTTCCCTGGCATGGGGAGAGCCCATCTCATGTCTCCACCCCGCAGCCGGGGGGTTGCCCCCCTCCCCAGGCCTTGCCCACTATGGGTCTGGCACTGGGGTGGAGGTCGTTAGCCATCAGGCTGCTGCCAAGAGGGTGTTTATCAGATTCCTTTCTAAACCCAGCCGAGCAGGTGGCAGCAGCATCTCTGTTAATGACCCTTCGTCCTTCTCTGGCCCCGTCTCTCCGAGGATTTCAAAGCGCTTTACACAATGAATCAAACTCACTGGGAGGCAGGGACCGACCATTTTACAGGTGGGGAAACTGAGGCACAGAGCAGGGGGATGCGATTGGCCCAGTATCACACAGCAGGTCAGTGAAAGAGACGGGCATGGAACCCAGGAGTCCTGGGGCCGAGTCCCCTGCTCTAACCACGGGGGCCACACTCCCCTCCAAAAAGCCAGAAATAGAACCCAGGAGTCCGGGCACCCAGCCCTCCCCATCCATATCCCCAGGACTCTGGCATGGGGCGTGCCACTCCCGAGTGGGGCAGCCAGGTCCAGGGCACATGGCTCTCTGAGCTCGCCCCGGAGCCGGGTAGCAGAGCCCCCTCCTGCTGAGCTGGGTGGGGGAGTGCAGGGTAGCTCACGAAGCCCTGAGCGTTCATTAAACAGTGTTATCAGTGGGCGCCGGCCCTTTCCCCGTGGTCGGTGCCGCAGGCCGCCTAAGCAGCTTTACCCAGTTAATACAAGGACGTGGCTTATTAACGGCTCTGCGCGGCCAGGGCTGGACCAGCCGAGAGTCCGTGATTAGCTCAGCGCAGCTGGGGCCTTTCGGAGGACGGGCCGTTGCTAATCCGGTTCCACAGCAGGATCAAAGGCAGCCGCCCCCGCCCGGCGCCTCTGGGGGATAATTTCCAAAGTGGATTTGCTGGTGCCACTGCAGTTCGGATCCGGCGCTGCCGGATCCCCAACTCCCAGTGATGGGCCTGTGGGTGAGAGGCTCATTCCTGTGGGTCGGGGCCCAGATCTCCCAATGAGTCAGGGGCCCAGATCTGCTGGTGCATCCCCATGGGTCAGGGGTCAGGATCTCACAGGGTGTCCCAGTGGGGCAGGGGCCCGGATCTCCCGGCGTGGCCCAGTGGGGCAGGGGCCCGGATCTCCCTCAGCTGACCAACCGCTCCAACCCCCTGTGCTCTGCCCTATGTGCCCCCCTCCCATCTTGCATTGTAAAGCTGGCCCTGTAGGTTCAGAGCCCTGCACTTTGATTTGGGGGCTGGGGGAGTTGTTCTGTCTCTCAGCTCCTTCCAGGGGCTAAAGCTAGCCAGAGCCCATCCAGATGTGCAGGATCTGCACCCCCCGTCCCATCCCGATGTGCAGGAGCCACACCCCCTCCCCTCATCCCATCCAGATGTGCAGGGGCATGCCCCGCACACGCACTCCCCACGCATCTACCTTTCTACCGTCCATGCCCAGCCAGCCCTCGGCTGCCGAGCCCCGCCGGGGGGCGAGGACATGAGGAATGAATAACGTTTCTGTTCAAACACTGTGTTCTTTCCAGTTGGCCGGGGGTAGAGCCGTGGCCTCCAGCCGCTGAGACAGCACGTTGGGAAAATAAACCCTGGCTGGGTTATTATTATTAAAGGGTCCTGCTCCGGCTGTGCCCCTCCCCCCCTCGAGCTGGCACCAGAGGGCACCAGCATCTCTGATTGTTCGCTCTGCCGGGGGAGGGGTGGCGCCCAGGTCATGTGGCGTGATCCGGGTCAGAATCGAGGCCTCCCACCTGCCCCTCAGGTGGATGCCATGTGTCCAGCTGCTGGGACGCGCTCTGGCCTCTGGCCAGTGTTAAACCAGCTCCGATGCCCACAGCACGCCAGGGAGAGGGGAGGTGCCAGGCTGGAGGGCAAGCCAGGGTCACCCAATGGGGACGGGGACAGCAGATCCGGGCTCAACCTCGCCTCCACAGCACCCCTCCCTTCCCCCGAACTCTGGGGGAGGTCAGAACTCAGTGGGTTCAGGTCCATCTGGATCAGGGTCAGAACAGATCAGGATGGAGTTGGTCCATTGGCATCAGAACTTGGTGGGTTTGGGTCCATCTGGGTCAGTATTTGGTGGGTTTGGGTCCATCGGGGTCAAAACTCAGTGGGTTCAGGTCCATCTGGGTCAGTACTTGGTGGGTTTGTGTCCATCTGGGCCAGAACTCGGTGGGTTCAGGTCCATCTGGGCCAGAACTCGGTGGGTTCAGGTCCATCTGGGTCAGAACTCGGTGGTTTCGGGTCCATCTGGATCAGGGTCACAACTCGGTGATTCTAATTCAACCCATCTAGTTCCAAATGTCCCACCTGATGAGGTTTCCACCCCCGCCTGGCAACGCTTCTGCTGTCTCATTAGACCCCCCCAACGATACCAAACACCCGCTGCTGACCCTCCGAAGGCTGCCTCCCAGCCCCTCTCCCTCTCACCCCTTGGACCAGCCTCAAGAATCAATCTTCCCTTAACATGGTGGCAACCACCCTTTGCCCCTGCCAGCGGGGTTTGAGCCCTGGCCCTCTGCACCTTGAGCTAAAGGAGTAACGGTCAGTTAGCAGCAGTAGTAGGGTGTTATCCTTGGTGAGGGCTCCCCTGTCCCCCTCAGCCCCCAGACCACACCCTTCTTGCTCCGCTCAGACCACACCCTTCTTGAGTGTTATTCACCCCCATGCTCCAAGGCGCTGAATGCTCAGCAGCTTGGGGGGAGGGAGGGTCAGGCAGATAGCTCAGGATTGAAAAAGAGGCTGTAAATCTCTTGGTTTGACTGCAGGGCTGGGGGGAGTCGTGAAGCGTGCAGTGTATAAGAATAGGGCAGCGTCCCTTTAAACAGTTTGTGAACCCTCTAGCAGTGCTCACCATGCTCCAGACTGTAGAAGATGCCACGCGCCTGCTGCTCCAGCTGGGCTCCAGTGGTGTCTAAAACAAAACACGGTGAGCACCAGTAGAGGGTCTGCACAGAATTAAAGGGGATACCATCCTATTCCTCTGCACCACAAAAGGCTTTTGGGGGCGGGACTTCGCAGCTGGAGGGGAGGCCGGCTACAGAAAAGGCTGCGACCGCTAGCCTAATGCAAAACCCTGACTGGAAACAAGCGTTTGCTCCTGGCACGTTGCACGGTCGTTTGCCCCCGTCCGTACGTGTCCATCTCCCACCTCTGCTGTCCCATGCGCCCCCCTGTCGGCGCCCGCCCTCGATTTACGACCGGAGCGGCCTGGACTCTTCCCGCCGCTCCACAGCCGGATTCAATCACCCAGGCTGGCGCAGGGTGGGAGCGAGGCCGGGAGTGGGGGATCTCAGGGGCCCTGCAGACGTTTGCTTCGAAGTATGCGGTGATCTGTCAGGCTGGGGAGCTCTGCCAGGAACTTCCTAGCGTAACAACGAGCCGTGTCCCACAGAGGGGCGGAGGCTGGGAGATCAGGTGCCGATGACCTTTGCTGGGGGCTGGCGCTCGACCTGGAACCGCCTCGAGACCGATCCTGGGGGGGCAGAGAACGTGACACTCAGTGGTTCTCGACCTTTCCAGACGACTGTCCCCCTTCCAGGAGTCTGATTTGTGTTGCATAACCCAGGTTTCACCTCACTTAAAAACTCCTTGTTTACAAAAGCAGGCAGAAAAATACGAACGTGTCACAGCCACACGAGTACCGAAAAATTGCTTTCTCATTTTCCCCATATAATTATAAAATAAATCAATTGGAATATAAATATTATACTTACATTTCAGTGTGAGCCTTTTGCTTGCGAGACTTGTCTGAAGCCAGAGCCCCAGGCGGCCGGGCTGAAGCATGTAACTCAGCTTTACGGGGTCCCCTGGGGCCCCGGGCAATTGCCCTGCACTTGCGAGCCCCCAGGCTGAGCAACACTGATCGAGATGAGTTGAGTCCCCCCTGGAAGTCCTCTGCGTACCCCCAGGGGTACGCGTGCCCCTGATTGAGACCCACTGATCTCAAGAGCCGAGAGCCGAGTCTCTTTACTGCCCTGTTTGCCCAGGGTTGTGAAGATCACAGGCCGTAGTGGATGGCGAGGGCTGCGCCGTGAGACTGAATTGGGGACGGGGAGCGTGGCGCCTGCTTTTGGGGTGAAATTCAGAGGGGCTGACGTGATTGAGGAGCCACAGGGTCATTTTCCCAAGCGACTTAGGCATGTCGGGCCAGCTTTTTTAAAGGCATTCAGGAGCCTGGCTCCTGCAGTGGGAGGAGACGATGCAAGGAGTTCGTTACACTGCAGCTGGGGGGGGGACGGGACTGAGCACCTGCGGAGAGACCCAGGGGCCACGTGCTGCAGCCAGGCACCCCAGCTGCCGGGGAGACGTACCCCAAGTGTCACTGCAAGCCAGCGGCTGGGGGCTCTGGCTTCAGACACCACCGTGCAAATGAACATCCCTGGAAAGGTGCAGCCGGTGCCAGGTAAACCGCCCGTTTGGCTCCCAGTGTGAAAAGGCGGGGCTTTGATTATGGGGGGGGGGGATGGGACTCAGTGAGCTCGGTTACCCAGAAACCACCCGGTCGTTCTGCCCTGCGATCTGCGGGGTGGGGAGGGAAGCAGCGGGGCTGAGAATCCGGCCAAGACTCAGAGGCCTGGGGAAGAAAAGAGCCCGGACGGATGGGACGTTTGCGTTGGAAACGGGAGAGCAGAAAGTCAGTGATTAATGACCTGCGAAGAATGATAGTGGTGGAAAAAGAGGGGCGGTCAGCCAGGCTGGGCTGGAGTCTTCTCCTGCATTCGTTCCCCATCCCTCCCTCTTCCATTTTCACTCTCTCTTCCCACTGCTTTGTTCACCCCTGTTTTCTCCCTCTCTCTCTGGTCCCCCCACCTCCATTTTCCCTCTGAGATGCCCAGAGAGCCCCAGAATCTGCCCCTTCCCCACTCCCTGCAGAATGGGCCCAGAAGATGCTGGGGGGACCGGCTGCTGGGGTCAGACCCCGAGGCCGGCCGAGAGCAGAGCACGTGGTATGTGTGTGGGTGGTGGTGGTGGTGAGGGGGGCGTTATTCAGGTGAACCTAGAAACTCCCAGTTTCCAGCCGCTTCCCCTATGGACAGGCGCTGTACTGGTATAAGCATCTCCATACCAGTATAACGCCACCCATAGTGGGGAGTGGGGCACTGCTTTAACGGTGCAGCTACCCGATAGTATAGCCGTCGCGAAACCAGTGCCCTGTGGTGTGCCGATGCTCTTACATGGATTTAAACCTGGCCCAGCTCCTGCTGGGGAAATGTTCAGCTGCAAGTTAAACCGGGAGAAACAGTTTGACATAGAGACGAGCGTCCGCACCCAAAAGCTGAGCCGGTGTTAACGAAAAGCCGTTTAACTGGTGCAGCTTCCGGCAGATCTTAAATTGACGGGACGAATCGCACGGGCCTAACCCACCTTTATACAGCTGTAACTGCAGCCGCAACACAGGGCCTGCCCCGCTTTATCCCCGCTGGTTTCAGAGGGCTGTAGGGAGGGGTCAGTCCCGTGGCTTAATACCGAGCTGGAATGTCCAAAGAACCTGCCTAGACCAGAGGACAAAACCTGCCTAGATAAGCCCTTCGTTTCCTTCATAGCCTTCTTTGAAGGGCTTTAGCAAAGGCATTTGGAAAGTCGAAAGGGCCCCGTTGCCCTTTCTCTTATCTACTGTGGTGCGGACGTGTTCAAAGGACGCGGGTCTTTGCCAGCCCGCCCGCGTCAGGGCGAGACGCGGCTCGTCTGAGCAAGCAGCAGTTTATGCCGCGCTTGGGCCTGGTGGAACTGATTTCCCAAGGCGTCTGGCCAGCAGAGAAGCAGCCCCGGGAGACTGGAGCCGGGTGATTTTCCTTTCCAGGAGCTGGGCTCGCGATTTACTTAAGGGCCTGGTCTGGCTGCTACCGCTGTAGTACCAGAGCATCTCTTAATCTGTATCCTCACCCCACCCCCACCCCCCCACTTGTGGGGCAGGGCCCCGCGGTTATCCCCCTTGTAGAGATGGGCCACTAAGGCCTGGAAAGGCTAATTAATGGGAGCGAGGCAGCCGATGACCTTGGGCCTACATAACATGCCCAATGCGATACAGGATGCCAGTAAAAGAGCAGGGAATCAACCCCAGCTCTTCTAAGTCTCAGGCTACTGCACTAACCACTGGGCCATCCTTCCTCCTCGCCCCACGCCCCAGTGACAAAGCCAGGCTGGGCGCTGGCTGCCATCCGGCCCCCCGGCAGAGCTGTCAATGTCCAGGAGGCGCACGGTACGGCTTTTAGCCAGTAACCCAGCCACCACGTTCTCGTGTTCCTGGGGGAATGCCCTCTGATCCTGGCTGCACATCATCCCACCGGGCTGGGGATGCTGCAGGGAACAGCTTGGCAAGAACCGAAGGCTGGACGTTGCGAGGGTGATTAACACCGGAACGAACTGCCCGGGGAAGCGGGGACTTCTCCAGCTCTTGACGTCTTTAGCCGAATGCAAGTTTGGGGGCCAACGGAGGGGCTTTCTCTGGCCTGGGTTATACAGGAGGGCGGCCCGGAAGATCTAACGGTCCTTCCGTGAATCCGGCACTGGCCCGGGCAGATGGGGCTGGCTCGGGGTGCTCCCTCGCCAGCTTTTCTGCCACAAGGGAGGGGGATTTCAATCCAGCCGCAGAGCGTAGGGGAGTGATTGGCCTGCGACTCTGGGGGAAATCAGGAGCAGGCACGGGCGCTCCACCGGGGTAAAGCCGGAGTAAGCAGGAGGCGACGGGGTGAAAGCAGCTTCCCCCTCCCCCTCTGTATTATTTCTGCTCCCGGCCAATATTTGGATTTCTGCTAGACGCGGTGGGAGTGGGGCCGCGAGGGGAGGGGCTCACACAAAAAGCCCTTTGTTCCCTGCCCCGCTATCAGCCCCAAGGCTTTGCCAGCCGGGGCTGCCGGGCGAGATGGGGCAGCGAAAGGCCAATCGCTGCACGTTTGGGGGGCAAGGGAGGGAGCCATGTGGATGGGGGGGGAGGGAGGGGGGCCTTTGGTGATAAATCACCCCCGGAGCCGGCAGCTCTTAGTAAAATAAACTCTGGAAAATGTTAAAAAGTCTTGGCTGCTCCCCCACCCCACCCCGGCCTGGAGCGGGGTGGGGCCGGCAGAGGGGGGTTAACCCTTCGCGGGGCGGCATGCAGCCGGGGGGGGGGGGGGTGTGGGAAGGGCTTGGGATGGACTAGACAAGGTGGGCATTCGATTGCCCCCCCCCGACCCCGTTTCATTACCGAGCCCAGGGAGGGGGTTTGGAGGATTCGGACATTCAGCAGCGACGCCAAAACACCCCGGGCCCGGCCCCCCGCGCCCCAGTACTCAGAGCCGGGCTGGCCTAGTGGGTGGCTGGGAGATCTTGGAAACAAACCAGGAGGGGGGGGGGCAGGAGCCCATAGCGGGCACTCTCCCCTCTGAGTCAGTGCCCTGCTAAGGGGTGCTGTGCTGCGGGGCGGGGGGGGCTCAGTAGGGGGCGCTCTCCCCTCTGAGTCAGTGCAAGGGGGGCAGACGAGCCCCAAACCCCGGTCCGTCATTAAAGATCCCCCAGCAATCTCCCCAAGGTTGTGGCCAATTCCCTTCTGCCGCCCGAATTCGCCAGCAATCCCCCAGACGCGATATTTTCTTTCCGGTCCCCTCCCAAAGAGCGAGCGCCCTGTTCGCCCCGTCCGTGCCCGCCGGGCACAGGGACGCGCCGGCAGCCCTCCTTGGGCTCCTCCGAGCGCCGGGCGGCGCACGCTGCCAACGACAAGGTGGCTTTGGTTTCTCTGCGAGCTCCTGGGCGGCTCCCAGTGCAGCCCCTTGATACCCAAAGTGCCCCCCCCCCCCCCCGGGGTCCCCAGCCTGGGGTCTCTCTGGCCTCTTAGCTGGTCCGTTCCCTGGGGTCAGGCCCAGCTGAGCTGCTGCTTTTCACGAGGGCAGATAGTCCATGCCCAGAGCTGGGGTTGGGGGTGCGTGGTCCACCCGCTGGGGGCACTAGTCTGAACCTACCATCCCCACCAGCCTCATGTTGCTCCACCAGCTTGGGAGGGGGGGGGGGGCAATGTCCTGATCTGACCCATCCCCCCAGAGAAGCTCCCCTAATCCCCCTCCAGGATATAATAAGCCCCCCCAATGCTTGTCAGCCTCCCCACCCCACCCTTTAGCTGTGCCCCGGGAAAGCCCCATTTTCGGGATGAGCGGGCGCTGGGTTGGTGCCAGGACGCCCGGGGTCTGTTTCCACGGGGCGATGGCAGGGAAAGGGGGCGATGATCCGGTCTGGGAGCTCTCCGGGGCAGGGCCTTGCCCGGCGCACGGTGCCCCCTGCTCTCGGTCGGGGCTCGAGGGGCTGCCGTCGCCCGTCCGGGAGGTTCTCCCGGGCAGGGCCGCCCTGAGCCCCGGCTCCGTGTGGTTGCAGTGCGGGGTTCCCAGCGCTGCGAGCTGAACTGCCGCCCGGCCGGGTACCGGTTCTACGTGCGGCACACGGAGAAGGTGCAGGACGGCACGCCGTGCGAGGCCGCCTCCCTCGACATCTGCGTGGCCGGAGAGTGCTTGGTAAGTGAGGCGGGGGCGTGTCCATGCAGGGGGGGGGAGCTCTGTGCCCCGGGACCCCCCCCCCCGGACCCACTGCTCTAGGCCCTGTCTGTGGCTGGAGTTCAAGGGAGAGGGGAACAGGGCAGACTCTGGCCTGGCGTGGGGCATGGGGACATCTCTGGGTCTGAGCAGCAGGCTGGGAGCCCGCACTTCTGGGTTCTCTTCCCGGCTCAGCCACTGACAGACTCAGTGACGTTAGGAGAGTGGTGCCCGTGCTCCGTGCCTCAGTTTCCCCCTGGGTGCAAAAGGAGGGAGCCAGGGGGCAGCCCCCGGGGGAAGAACGCTGGGGGGAAAGCCCAGAGCCCGGCCCCACCCAGCAGCCCTCGCCCACCGACTCCGCTCCATCTGCCCTTCCCCCCACCCCCTGCCCCTCTCTGGTGGCCTGTCCACCCCCCAGCCCCTCTCCGCCATGTACTCCTCCCTCGTTAACCCCTTCCTCCCTGACTTTGAGCACTGACTGCATGGGTGTGTGTGGGGGGGTAATTTATACCCTGCGTTTAACCCCCAAGTTTAACATCTGGCCCAGCGCAGGTCCCCCTCCCTGCCTGGCTCAGGTGGAAACCCCCGTGCCCCCCAAAACTGGACCAGCTGTTAGGCTGCCCCCAGGAGCAGCGGCACCTCTTGGCAGAGCAGGGGTAGCCGGGGAGCCCCCTGTGCTCTGGGATCCCTCTGGGGAACAGGAAGGAAACGGGGGGAGCGCTGCAGAGGGGCCTGTGTTGGGGAGGGGCTGTGTGGCCAGCCGAGGCGTCAGCGTGTGAAGGACGGGGCCGATGTGGTCACATATCTCTGGGGCCTGGGCGAGAGTGGGGGCGGCCCCCTGATTTAAGGCAGGCCCTGGTGAGTTTCTCAGGGGCTCACCTGGGAACCCCCATGACAGGCTGCTCCAGGGCCTATTCGGAGAGGTGCGGGGGGGTCCCCCCGGGCCAGGGGGTCGGGCGGTGAGTGTGTCGGGTCTCAGCCCAGCTCCTAGTGCGATGTGGGTTTGCTGCCCCCTCCAGCCAGGCCAAGCTTCGCCCAGGGAGGGGAGGCCAGTCAGAACATGGCCAGGGCAGTGGGGTGCCTGTTCTGCACAGGATCACGGGCACGGCAGGGGAGCCGCGGGGCTGGCAGGGGTGGATCTAGGTGGCGGGGGGGGGGGCGTTGCCGTGGCCCCATCCCATCCGAGACCACATGCCTGTTTCTCCCCGGCCTTCGCCCCGCAGAGCCCCGGCTGCGACGGGGTCCTGGGGTCCAACCGGACGCTGGACAGCTGCGGGGTGTGCGGGGGCGACCACTCCTCCTGCAAGCTGGTGGTGGGCAGCTTCAGCGACTCCAACGTGCCCATCGGCTACCACAAAATCCTCGAGATCCCCCAGGGCGCCACCAGGATCAACGTGACCGAGATGACCCGGAGCCCCAACTACCTGGGTAAGGGCTGGGGCAGGCCGGGGTGGGATGGGATGGGGAGGACGGGGCTCGTCACACCAAGGGACTCGGCACTTGCATTGGGACTTGTGCAAGCTCGCACGCACACACACCGGACTCACACATCTTGCATACCCACACCTTGCACGCTACACACACAAACACGTGTGTGCCTTATATGTGTGCACAGCTGTTGCTCACACATTTTGCACAAGCATGTGGCTTCCATATTGCCTGCACACTTCACGCACAAGCATCACAAGCACACGCCTTGCACATGTGCACCTGGCTTGCCTACCTTGCACACTCGCCTGGGTCTCATCTATGCACACCTGGCACGCATGTTTTGCATGCTTGCTCCTTGCACATGCCCAGCTCACATGCGCTGCCCACACACCTTGCACGAGCACACTGTGCACAGATGCATTGCACGCATGTGCCTAATATACACCTGGCATGTACCTCTCCTGCATCACCTGTGCACGTCGCACATGCACACCTTGGGCACGTGCCGCACATGCAAACCTTGTGTGCACACGCCATATCCTCATGCAGGCACGCCTCACCTAGACGTCACACACCCGGACACCTCACACTCAGTTTGCACGCACACCCAGCTGAGATAAGGGCAGGCAGCTCTCCTGCTCCAGGGTCTCGGCTGATTGCCTGCATGGTCAGGAAGGTGTTTGGTAAATTCCCTCCCGTGCAGCTCTGTGCTCTAGGCAGGTGTGTATCCTCTGATGCACCAGGCATTGGCACTGACGAGGGGCATGAGCCACGGGGCAAGGAGCTGATGTGATGGGAGAGCCCATCGCACCCAGGGGAGTTTGGGTCCAGATTGGCACTTTGCAGCTCAGGCCATTTTCTAATGGGATCTGGGACAGCCAGTGTCATGCACCTACACTTGTGTGAACAGAGACGTGCACACTTATACACAGGTACACAGATATGTGCACATTTGTGCACCTACACATGCACGCTTTCACAGATACACCCACATGCAGGCCATGCGCACATACACATGGACACACGGGTAACCTGAAACACACACAGACACAGTCACTTCCATGTGGGCACATAGACACACACATTCATAGACACACACACACGTGTCCTGTACATTGACACACAGAGATTTGCACACAGACATACACATGTGTATACTGACACACAGAGACATATACACACACACCTGTACACTGACACACACAGACATACACACACTCCCCTGTACACTGACACACACAGACATGCACACAGACACACACCCCTGTACACTGACACACACAGACATATACACACACCCGTACACTGACACACACACCCCCCTGTACACTGACACACACAGACATACACACACTCCCCTGTACACTGACACACACACCTGTATACTGACACACACAGACATGCACACAGACACACACCCCTGTACACTGACGCACACAGACATATACACACACCCGTACACTGACACCCCCCCCTGTACACTGACACACACCTGTACATTGACACACACAGACATGTACACTGACACACACAGACATACACACACACCTGTACACTGACACACACAGTACACAGACATACACACACACCTGTACACTGACACACAGAGATACACAGAGATACCCCCCCCCATACACTGACACACACACACATGCCTGTACACTGACACACACAGTACACACACACACAGGTACACTGACACACACATACACACGTGTACACTGACAGACACAGACATATAGACACACACCTCTACACTGACACGCATACATACACCCCCCCCCTTTACACTGACACACACAGACATGCACGCAGATCTATGCAGGCACACGTGTACACCGACACAGAGACATGCATGCAAAATCTACACGGACATGTGCACACATAGACACGGACACACATGCGCACACACACACTGAGTGCACCTTTCACTAGCTGCCCTTATGCCACGCAAGCCGCCCGGGCTCCCCCTTCTTGCCAGGCTGCGCTGTGACCACAGCCCTGCAATGTGGCAGCTCTCCCTGTGCCCCGGGGCATGGGCTCCAGGGCCGCAGTCCATGCAGAGCACGCCGGGGTCCCGAGTGAGCACGGGGGAAGTCCCGGAGCCCACCCCAGGCTCAGGACGCTCATGCCACCCCCCCGCCACCCCTCTGTGCGCTGCAGCCTTGAGGAGCCGCTCCGGGAAGTCGATCATCAATGGGAACTGGGCAGTGGATCCCCCCGGGCGCTACGAGGCGGGCGGCACCGTCTTCGTCTACACCCGGCCGGGCCACGAGGAGCCCCGCGGGGGGGGAGAGTCGCTGACAGCCGAGGGGCCCACCACAGAACCCATTGATGTGTATGTGAGTACAGAGGGGGCCTGGCTTGTGGGGGGACAGGGGGGCTGGAGAAGGGGGGCACCGTGTGCCCTAGAGGAGAATGGGGGAACAGGGAGGGATTCTGGACCCGGGGCCAGTGGGGAGCAGTCTAGGGGTGGGGGGGTTCCTAGGCTCTGGGCGGGGGATCCCAGGGAAGGGGGCTGGCAGAGGAGCAGCCGGTTGGCTCCACGCGTGGCAGGCCATTGCTGGCTGTGGCGGGCGAGACTTGGAGGCCGGCTGGGTGGCCTGTTGAATGGCGGGTGCCCCCCACCCCCACGGGCGCCCTGCTCGAGCCGCTCTCTGTCATCTCCCCCAGATGATCTTCCAGCAGGACAACCCCGGTGTCGCCTACCGCTTCTTCCTGGCGGGGGCCAGACCAGACAGCCCCGCCCACGACCCTCCCGGCCGCCGGCAGGACGTCAGTAAGGAACCTCCTATCACCCTCCGGGGGGCCCTTCACTCCCACCCCGGGGGCTCTTCCCCCCCATCACCCCGTGGGAGCCCTTCCCCCCCCATCACCCTGTGGGGGGGCCTTCCCCCATCATTCCCTGGGGGCCCTTCACCTCCCATCACCCTACAGGGGGGCCCTTCCCCCCATCACCCGCCGGGGACCCTTCCCCATCATCCCCGGGGGGGCATTTCCCCCCATCCCTCAGGGGGGCCTTCACTCCCCCCCAGGGCCCTTCACCTCCCATCACCCTCCAGGGGGGCCCATCACCCCTCGGGGGCCCTTCCCCCCATCACCCCCGGGGGGCCATTTCCCCCCATCCCTCAGGGGGGCCTTCACTCCCTCCCCAGGGGGCCCTTCCCCTCCATCACTCCCTGGAGGCCTCCCCCCATCACCTCCCAGGTGGCCTTCACATCCCTAACACCCCCTGAGGGGCCCATCCCCCCCTGGGAGGCCCTTCCCCCCATATCACCCATCAAGGGCGCCCTTCTGTTCTCCCCTCCAGGTGCCCTGACCATGTTGTCACCAAGCGACCAGCTGGTGCCGCCCACCTCCTACGATCACCCCATGGGGACCCGGCACCGGGCGCCGGCACTGGCCAGCCAGTCGGGCAGGACCCCCGGGACACTGCAGCGCAACGTCCGCGTCCCCCCACTGCCGCCCCCGCCCGCCCCGCCCCGGCCCCAGTCACACGACGTCTATTGGAAACGGGTGGGGAGCACCGACTGCTCCGCCTCCTGCGGGAAAGGTGAGCGACCCCCGCGCCCCGGCCCCCCCGCAGCCTGTCCCCTCCTCCGCCCTGTCCCCGTGTGACCCAGCCCCCGATCCCCATCCTTCACCTCCTTCGCCTCATCCCCCGTTTCCTGTCCCCTCCTACGCCCCGTCCCCCCATGATCCACCCTCTACCCCCATCCTCCCCACTACCTGTCCCCTCCTTCATCCCCCCGTTTCCTGTCCCCCCCTACGCACCATCCCCCCATGACCCCCCCACCCCCATCCTCCCCACTACCTGTCCCCTCCTTTGCCTCGCCCCCCTGATTCCTGTCCCCTCCGACTCCCCGTCCCCCCATGACCCACCCCCATTCCCCCATCCTCCCACTACCTGTCCCCCCGCAACCTGTCCCCTCCTCCTCCCTGTCCCCGGATGCCCCATCCCCTCCTACGCCCCATAACCCATCCCCCTGATCCCCATCCCCCCCACTGCCCTTCCCCCCACTCCTTGTCCCCCTGCTCCCCAACCCCATTGCCCCATTCCTCCCTGATGCTCCTTCCCCCTGTGTCTACAACCCCCAGGTTATTGGGGTCCCCCCAGCCGTGTCTATGACCCCTGTGTTATATGGGACCCCCTTTCCCTCTCCCCCCCGTGTCTCTGCAGGGCTCTGGCAGCCCGTGTTCCGTTGCGCCGCCCGCCACTCCCAGGAGGAGCTCGGGGAGGAGCAATGCGCCGATGCCCCCAAACCGCCCGCGCCGGACGAAGCCTGCAACACCCAGCCCTGCCCGGCCTAGTGAGTGTCTGCGTCCCCCTGCCCCCGGCCTGGCCAGCGCCCTCCGGGGGGAGGGCAGGTCCAGGGCTGTAGTGAGAGTGGGACCCCCCTCCCCAGGACGGTGGTTCACGCGGGCGCCCCCAGGCGCCCAGCCCGGGCTGACCCTGCCTCTCTCCGGCCGCAGCTGGGACGTGGGCGAGTGGTCGGCCTGTAGCAAGTCCTGCGGGCCGGGCACCCAGCACCGCCAGGTCCTGTGCCGCCAGACCTACGCCAACCGCAGCACCATGGTGCACCCGCAGCACTGCCACCAGCTGGACAAGCCCAGCCCCACGCAGCCCTGCCAGCTCCGCGTCTGCAGCCACTGGGAGGTGCGCACCAACTGGAGCACGGTAAGGACGGGCCGGGGCTCGGGGCTCGCGCCGGGAGCTGGGCACGGAGAGGGGGGCGGCTCCCTGGGCGGGGCTCGAATGGGGGGATGGAGGGGCCAAGGGTCTGATCTGGGGTGGGAGGGGGCACATGGGGTAGATGGGCCCATGGGTCTGATCTGGGGTTCCTGGGGGGGGGGGGCGCCATGAGGGAGGGGAGCCCTTGGGGGGAAGGACTGTGTGTGTGGGGGTTCCCTCCCATCCCATACAGGGAGAGGTTGTCGTGGTGACACCAGTCTCCATGGTGACACCATCTCCCGCTCCGCCCTCCCCTCAGTGCTCGGTTCTGTGCGGCCTGGGCCACCGGACCCGCCACATCCGCTGCATCAGTAACCATGGCGACCTGCTGAGCGACGGCGAGTGCAACGGTAGCCACCGGCCCCTGGCCAACGAGGCCTGCGACATGGGGCCCTGCGTGCGCAGCTGGTTACACAGCGACTGGAGCAACACGGTCGGTGATACCACCCCGGCTCCACCGGTGCCCCTCACTCCCGACCCGCAGCCCCCTGCTAGGNTGTCCCCTCCTACGCCCCGTCCCCCCATGATCCACCCTCTACCCCCATCCTCCCCACTACCGGTCCCCTCCTTCATCCCCCCGTTTCCTGTCCCCCCCTACGCCCCGTCCCCCCATGATCCACCCTCTACCCCCATCCTCCCCACTACCTGTCCCCTCCTTCATCCCCCCGTTTCCTGTCCCCCCCTACGCACCATCCCCCCATGACCCCCCCACCCCCATCCTCCCCACTACCTGTCCCCTCCTTTGCCTCGCCCCCCTGATTCCTGTCCCCTCCGACTCCCCGTCCCCCCATGACCCACCCCCATTCCCCCATCCTCCCACTACCTGTCCCCCCGCAACCTGTCCCCTCCTCCTCCCTGTCCCCGGATGCCCCATCCCCTCCTACGCCCCATAACCCATCCCCCTGATCCCCATCCCCCCCACTGCCCTTCCCCCCACTCCTTGTCCCCCTGCTCCCCAACCCCATTGCCCCATTCCTCCCTGATGCTCCTTCCCCCTGTGTCTACAACCCCCAGGTTATTGGGGTCCCCCCAGCCGTGTCTATGACCCCTGTGTTATATGGGACCCCCTTTCCCTCTCCCCCCCGTGTCTCTGCAGGGCTCTGGCAGCCCGTGTTCCGTTGCGCCGCCCGCCACTCCCAGGAGGAGCTCGGGGAGGAGCAATGCGCCGATGCCCCCAAACCGCCCGCGCCGGACGAAGCCTGCAACACCCAGCCCTGCCCGGCCTAGTGAGTGTCTGCGTCCCCCTGCCCCCGGCCTGGCCAGCGCCCTCCGGGGGGAGGGCAGGTCCAGGGCTGTAGTGAGAGTGGGACCCCCCTCCCCAGGACGGTGGTTCACGCGGGCGCCCCCAGGCGCCCAGCCCGGGCTGACCCTGCCTCTCTCCGGCCGCAGCTGGGACGTGGGCGAGTGGTCGGCCTGTAGCAAGTCCTGCGGGCCGGGCACCCAGCACCGCCAGGTCCTGTGCCGCCAGACCTACGCCAACCGCAGCACCATGGTGCACCCGCAGCACTGCCACCAGCTGGACAAGCCCAGCCCCACGCAGCCCTGCCAGCTCCGCGTCTGCAGCCACTGGGAGGTGCGCACCAACTGGAGCACGGTAAGGACGGGCCGGGGCTCGGGGCTCGCGCCGGGAGCTGGGCACGGAGAGGGGGGCGGCTCCCTGGGCGGGGCTCGAATGGGGGGATGGAGGGGCCAAGGGTCTGATCTGGGGTGGGAGGGGGCACATGGGGTAGATGGGCCCATGGGTCTGATCTGGGGTTCCTGGGGGGGGGGGGCGCCATGAGGGAGGGGAGCCCTTGGGGGGAAGGACTGTGTGTGTGGGGGTTCCCTCCCATCCCATACAGGGAGAGGTTGTCGTGGTGACACCAGTCTCCATGGTGACACCATCTCCCGCTCCGCCCTCCCCTCAGTGCTCGGTTCTGTGCGGCCTGGGCCACCGGACCCGCCACATCCGCTGCATCAGTAACCATGGCGACCTGCTGAGCGACGGCGAGTGCAACGGTAGCCACCGGCCCCTGGCCAACGAGGCCTGCGACATGGGGCCCTGCGTGCGCAGCTGGTTACACAGCGACTGGAGCAACACGGTCGGTGATACCACCCCGGCTCCACCGGTGCCCCTCACTCCCGACCCGCAGCCCCCTGCTAGGCCAGCCCTGCCCCCCAGCTCCGCCAATGCCCCTCAATCCCGACCCACAGCCCCTGCTAGCCCAGCCCTGCCCCCCAGCTCTGCCAATGCCCCTCAATCCTGACCCACAGCCCCTGCTAGCCCAGCCCTGCCCCCCCTCAGCTCTGCCAGTGCCCCTCAATCCCAATCCTCAGCCCCCTCCTAGCCCAGCCCTGCCCCCCAGCTCCGCCAATGCCCCTCAATCCCGACCCACAGCCCCTGCTAGCCCAGCCCTGCCCCCCAGCTCCGCCAGTGCTCCTCAATCCCGACCCGCAGCCCCCTGCTTCCCCGGCCCTGCCCCCTCCCAGCTCTGCCGGTGCCCCACACTCCTGACCCATACCTGGGCTCCTGGAGCAGGGACAGCCCAGTCATGCCAGACTTTGCAGTGATCTTGCAATGCTGAAGCCCTTCCACTAGGAACAAGGGCGAGACCCAGCAAACTCGTTTCTCGTGTGACCTGAGACCCTGAGAACCCAGGTCTCTGCAGAAACAAGGCTGGTGCCATGGTGACCCTCCCCCCACCCCCCAGCCCGGCCTGGATAACTTCAGTGGGTTCCTCAGGGGGTTCCCCGTAGGAGAAGCTCCCTGCCCCAGGGCTGGGCTTGCTGCACCCCTGGGGTCGGGGGCCAGGAGGGAACTGGGATTGAGGGAACTGGGATTGTTTAGTCTGCAGAAGAGAAGAATGAGGGGCGATTTGATAGCTGCTTTCAACTACCTGAAAGGGGGTTCCAAAGAGGATGGATCTAGACTGTTCTCAGTGATAGAAGATGACAGAACAAGGAGCACTGGTCTCAAGTTGCAGAGGGGGGGGTTTAGGTTGGACATTAGGAAAAACTTTTTCACTAGTAGGGTGGTGAAGAGCTGGAATGGGTTACCTAGGGAGGTAGTGGAATCTCCTTCCTTAGAGGTTTTTAAGGTCAGGCTTGACAAACCCCTGGCTGGGCTGATTTAGTTGGGTTTGGTCCTGCTTTGAGCAGGGGGATGGACTAGATGACCTCCTGAGGTCCCTTCCAACCCTGAGATTCTATGATTCTATGAGGGGCGAGGTGCAGACCCTGGCCTGTGGCTCCCTGCCTGGAGAAGCCCGGCCGCGACTTCCCTGCAATGCTGGGCAGTGCTGCTCTCTAGCGTCCCAAGGAGGGAGCGCAGCTGGGAGGATCTGCAGAAGGATGGATGAGAGCACAAGCCTGCCACCCCCCCGCCCCTGCAGGGTCCAGGGAGCCATGGGGCCAGTGCGGGGTGGATCCCTGTGTCATGAGCCAGGGTGCGGGGGTCTGAGCCACCCCAGGCTAGATAGCCCCAGGCCCCAGGAGTCCTGCGCTGGGAGGTGCCCGTCTCTCAGCCCCTGGCCCGGTTCCCTGATGGCGTCTCTCTCTCTCTCTCCCGTCGGCCCCAGTGTTCGGTGGAGTGCGGGACGGGGATCCAGCGCCGCTCGGTGGTCTGTCTGTCCAGCTACGCCAACGGGCAGGTGGAGGAGACCTGCGCGGGCACCAAGCCGGCCGACATGCGGGCCTGCAACAGCGGGCCCTGCCACCGCACCGTCAAGTGGTACACGGGGCCCTGGAGCCAGGTGAGGGGTGCGAGCGCTGGGCCGGGCTGGGTGGGAAAGCACCCTGCTCTCGGGGCCAGGCCTGGGGACGCTTCTCTGCAGCCTCCTGGGATGGTTTGCACTCAGCACGGGGCATGTGTGCTGCACACGTGTGTGCCAGGCAGAGCAATCAGTGCTGTGTGCACGTGCGTGTGCCAGGCAGAGCAATCAGTGCTCTGTGCACGTGTGTGTGCCAGGCAGAGCAATCAGTGCTCTGTGCACGCGTGTGTGGCAGGCAGAGCAATCAGTGCTGTGTGCACGTGCGTGTGCCCGGCAGAGCAATCAGTGCTCTGTGCACGTGCGTGTGCCAGGCAGAGCAATCAGTGCTCTGTGCACACGCGTGTGCCAGGCAGAGCAATCAGTGCTGTGTGTGTGCGCACACACAGGCCCATACATAACAATCAGTGCTCTGTGTGTGCGTGTGTGCGCACGGGTGTGCATATGTGTTGATGTGTGTGTGTGTGTCCATGCGTAACAATCAGTGGTATGTGTGTGTGACACATACCCAGCGTACAGTCCAGCCTAACAAGTAGCTGGGTCACCCCTGCCCTCTAACCTGGGTGCCCTTTACACTGCTTGGCGTCTATAGCCTCCAATCTGGACTGCTCCCAAACAGCCTCCAGCATGCAAGTCACTCCCAGCTACGGCTGCAGCCAGCCAGACACACCTTGGCCCTCAGCAGCCTGGGTTATACTGCAGGGTGACCCCAACACTCCCCTAGTCCTAGATTTCCACCCAGAAATGTACATCCTGTCCTGCCCGGCCCTCTGCTGAACAATACAAGCGAATAAAAAGTCCCTCCGTTTATTAATAGAAGTGACATGCACAAATCTCGTTCCCCCAGACACTGCGATTCCGACATGCTGGATTAGATAAACCAATAAAACAAGTTTATTAACTGCCAGGAGAGAGATTTTAAGTGAGTACAAGTCATGAGGCATAACAGTCAGAAATGGCTACAAGAAAAGTAAAGAGAAAACGCTGCTGGTGCCTAACTTAACAACCTCTGTTCAATTCGGGGCAAGATTTACTCACCATGTGCTCTCTGCCGTCTTACTGAACAAACTTCTTAGGCCAGGACCCCTTCCCCAGTTCAACGGCTGCTTCCTTTGTCCCTCTGGTGCAGAGAATCAATGGGCAGAGAGAGAGAGAGGAGGGGAGCCTTGGGGTGTCTGTCCCCCTTTTTACAGCATCTCCCCTCCTCTTGGAAAACATTTCCAGCTGAGATTCTGGCGACAGAGAGTCTGTGTGGAAGGATGTTCCCTGCTGCTTTTCCTCACCTGTTTGGGGTTTCTGTGTCTACCCGTCCTGCTTGATGACTCTGTTTGCTGCTTAAATGCCAATTAAGCAGAGCCCACGTTCCTTTGTTTGGGACAGGCCTGTTTGCTGGGCTCCCTTTGGACCATATGTTAAGATCCCCATGCAGCTGGAATCTTATCGCTTCACAATGTGGCCACCCATATTTTATCAGGGCAGTATTGATCAGCAGACGATGACTTTTCCGATGATACCTCCCAAGGCATAACTCGGTACCCAGATTATTACAGTAGCGTGCAGGGTGTGGACACGGGGACATTCTGTCAAGGGTTTTTAGCTACCCTGGTCTGTGTTTGCACTCGTCAACCCCAGTTCTGCCCTCCTGGAGGCCGAGGTCTGTCGCAGACCCCGCAGGGACACACCGCAATTCCGGGAAGCACAGGGGGCAGAAGCCGCTTTGCCAGTGAACAGAGACAGAGAGAACAGCCTCTCCCACGACCAGCCGGCCTGGTCCTGCTAGGACATGCCCTAATGACGAGCGCTCCGGGTGGGACGTGGGTGCTGGGTGGGTAGCGTCTGGGTTTTCCCTCAGAGCTGGGTGGGTGACATGCAGGAGCCCTGCTCTGAGCGCCCCCGGCGGACTGAGCCCCCTTCCCTTCCCCGCCCCCCTAGTGCTCGGCAGACTGTGGCACCGGCACCCAGCGGCGGGATGTGATCTGTGTCAGCAAGCTGGGCTCGGAGTTCAACGTGACGGAGGCATCGGAGTGCGCCCCCCTGGAGAAGCCGCCCTCCCTGCAGCCCTGCACCGGCAGTGCCTGTGACGCTCGCTGGTTCTCCACCTCCTGGAGCGCGGTGAGAACCTGGGTGCCCCCAGACTGGCCAGGCCCCTCCCCGCGCAGACCTGAGCTCCTGGGCTCCCACGGAGGTGAACCCAGATCCTCCCACCCCCCAACCCAGGCCCCTGCCAGCTGAGCCTAGGGAGACTCCCCTTCAGATGGGAGCCGTATAGGGGCTATGCCATGCAGCCGAACCATTCCGATCCCATCCACTAGAGGACAGTGCAGTACGTGCCCTGTGGCCATGCCAATCTGATTGCCCATTTTTCCAGGCCCTGGAGGTTTGGCTTGGTATAATGAGTGGCTAGTCATTTGCCAAATACTTGAGAGGCAGCGTCTCCTGCAGGGCAGTCGGGGAAAAACGGGGGCTCAGCTTCACTCAGTGTGTCAGCTCTAGGCTGCCCCCGGCCTCAGGAAGATAAACACAGCATGGCATAAAATATCCCAGCATAAAACCTAGTGTCCTGGCCAAGTCGGGTTGTCCCCGTCCCCCCCAACAGGACCCAGCTTCACTTCCTGTCTTAAACTGCTGTTCAACAGCTGCTGCACCCTAACCATTTCAGCACTGAGTGATCCCTGTGCAGTGTTGCTGAGTGGCTGTTGCCAGCTGACATGCTGTGCCTCAGATGTGGCTGCATCTCAGTGCAGGGTGAGTGAGCCCCATGCAGCATTGCTGTGCACTGTTAGCAGCTGCCATGCTCTGCCCCAGAGGTGGCTGCATTTCAGCAGTGAGTGAGTGATTTCCCTGTGCAGCGTTGCTGAGTGGCTGTTGTCAGCTGCCATGCTCTGCACCAGAGGTGGCTGCATCTCTGTGCTGGGTGGGGAGGCCGATTCCCCTACACAAAATCTGCAGAGCACTGCAGGGGTCCTTAGAGTTCTGGGGGGGTGTCGGTTACTCTCCTAACCCCCTCTCTGCCCCTCACAGTGTTCCAAGTCGTGTGTGGGGGGAGTCCAGGTGCGGGAGGTGCAGTGCCTGACCCAGAACAAAACCTTCAGCAATCTTTGCCCGTCGGACCTCAAGCCCATCAAGAAACGCTCCTGCAATACCCAGCCCTGCACCCCCGAGCTCGGTAAGGGAGGCCAACTGCCCCGTGGCCTGCTCAGCCACCCCCTTTTCCTCCCCACTTTCCTCCCCCCCACCCGCCTGGGTCCATCTGTATACCTCTCCTCTACAGTGCCCCAAGCAGAGAGCAGCCAAAGGGAGCCCAGGGCAGGGGGAGAGGCTAATAGGGGAGGCGGTGCAGACACAGGGACAAGGACCTGGTGCTCAATGGGAAATGAAGCAGACTGATATGGAGGGGATGGACTCCCTGAGCGAGGGGTGCCCCTCCCAGGCTTCATGCCAGGGGGATTCCCTAGAGGTGGGGGCTCGGGGTATGAGCACAGGACTGGCAACTAGGACTCCTGGGTTCTATTCTCAGCGCAGGGAAGGCGTGCAGCAGGCTAGTGATGAGAGCCAGGACTCGTGGGTTCTATTCTCAGCTCCGTCACTTTGTCTCTCTGTGCCTCAGTTTCCCCTTCTATACAGTGGATGATACTTCCTGCCCCGCCCCCCATCTTGGTAACACCCCTTTGAGAGCGATGGCTGCTCAGCGGTGATGATGGATTGGAAGCCCGCCGGGGGGGTGGGACCAAACGGGGCTTCCCTGCAGTGTTATCTGCACCCCCGGCTCCTCACCGCTCCCCTCCTCTTTCCAGACGAGAACTGCAGGGACAAGTACCACAACTGCCCCGTGGTGGTGCAGGCCCGGCTCTGCGTCTATTCGTACTACAAGCTGGTGTGCTGTGCCTCCTGCACGTGGGCCGTGGAGCGGAGCAAGGACATGCAGAGCCGGTAGTGGCGCCGGCCGGCCAGAGACGGGGGCTGGGCTCTCGCCCGCTCATCGTGGGGCTGGGCGTGTTTCTTGGGGAGGACTCGGACGGACCTGGGCTGTGAAACCAACGCCCGGCCCCCACAGACGCTCCAGGTGACCCAGCAGCATGTGGGGAGGGGACAACCAGACTCCGCCTGCAGAGACGAGGAATGAGCGGCCGGGACGGCTTTGAACGAGGATCACGGCCAGGCCGCATGCGTGGCTCGTCCCAGGGCCACAGATCTTCCCTGTCGCTGGAGAGGCCAGTTCCGCTCGCAGATCTAGGGCCTGATCCTGGGCTTGTCCCCGCTCACTCCAGCAGGGGCAGTCCTGCCCAGGATCAGGGCCTTGGGTGTTACTGACCAATTCTGCGTACGGGCCCAGTGGTGACGGGAAGGGGCGATGCTGACTGCTACCCGGGGCCGTGATGCTGCATGACCCCGGCCCGGCTGCCCCCTCAACACATGGCCCCACAGCTGAGCCCGGAAAGCCCACCACCCCCACCCCCCCCCCCGCTACCGGAAGGAATTGGTGCTTCCGGCTGGGAAACCCGACTCCCGTCGCTTCCGTGGAGCCTGACCCTCGCACGACCAGTGTCCCATGGAGCTGCGAAGCCCAGCGATGCCCCGTGCTGGCCGGCCTCCTCGTAACGGTGCGAAGGGACCCACCCCAGAGCCTGGCCTGGGCCTCATGTCTGAGCCTCCGAGCCCCTTCTTTGGGCATGGAGGTGACACAACTCGGAGGTTGGGGGTGGCTCTCAATCCAGCTCCTGGCAGACTGCCCTGATTAGCACCTGGCCAAGGACCGAACGGGCAGCAGGAACCTGAACTCCCCTCTCACCCCTAGGGGGCGCCCCTGCATTGGGGAGCTTGCCCTGCACACCCAGCCCCTGACGTGACCCCCGAATGCGTGTCAAGCTCGCGTGAGTCCCCTCCAGTTGTTTCCCCATCAACTTCCTTCCCTGTCCCTGCTTTGTCTGGGGAACGTACAGCGCAAACCTCCTCCTCTGTAGAGCACACGCCCCCCAGGCCACAGGGACGGCTGCATGGGCTGGCTGGCTGTTTTGGGGATAGCGTCTCTCCGTCATGTCTTTCTGCTTCTCTTGAGACCAACGGGATTCTTGCTGTTAACTTCCCGGGCTATAGATCAGCCCCTAGATTTCCCATCACTTTTATTGTCCACGCGTAATCCCCACCTGCCTGCTCGAGCTATGCGCAGGATTTGAACCTGGGATCTTCAGGAGAGAAAAAAAAAAAAAAAAGCACACGCCTCTACCAGTTGAGCTAAAGCATCACCCGTCTTAGGCCTGCTCTGTAGTCGACCTTTAACCTCTTGTGGACCAGCCACCGGACAACAACAGGGACACACCATGCTAGAGCGTTGCAGGCCACATTTGATGAGGCTGGGTGAAGAAGAGGGTAGCAGGGGGTAGCAAACCCCTGACAAATAAAGGCATTATATTAAAGACATTTTATAGAAAATTTTTACTGTAAAGCCATTCAGAGTGTCCAGATTATATAAATATATAACTATATATTATAAAGATTGTATCTGGGTTTTTTGTGCAAATCTAATTTATTTTTTATTAAAGATGAGCTGATGTTTCCCTGTGGGCTTATATTTTCCCCCCCTTTTAAGAAATATGTTACTTTTGCCAACTTGAAGACCATAAAAAAAAGTATTCAGTATTCGTTACCTGGTTGAGGGTTGGTTGGTGCAGAGAAATCTTAGGGGGGGCGGGATTGGGGCTGGGAAAGACTGTGTAAAGAATAATAATGTTTTATTATTGTATTACAATAGGATCTAGAATCCTCAACTGAGTTTGGGGCTCTGTTGTGCCAGGCAATGCATAGGCTGAGTGAGAGACAGTCCCCTAACCGGTTACCATCTAAAGCCCTGATTCAGCAGAGCCGTATTCACATGCTAGAATTTAAGGGCGTATTCGTGTGTGTTGCGGAATTGGGGCCTTAGACTCTGCGCTTTGCTTGGCTGGGATAGTGGCATGAGCCTAGTGAATCTCACTCTCTGTCAGGGACCAACCTGGCTACAACATCATAGGAGACAACTGAATTTTGCGTCTGAAATGGCAACTCCCCAACGCGAAGAAAAAGGAAGCAAAACTTAACAGCGACAGCGACTTCCTGAGCAATGGCAGGAAACAAAACATCCTCAGATGACTCACTCTCCACAACCCTCTAACCCTGACATACAGCCCCAAATACACTGACCAGCTGTGCAAAAGGACTTCCGAAAAATTGAGGAACCTTCGCCAGGAGCTTACATACTCCAGAAGGGACCCTCCCTCAAACAAGAAATCAGCATATGGTCCCACACATGGGAAGGAAAAAATCAGGAATCGTACCTGGAGACCATGCGAGAAACCCAAAACAGCTATCAACCCCCTCTGATGCCAACCATCCAACACAAAACAAAAAAGTGGAACCAACTACAAGAACTCCACAACCCACAGAACACCACCTCCGGGAGAAACCAGGGCACCAGGACTCACATAGACACTACATGACACCCCAACATCATCCATCTATCAAGACCACTCGTCTCCGGAGCTGAATTGTCTCTACTCTATGAGGGACTGAACTTTGCCCCTCTGCAAAATCTGGTATTGTACTGACGTGGAGAACTAGAAGAATTCTTTCACTGACTTTGCTTCAAAGAATTTCACAACAATAGCAACACCACCCACAACTATCACGTCCCCACCGACAGTCATAAGGGAAAAGAATCATATGACCGCACAATAGCCGAAATCACGCCATGATCGTTACACTGATTGCATCAGGAAAAAAATTGAAATCCTTAGTAAAACATCACATCCACCCCAATCTCTCTACCACCGAGAGAACAGGTACACAGTCCCTGAAAGCTAACCACCAGATAGGTATCAAACCAGCAGACAAAGGGGGCACCATTGTAGTACTCAACCGTGATGACTACATTAACGAGGCCAGCCGACAACCCTCCGACACCGCCTACTAGGCAGAGATCAGAGAAGACCCCCACCACAGTTCACCCAGGAACTTAACGATATCACCAAATCCTTCCCCAAACAACTCTACAACCTTGTCCCCCTACAATTCTACCTTCTGCCTGCTTCCCAAGATGCACAAGGCACCCCAGGTAGACCCATCATATCTGGCCATTGTGCTCCTACTGAAGGATATCGAGACCCATAGAAATCATCTTCAAACCATTCACCACACAAAGGGCCAGCTTCCTCCAGGACACAACTGACTTCCTCCACAAACTCTGCAACATTAACCTCCCTCAGAACACCATCCTTGCCACTATGGCGATTACTTCCCTATACTCCAACGTCCCTCACAATGAAGGCATAGCTGCCTGCCTCAAATATCCACAAGACAATGGACGACCCTCAGATATCCACCCCAGACACGTCGCTGAACTCATCCATTTCAACCTCATCCATAACAATTTTACATTCAACAACAAACGCTTTGGCCAAACCATGGGAACAGCCATGGATACTAGGATGGCTTCTCACTATTCCAGTTTCTTCATGGGCCATCCTGAAGAAGAATTTCTGGACAGATGCACCACAAAACCAATGATATACCTAAGATGGATCAATGATATTTTCATCTTCTGGTCAGACGGCTTAAACTCCCTCATAGATTTCCATCACAACTCCAGCAACCACCACCCGTCCATTAAACTCTCCCTCGAGCACTCACACAGTAGCATCCACTTCCTGGACACCACAATCAGCTTCATCACTGGAACCCTACAGAAAACCATACATAAGAAACCCAGGGATCACCACACCTACCTTCCCCCAAACATAGGCGCCAACTTTTCCCGGCCCCTCCCACCCCCATTCCAACCCCTTCCCCAAAGTCCCTGCCCCAACTCCATCCCCTCCCTGCCCCTTTTGGACCCCTTCCCCAAATCCCCGCCCCAGCCCCGCCTCTTCCCCGAGCGTGCCATGTTCCCCCTCCTCCCCCCTCCCTCCCAGCGCTTGCCGCCGCGAAATAGCTGTTTCGTGGCAGGAAGCGCTGGGAGCTAGGGGGAAAAGCGGGGATGCAGCGCACTCAGGGGAGGAGGCAGAGCGGAGGTGAGCTGGGGTGGCGGGGCGGGGAGCTTGGCTGCCAGTGGGTGCAGAGCACCCACCAATTTTTCCCTGTGGGTGCTCCAGCCCCGGAGCACCCACGGAGTCGCCACCTATGCCCCCAAATACACTAAGAAATCTGTTATCTACAGCCAGGCACTCAGATACCACAGAATAGGCTCTGAGGAGAAAGTCCAGGATATACACCTTAACACACTTAAACCACCTTCACCAAACCAGAGAAGTAGATTGCATCATGGAACGGGCCACCCAAATACCCCGAGAGAACCTGTTTCAATATGGGCCTCACCTCCAACCACACACCTCTGGTTGTCACCTACCACCCCACAGTGGATCTCATATGGGGTAGCATTAAACAGTTACAACTGATACTTGATGGGGTATCCTGAAAGAAAGCTTTCCCGAACCCCCTCTTCTGGCCTTCAAACAACCCCACAACCTTGCCTTCATCAGCAGAAGCAAGCGCCCCACAGACCCGCTCAAAGTGGCACCAGACCCTGCCAGAACAACAGATGCAAAACCTGCTGACCTGTCTCCACTGCTACAATGATCAACACCCCTCCACAACACACCTGTCAGAATCCATGGGTTCTATCACAACAGACAATCACTACGCTCGCCGATGAATCCACACAGGAAAACGCTAAAAGACGCAAACCCCAGATCACCTGTGGGCAGACACTTGTCACAAAGCGATCACAATCTGACCTCTCAGTCCTCAGCCTCGAAGGAAAACCTGCACCACACCTTCAAAAGACGAGCCTGGGAGCTTAAATTCATACCTTTGCTAGATGCTAAAAATCATGGTCTTAATAAAGACAAAGGATTTATGGCTGATTACAACACGGTGTCACCCACTCGCCCCACTTTTGGTCCTATGACTGCAGGGGTGTTAATGGGCCGCGTCTCTTTGGTCTCTGCCAACGTTAGCGCCTTATGCTAAACAATCTGTTCCACGCTCTGTTTAGCTGTGAGGTGCTGAGTACCTTTCCCAGCCCTGAAGAAGAAGCTCGAAAGCTTCCCTCTCACCAGCAGAAGCTGGGCCAATAAAATATATTCCCTCCCCCACCTGGCCTCTCTACCATCTTTCTAGTCAGTTTCACCAGTGTAACTCGCTGCCTCTGCATTTCCTCTGAGTGCGTCTATCCAGGCTGCATGGGGGAGGACAAGCCGCTCTGCTCCTGTGGCCCATCATACCGTTTCTATCTCGGTGTGACTGCAGGGCCTGCAAGGGCGTCACACCTGATTTACACCGGAGTAAGTGAGAGCTGAATCAGCTGCTCTCCCCCAGTTACCTGCAAACTTAAGGGAGGCAGAGGCCGGAGAGTGCGTAATCTGCATCCGGATACAGCCACATGCTAGTCCTGACCTCACAGTCATATGGTCTCACGTGGCAGTGCAAACAGTGTGTTGTGGCTGGTTGCATTGTAAACAATCCACCGTCTCTAGCTGTCCGGCCGCCCACAGGCTCTATCTGTCTTCTCCCAGACACACCCATCACCTGTCCAGCTAGTCTCCTACTCCCATGGCAGGCTCTGGCAGCAGAGCCTAGCACATGCTGGCCAATCGGGACTCAGAGAGATACGCTACTCTGCTACAAAGAGGGATGGGTCTTCCAGAGGGCAGAGGCCAGAGGGAACCCTTGTGTGGGGGGGTGAGGGGCAGTGGAGCATGGGCTAGCAGAGAGCGGGGCATCAAGATACCTGAGACAGCGGTAAGAGCAGGTGACTGGGAGCCAGGATGGTTCTGTTTCTATTCCTGGCCTGCCATTTTCAGAGAGTCCCATCCCTGCTCTGCGCTCAACATCTGCAGCGGCAGCTCAGGGCGGATTGGGAGCCTTCAGTGTGGTGCCCTGGTACGTGACGCAGCCCTAAGGCAGCGGGATGCTCTGAGATGACATGCCACTGCACTGAAAGCTGTGAGCTGGGGGGAGTCCTACGCTGCCCAGACAGCAGCGGGCCAAGGTAGCAGCATCTGCAGACATGCTTCCCGATACTCGCCGAGCAAGTTCTTCCCTGGCTTGCAAGGCCAGCACACATGGGAGATACAGCACAGAACCCAGCAAAGCACATGCCCTAAGCACCTGGAAGCAGCACATTGCCAGCAAGGTGAATAGCCCTTCTAGGGTGACCAGATGTCCCGATTTTATAGGGACAGTCCTGGTATTTGGGGCTTTTTCTTACATGGGTGCTTATTACCCCCCCCCCCCCCCCCCCCCCCCCCCCCCCCCCCCCCCCCGCCCCCCCCCCCCCCGTCCCAATTTTTCACACTTGCTGCCTGGTCACCCTAAGCCCGTCCCAGCCCGGGGAATTCACCTCCGCCTTCAAGCCGGAATTCTGCGCTGCCTCGTTGCTGGTTCCCAGCGCAGTCAGTTTATAGGCACACGGGTCTGGCCAGGCTCTGCGGACCTAAATGGAGAGTGAGCCCAACCGGGCGACACCAGCGCAAAACAGAGGTGAGAGACCGGACCCCAGCCCCCGCGTTTCCTGCACAAGCCAGTGGGTTATACGTGCCCTTGCCCTGGCGTAAAGATCGGCAGGGCAGGCCAACGGCTCCTAAGGCCCTGCTCAGGAACACCCTGAGGCCAAAATGGGGCTTTGTGAAAACTCCCCGTGCCGGTGTGCAGGGGGTGACCAGGAGCCGGGGTGCTGAGCACTCAGCTGCTAATTAGTCCTCAGAGGAAGCTGATGGGGTAATTATCTGATCGGGGGCTGGTGGGATAAAGATTCAAGCAGCCCATCAGCGCCAGTCTGATAAAGAAGTGCATGCATCTGAATAAATGGTTTTTTTACCCACGAAAGCTTATGCCCAAATCAATTTGTTAGTCTTTAAGGTGCCACCGGACTCCTCGTTGTTTTAGTCTGATAAAGAGGCACAGGATTGGAAGGATGTGCTGGGGAGGGGGGCGAGGGACAGGACCAGAGCTAGCTAGGTCCAGTCACACAGCAGCCCCCCGAGCCCTGAGGAGAGGGCCACACGCACGGTAGGTATTGTACGACTGTTGCACAGGGACTGTAGTGACGTGGGTGCGGGGAAATGAAGGAAAAGGTCACTGAGCTCACACCCTGGGGAGTGTGGGGAAGAATGCGGGCATGCCAGCGTGCCCCGTCACCCCAAAACACCGCCCACAGCTGGGACCAGGAAAGGAAAACTGCAGCCAGGACAAAGCCAAGCTGCCCTGAAACTGACTTCTGCCACACAGTGAGAGGCCAGGTCATTGTGAAACCCAGCCCAACCCCCGCAGGCTCGGTGAGATGGAGAGAAACCGAAACCAAGGGAATTCGCATTCCCAAGGGGGCAGCAGCAGCCGGATATTCCAGGGCGCGGCTCCCATCTAGGCACCAAAACAAGGCCCCAAGTCTGCAAAGCAGGTCCCATGGGGCCGATTTTTAGCACCCACCATGCAGCGCCCTTGTGAACATCTGGTGACGAAAAGAGCCACAACAGCTGGTGTGTTACTTATTTCAGCCACCAGGGGTCACCAGATATCAACATCAGCAGAACACCTCGCCCAGGGCTGCGCAGAGTCTGTCTACACGGCGCCCTAAACCTGGACTCTTGACTAAGGGCCCCCCCCCCCTCCACTTCCGTCCACACAGCTCAGCCTGACTTAGGTCAGCAAGCACGTGGGCCCGACAGGGGCAGGGCAGAGCCCCAGTCCAAGCTCTGCCGCGGTGCAGTGTGGACGCAGCTCACCCACAGACCCGAGTGGAGACCCAGCTCCAGCCAGGGTAAACCCCAGTCGAGCGTGCAGTGTGGACGCTCCAGCTGAGGCCTCAATCCATGTGCTGTGATTGTACCAGAGCATGGGGCGGAGCGTCTGACCGATGGTCACTCCACAGCAGCCTGGGGGTGAGCAGCAAACTGTACACTTAACCGCCCGTCCCCACTGGCCGCAGGGCTCTGATGCAGCCAAGACGCTCCTAGGAAACCCACGTCACCCGGCCCAAACAGTCCTTTGCCGGTCCTACCAGTTCCCCGAGGTTTACATTAGTCACGGCCCCTAGAAAGGTTACACACAACCCGACAGTAACACGGCCACAACTGCATTTTTTTTAATGCAATGGATCTCAAAAGTAGTAAACATTATTCAGTGACGGGTACCCAGGATATCGCAGGCAATTGCCCTCTGTCACAATTATCCCCATTTTACAGCTCGGGAAACTGAGGCCGGCGGGGGAAGGGCCTGGCCCATGGTCAGCCAGCAGGCGGAGCGAGGCATAGAAGAGAACCAAGGTCTCCTGCATCCGAGTCCAATGCGCTGATCACTAGGCTGCTTCCAAAAGGAGCCTAAATGAATTGTGAACCCAACTCCCATAGGATTTGAGCACCTAACTCCCTTAGGAGCGTTTGAAAATCGGGGTTGTAATGAACTGCTTCGTGCCCAGCAGGCACGTGGCGCTGTTACCCAAAGCCTTCCACGGCCGCAGTGTGTGAGCAAGTTTTGACTCTTGGGATGACATGGGGTGGGGTATCTGGGAAAGAAGGGGGGTGGAGCAGGGAGGGCTGGGAGCCAGGGCTCTGGGGCAAATGGGAGCCAGGTCTCTTGGGGTCTAGTCCCAGCACTAGGAGGGGAGTGGTGGCTAGTGGTTAGAGCAGGGCACTGGGCGCAGGACTCCTGGGTTCTGTCCCTAGCTCCAGGCAGTAGAGTTGAGGGCAGGAGTTACCAGGCCGGGATGCACAGGGCTTGCTTTCTAGCTGCACTGTCGTGTCCACGTGCCCAGCCCTATCTCAACTATCCTGTTATGAAGCCATTCAAGGGCAATCTCCCGGCTATAAAACCCTAAACACCCGCCCACGCCCTGCTGTGGGAACGGCCCAGCTGCTGGCCAGGCCCCAGTTCCTGCAGCGCGGCCCGGCGGGCGCTGGGGGACCGACCACCGATGTGCTCTGCCCTGTGGTGAGGGCGAGCTCAGCTGGGATCAATGTACAGAGGCTGCTGGCCATGGGCAGACCCTGCAGTTCCTCCCAGGGCCCAGCCAGCTGCCTGCGTGCCACCCGGGGGACGTCCACCCTGCAAAAAACCCCGTGGCAGCGAGTCTCAGAGCCCAGATCAGCTGGCTCAGGCTCCCGCTACTGTGCTAAAAATACCAGTGTAGATGTCCCCCCTCGGGCTGGAGCCCGGGCTCTGGGGCCTGCCCTGGGTCTGAGACACCCCTGAGCCCTGGCCTGGGCTGAGAAATCAGCTGCCGGGGCTGGAAGGACAGTGGCCACCGCACAGGGGCATGGGAGGGGGCTCTGATACTGCAGCCATGAACAGAGAGAGGTGAATATGGGGCTAACTAGCTAGAGAGAGGTTTTCTGGGGATGGATGGGCGGGCGGGTGGATGGCTACGTTCCCTCTAAGCTGTGTGCCCGCCTCTCACCCGGCCCGAGCTGCTGCGGGGAGAGAGGGCTGGGGGGGATGTCCTCTCTCCCCGCTGCAGCCCCGGGCCAGCCTGCACCCCAAACCCCTCATCCCCAGCCCCCCCAGAGCCCGCACCCCCCCCGCACCTCAACCCTCTGTCCCAGCCCTGAGCCCCCTCCCATACCCCAAATTCCTCATCCCTGGCCCCACCCCAGAGCCCACACCGCCAGCCACAGCCCTCCCCCTGCACCCCAACCCTCTGCCCCAGCCCTGAGCCCCCTGCCGCACCCCAAACCCCTCATCCCCAGCCCCACCCCAGAGCCCGCACCGCCAGCCAGAGCCCTCACCCTCCCGCACCCCAACCCCCTACCCCAGCCCTGAGCCCCTTCGCACACTCCAAACCCCTCAGCCCCATTCCCACCACACATCACCTCCATATTGGTGCAGATAACAAAATTAATTCCACACTTGGTCATGAAAAATTATAGGGAACACTGGATGGATGGATAGATGAATAGAGGGGGTACATGAGGAAGGCTGGATGGCTAGACGGGTTCTGTGGATGGAGGGATGGATGGATGGATGGATGGATAGAGGTGTCAAAGTTAGAATCAGGACTCACAATTTTTAGTTAAAGACCACTCTGTTTTATTAGTGCAGCGCTTCGCTAATACATTCAGATAATGTGAGCACCATGTAAGACTCATTTATACAGATAAAAAGGGGGGGTGAACTTAACAAGAAAACAAAGGAAGCAAAGCTGATAAGTTTTCCTGGGGCCAGACACACACATCTTATTTCCTTATTAACTCTTAGCAATCTTCTGTTAATGTCCCACCATTAGCTTAGGTGCGGCTCATTGTTCTATATCTTAATGTTTCTCTTCCTGAAAACTATATTTCAACATTCCTCATTCCTGCTTAAAGGAACATAAAGCATTTCTTTAATCCATTCTATTTTTACAATATAATTCATTCTACTTTCACAGAGGGAGTACATGAGGAAGGCTGGATGGTTAGACAGGGGTTCTGTGGATGGGTGGGTGGATGGATGGATGGATGGATGGATAGAGGGGGTACATGAGAAAGGCTGGATGGCTAGACAGGTTCTGTGGGTGGATGGATGGATGGGTGGGTGGATAGGTAAAGGGGGTACATGAGGAAGGCTGGATGGGTAGAAAGGGGTTCTGTGGGTGACTGGCTGGCTGGATGGATGGATAAGGGGGTCATGAGGAAGGCTGGATGGCCAGACGGGTTCTGTGGGTGGATGGATGGATGGATGGATGGATGGATAGAGGGGGTACATGAGGAAGGCTGGATGACCAGACCGGTTCTGTGGATGGAGGGATGGATGGATAGAGAGGGTACATGAGGAAGGCTGGATGGCTAGACAGGGGTTCTGTGGATGGATGGATGGATGGATGGATGGATAGATAGATAGAGGGGATACATGAGGAAGGCTGGATGGTTAGATGGGTTCTGTGGGTGGATAGGTGGGTGGGTGGATGGATGGATGGGTAAAGGAGGTACATGAGGAAGGCTGGATGGCTAGACAGAGGTTCTGTGGATGGAGGGATGGATGGATGAATAGAGGGGGTACATGAGGAAGGCTGGATGGCTAGACAGGGGTTCTGTGGATGGATGGATGGATGGATGGATGGATGGATGGATGGATGGAGGGGATACATGAAGAAGGCTGGATGGTTAGATGGGTTCTGTGGGTGGATGGATGGATGGATGGATGAATAGAGGGGGTACATGAGGAAGGCTGGATGGCTAGACGGGGTTCTGTGGATGGATGGATGGATGGATGGATGGATGGATGGAGGGGATACATGAAGAAGGCTGGATGGTTAGATGGGTTCTGCGGGTGGATGGATGGATGGATGGATGGGTAAAGGAGGTACATGAGGAAGGCTGGATGGCTAGACGGGTTCTGTGGATGGATGGATGGATGGATGGATGGATGGATGGATGGATAGAGGGGATACATGAAGAAGGCTGGATGGTTAGATGGGTTCTGTGGGTGGATGGATGGATGGATGGATGGATGGGTAATGGAGGTACATGAGGAAGGCTGGATGGCTAGACAGAGGTTCTGTGGATGGAGGGATGGATGGATGGATGGATGAATGGATGGATAGAGGGGATACATGAAGAGGGCTGGATGGTTAGATGGGTTCTGTGGGTGGGTGGATGGATGGATGGATGGATGGGTAAAGGAGGGACATGAGGAAGGCTGGATGGCTAGACAGGGGTTCAGTGGATGGATGGGTGGGTGGGTATATGGAGAAGGCTGGATGGCTAGATGGGTTCTGTGGGTGGATGGATGGATGGATGGATGGATGGGTAAAGGAGGTACATGAGGAAGGCTGGATGGCTAGACAGGGGTTCAGTGGATGGATGGGTGGGTGGGTATATGGAGACAGATATTTTATTCGGGCTGGATCAGGCCCTGAGACCCTTCGGGACCAGGGCAGGTCCCATCCAAAGGAGAAGCCGGGCTGGGCATGTGATTGGCACAGGGACGGGCATTCCTATAAACCCCTCTGTTTTCCCGGCAGAGCAGCAGGGAGGTGCTGCCTTCGCATTTGCAGCCCCGAGTCCCTGTCCTGCACTTTGGAGCCTCGGGAGTGACGTCACCGGCCCCAGCCTGCTCCTTGATGCCCTGCAGGGAGCAGCTGCTGCTGGCGGGGTGAACAAGGCCAGTCTGCCTGCGCCCCTTGCCCAGCCCCACAGCGCCGCCTGGCCTCATGGACATGGCCCCCGCTCCCTCGGCTGACCCACATCAGGGGCCCTTTGCTGAGGCTGCTGCTGGCAGGGCCGGGAGGTTCATCACGATCAAACCCGGAGGACACCCCCCCCCACACACACACACACACATTGTGTTCCTGATTCGGATGCTGAGGCCTCACTGACAGTCTAAGGGGCAATGGAGTGGGTGGAAGCCGCCCCTGAGAAGCCTCCCCCCTCCCCTGGCACCGGACGGAGGCCACGTAGGGTGGTGTGGAGCTGGCATAGGGGGCTCTGACCTCCCAGCCCCGGTGCAGGAGGTGGGTCGGGGGGTGGCCCGAGCGCCCTGCCCTGTGGCAAGTCTCTGCGCCCCAGGGGCCGTAGCAGAAGGTAGAGCAGCCCTGAGGGTGCTGTAGCGGATCCCCAGGGCTCAACCCCAGAGCATGGGGCCCGTGAAGGGGACTTAGCACTGCCTGAACCCTCACCCCAAACTCAGGGGTGGAGGGTGTGAGAAGCAGGCGAAGGGGGATTGGCTGGGAGCTGCTGGGAACTCGGCGTCTCATGTGCTGTGTGCTGCCAACCAGCATTCCTGAGCAGTGACTCAGCCGCCTGCCGGGGCCCCCCAGGCTCCCCAGGGTCACAGGAGATAACCCGAGCGCATCCGGATTCCTGCTGGCGCATCAGCCGGCGACACACGGGCGGGGGCATGTTCCGGCGGGCAGGCATCGCCGGGCGGACGGCTGGAGGATGTATTTTTCGGAGGAAATCCCTGGCCGTTGAAACAGATGAACGAGGGGATGACAGGAGCCTCCGGCAGCCCAGCTCAGCACAGCCGCTGGCACCTCCCCAGCCCGGCTCGGCACAGCCCCAGCCCGGCTCGGCACAGCGGCTGGCCTCTGCCGGGGGCACCTCCTGGCAGAGCTGCATGCAGGCAACCCAGGGGCTGGCGTCTTGCACACGCACACAGGCATAGGCACAAGTGCACACGCACACACACACACGCACACACACGCACTGGCCCGACGCCTAGGGCCGCGTTCAGCACCAGCCCAGCGGGAGGGGACCAACGGTGGCTTTTTAGGGTTCCTGATCCTGGGGCCTGAGCCAGTCCCCAGCACAAGCTAAAGCAGCCTTGAATTCACCCCCCTTCTCTCCCCCTCCCCAGGGACCATTCCAGCAGTTGGGAGGACTCTCAGCCCCCCCTTCCCCAGCCACCCCCCCCCCCCGCGTCTGTGCCATGCCCAGCCCCCAGGGGAGGGGGGGCGCTGCCCCGACAGGCCCCCGGGGTGTAAGCGAGAGGCTTTTGTTTGCTCGGCTCAGGGTCACCCAACCACACCCGGTGCCAGTATCTCGGTGTTCCCTGCCGAGGGCGCCGGCTGGTTCCAAAGGTGCCCTGCGCTGGCCTGGGGCACGGCCGGGCGAGGCTGCCAACACGCAGCCACCGGCTCCAGCCAGGCTCCCTTGGCAGGGTGTTTTCCGAGGTCGTGGCGCTGGCCCTGGGGGGGGCTCCCATTGCAGCCAATGCACAGTGAGAGGGAGGTGGGCCTGGGACGCCCCCCCATGCACAGGGGTCGGGGAGGGGGGGTGTGAGGTGATTTTTAGCCAGGGTCAGGCCTAACCATTTAAATAGTGGGGGGGTGCAGGGCGGGGTTGAGGGGCAGCGGCAGAGCTGTGTGTGCAGGTGCCCGGGGGGGCGGTGGCAGAGCTGGGGGGGCCATTGCTGCACTAGGGAGGGGGCTGGTGACCCGCGCTGCCCCCTGAGAGCTCTGGGCACGGCCAGACCTGTGCTTGTGCTGCCGAGGCCCTGCCCTCCGGGGGCGTCTCTGGCTGCGGTTGCTGCCCAGGTGCCGCGTCACAGACTAGCCGAAAGGGGAACTTTCCCCAGACACGGTGTGGAAACCCCCCCAGCGCTGCGTGGGCTGAGCCCGGTGCAGGGAGGAGCCAGTGGGGCCGGGAGTGGTGGGCGGGGGGCAGGGGGCAGCTCTCGGCCCCGGCTCAATGAAGCCCCGATGGCTGCTTGCGAGGTGCCCACGTGAGATGAGTTCGGCAGGTCTCAGCCTGGCCACTAGCAGCGCCCACGTTGCAAAAAAGCCCCGTGGACAGAGGCAGAGCTTAACCCCGGCCCCGGAGCCTGAGCGCCCCCTGGAGGGGTCACTCCGCGGGGGGGGACCTGAGCCCCTGGGGCTGCCAATCCCACGCACTGGGTGTCTGAAGTGCATCAGACGAAATGCAAGGGGGCCCCAGGGCGGGGATAGCCGGGGGCTGCGGGTCGGGAGTGAGGGGCACCGGCTGAGCTGGGGGAGGGGGCCCCAGGGCGGGGATAGCCGGGGGCTGCGGGTCGGGCGTGAGGGGCACCGGCTGAGCTGGCGGGGGGCGGGGGCTGTCCCGAGCTTGGCTAGGCGTAGCAGGAGCAGTGAGCTGTCACAGGAGCTGTGCGTGGGACTCGTTTCTGTTCCTGGCCGTGGGCTGGGAACTGCGCGCTCGGCTGCGTTCTAGCTTCCCCTCTCTATCTCCACCACAGCCCGGGGCTTTTCACCCCACTCAGCCCACCACATCCTGTCGCTTTCGTTTTCCCTTTGCCTTGCAGCTGAGCCGTGGCCAAGGCCGGGAAGTGGAGCGGGGGGCGGGCGGGGGGAATTTGCTGGAATTCACAGCAAAAATCCCGGCTTCCACATCACCCCCCTACCCGCCGGGCAGCTCCCCTGAACCAGGTGGAGAGGAGACGCCCCAGCAGGTGTCCTTGCCTGGGCAGGGGCCCTGTCCTCTCCCTGCTCCGCAGACCAGGGCCGAGCCAGGCCGACCAATCCGGATTGTTACGAGCTGGGTGTAACCTCGTTCCGGGGTGAGTTCAAACCTGCTCGAGATTGGCAGGTGTGGACGCGCCCGGCGAAGGGCAGCCCAGAAGGCACGTGTGACCTCGGGGGGCGGGAGATTTGCTGCCGGCTGGTCTGGGCGGGTGTGGGCGAGGGAAGGCAGAACACAGACCCAACCTGAAGGAGCAGCTGCAAAGCCCGGTGCCCGGCTCTGGCGGAAACCCGGCCTGGGGTCGGGGGGTGTGGGCTGGAAGAGGGTCCCTGGCGCAGGGAGCAAAGGCAGCTGTTTGCTGCTCCTTGAGCCCGGCCGTGTCAGAGCCACAGGCCTTGGTCCGTTCCCTGGAAATAAACGAGGTTGCACCAAATACCCGACTAGTCCCGACTGGAACGTCCCCGGCCCCGAACAGTGACTAGCTGCNTGGAGAGTGATCCGCACAGGTCCCGCCCGTGGGAAGCGGCTGGGTGGGGAAGACGGGGGCAGGATGCCAGCATGGGAGAGCAGCGGGACAACGCCCAGGCAACGCCCGCCCTTCGTGGGAAGCTTGCTCCTGGTGCCCCTCTTTGCAGCTACAGCAGCAAAGAATCCTGTGGCACCTTATAGACTAACAGAGGTTTTGCAGCATGAGCTTTCGTGGGTGAATACCCACTTCTTCTTGCATCCGAAGAAGTGGGTATTCACCCACGAAAGCTCATGCTGCAAAACCTCTGTTAGTCTATAAGGTGCCACAGGATTCTTTGCTGCTGTAGCTGCAAAGAGGGGCACCAGGAGCAAGCTTCCCACGAAGGGCGGGCGTTGCCTGGGCGTTGTCCCGCTGCTCTCCCATGCTGGCATCCTGCCCCCGTCTTCCCCACCCAGCCGCTTCCCACGGGCGGGACCTGTGCGGATCACTCTCCAGATGGCAGCTGGCTGGGAGCTGCCCACCCCCCGTGCCAGGCATGGCTGGTAGCAGACACACAGGGTTTTGTCTTGCTTGTGTCTGCTGGGTTCTGTGCACGGGAGCCAGAGGCAGAGCTGGCCGGTTCCCCGGCTGCTGCTCGGGGCGGGAACAATGGGGTGCTTGACAGAGCAGAGTCACCACGACACCCCATTCAAGCCACCCAGAGAAGGGGCAGGGGGCAGTGTCGGGTGTGGGGGGAGCGTCCTGCTGCCCTGACCCTATGGACCAGCTCCTGTAATGGGGTGGAGGGGGGGACCCTGCTGCCCCCTGCTGGGGGAGTCAGGGATCTCCCACCGCGAGGCGCGGCTCTGGCCTCTGCTGCAGAAGAGGACTTGTTACACCGGCAGCCTGAGTGCTCCCGGCGTGGGTCTGGGGTCTCAGCCCCACCCAGCCCTGGCGCTAGAGGAGTGGGATGCAGCCAGGCACCGCGTCTTCGCACTCCCCTTCCGTCGCCACAAGCAGGGGCCGGCCGGTGGGGCGCTCGGCACGGTGGCCGGGCCTGGGGCGGATCCGGCTGGATCTAAGTGTTGCATGCGGGGCGTGAGGGGGGTCCCAGGTTTACCTCCTGCAATTCGTACCACCTTGGGTTACGATCCTGCTCCGAGCAGGGTCTGGCGGAGCCGGGCAGACGCACATCCCCGCAGCAGCGCTAGCCGGGGCTGTGATGCCCCTAAAGACGCGTCTCTCAGCTGAGATGTAAAAGCCAAGAGGTTCCTGGCCCATAAAAATCCCTTGAACCCTGAACCCCGACGGCCTGGTCTAATTCCCTCCCCCTCCCCCTTCTTCAGCTGCAGCAGGAACGAGGAGTCTTCCTCACTTTCTCTCCTAAGCTGCTGTTTGCCTGGGACAGCTGCACCCTAGCCCAGAAGTGGCTGCATTCCAGCGCGGGGGGGACGTGATCCCGCGTCAAAGGTTTCAGGCTGAAAAGCAGGACATCGATGTTTATGAAGCTTTAGAAAATCTTAACCCACCACGGGACTGGACACAGCCTTGGGGTATTGGCCCTAGCCACAGCCCCCCCCCCCAAGCTCCTTGGGGAGGCTGGCGCTGGGAGGTCGTCAGCTCTGTGCTGGCCGCGTGGCACGCAGTGGGAGAACAGCCCTCCCCCCGGCAGCGAGCATGTGGGGGCCGGAGGGCGCTGGTCTCGCTGAGCCAGGCAGTTCTGCAAGCGGAACCCGGCAGCGAAAGCAGAATCTGCGGCTGCCGACAGGCTGGACCAAGGTTTGGGGCAGGAAATCGCTGGCCAGCCTCTGAGGCCAGCTTCCACATCTCCAGCTTGCAACTGTGTAAAGGCAGCAAGTGCTCTGGCAGGACAGCTAGGTTCTAGGCCTACCTTCAGCACATCAGGGCCCCGCTCTGTGCCTCAGTTTCCCCTCCTACCCGTTAGCTATTTAGCTTGGAAGCTCCTTGAGCATGGCCTGTCTTTCCCTTTGTGTCTGTGCAGCACCTGGCCCAGCGGGGCCCTGAGCTCAGGTTCTTGTCCCATACTGTGGTGCTGCACAGCTGCAAAACAGCTGCCACGTCACACCCCAGAGGTAGCTGCATTTCACTGGTAGCTATGGGTCAGATTTCTTTCTAACGCGCTCAGCGCCCCGCCGCTCCCTGCTGGGTGCTGAGCTGCTTTGGAAAAGCCGGACGCGTCATTTGGGTCCCTCGGCAGGGGCTTGTTCTGAGCTCAAGGAAGCAAGTGGCTTGGTCACAGGCGGGTTGGCAGCCAGCGTCAAGGACTTGACAAGCCACTGCCCGTGAGAGTCAGGGATTCTCAGCGCTGGCTTGTGCCAGGCATGGCCCCGCTGGAGAGCAGAGCTCGTCTAGCAGGCTGGAAGCCTAACGAGCCACGGTGCCAGCACGGGTGATTCATCCCCTGGTGTTTGTTACTGGCTAGGCCAGGAATCTGGTGCGGGCTCCTCCTCCCCCGCCAGGGGTTTCGTGGGTGTAGCCAGTAAAGTCAGGCTGGGGACTGAGCAATGCTTGGAATGTACCTCAAGTCCCTGGGGCATAGGTGTAATATGCTGGAGGGAGTGGGGTCTAGTGGTTAGAGCAGGGGGCTGGGAATCAGGAGTCCTGGCTCGGGGAGGGGACTGGTTTCTAGTGGTTGGGAAAGGTGGGGCTGGGTGTCAGGACGCCTGGGTCCCATTCCCATTTCTGAGCTGGGACAAGGAGTCAGGACTCCTGGATTCTGCTTTCATCTCTTACCCTGGCTGGTTGCATGAACTCGAGCAATTTTCACCTGCCTGTGCCTCAGTTTCCCCCTCTCTAAAATGGGGCTAATGATCCTGCCCCACAGCACAGGGGAATTATGGGGGGCTCATATATTCCTGGGGTAGATGAGGGCAGAGCCAGGCCCTTGCCACACGCCAGAGGAGGACTGAGGGACTGAATTATTGAGATAACGGCCCCCCCTGGGACGCTTGTCTCTGTAACACCAGAGCTTCTCCCAATGAATTACACCCGGCTGCCCCACCCCCTCCAGCATGATCGCCTCTTGATAGAAGAGGAAACTGAGAGCAGAAGCTAAAGCTCTAAAACAAAATCTTAAAAAAAAAAAAAAGCTTTAAAGCGAAACCAAAAAACCCTGTGGGGCTGACATGCTGTTGACTGCTAGCGTAGTGTTCGCTCTGCTTGTATGCTGCACCCCCTCCCCACCCTGCCTGTGGCTGGGCTAAAAGACACCTCCGGCCGCCTGTATCCAGCTGGTGCCTCTTGTCTTGTCCTGAGACAGGAAGCTCTTTGGGCCAGGGGATGGCTCTTTGCTCTGGGTTTGTACAGCACCTGGCGCAGGCTCCCAGCCCCGGTGCTAATACAAACCGTAAGACGACAATCAGCCAGGAAGGCAGCGGCAGAGCTGGGGTTGGAACCCAGGAGTCCTGCGCTGATCGTGACGAGCCATAAAGGCTTTAATGGCGGGCAGCTGGCCAGATCCGCACCTTCTGGGCAGGAAGTTTCTGGGACAACCCGGAGAGCCGCCCTGCCTCTTGCTTTGCAATGTGGTTATCGTGGCCCAGAAGAAGCTTCCTGCTGGGTCTGACTCAGTGCTCTGGTGTTTATGGGGGTGGGGAGTGGAAAGGGAAAGGGGGGGGGGGCTGCATTCCTTTGCAGCCCGGGGACCCCCTGCGGCTCCCGGGCATTCCAGAGCGAGCCCGTACCTGCCGCTGGCAACAATGGCTGAGGCGGGCCAGGACCTCGCTGCCAGCTCTGCTCACCCGCCCCCCCCTGCCCACGTGAAATGCACCAGCTCTGCTAGCGAGTGGCAAAGTACGGCGACCTTCAAACGCAGCGAGGGCTAGCGAGCAGAACGGGGGGTGGGACTGGCAGTCAGGACTCCTGGGTTCCCCTTCTGACACCGACCCGCTGCGTGACCTTGGGCAAGTCCTGCCCTCTCTGTGCCTCAGGCTCTCCATGGGGCGACTGATCCTGGGGCCGGCCCCCAGGGTGGCTTGTGAGGCTTAATCCCTTCGTGTCAGCAGAGCCGAGTGAGCCCCTTGGGCCGACGTCCCCACCCAGGGGCTGACACAAGCTAGTGATGCCCGTGTGGCATGACGCGTGCCAAGGCTACTAAAAATAGCCCGAAGAGAACCCGCTGGGCCATGACAGCTCTTCCTGCCTGCGCAATGGCCCGTGTCCGGCTCCGTGGCTGGGAGACACGCCGGCCGTGTGGCTGCGTGACGTCAGGCCGTGTGGGGCTCCCCCACCCCACCCCACCCCAGGGCCCGGCAGGCTCCATGAGCTGAGCTGGACGCCCCAGCCACCTTGTGCTACACCAGGGCTCCAGACCGGGCCTCCCCCCCACCCCCCTGTCGTCCTCCTCTCACCTCCCCCAGCGCCCCTACCCAATCTCCTTCCCTCGCCTCCCCCTTCCTCTCCCAGCCGCCTCATCTTCAGTCCCACCCCCTCCTAACCCCCACCCCCTTCAGCTCCCTCTCACCACCTCTTCTCCTTCCAATCCTTGCAGCCCCTGCCCCGCCGTCCTCTCACCCCCCCTGGGACTGCCCCAGTGGCACGGCCGGGTCCTGCATCGCCTTGGCCAGCATCTGCCCAGGGTCAGTGCCACAGGGCTCCTAGCAGCACCCAACAGCACTTTGGGGAGATTCTCAGATCTTGCTCCCTTAGCGTTCGACCGCGTAGGCCTGGACGGAAGATTGGGATCCCCCTCCCCCCCCAAACGCTGGGGAATTTTGCAGCTGGATCACGACCCGAGCTTTGCAGCTGGGACACGTTTCCCAGCTCCCTGCAAGAGGGAGAATTCGCCTCGCACCTACACCGAGGTGGCAGAATTACCGGTGTCATTTCTTTTCACGACGGATCAGCCCTGACTCTCGCTAACACAAGTGCAGCGGCACTTTGCTGGTGCACTTGCATTGGTGTCGTGTCCGTTCGTAGCCGTTGGTGTGACTGAGAGGAGAAGTTGGGCCCGGGGTTAGTAACTCTGCAATGCCCCAGGATGGAATAATGTCCCGGGTACAGAGAGCTCAGAATTTCCTCTGGACTGTTTGCAACTTGAGCTGGGAGTCGCTTTGCTCTCTGGCGTTGCAAACATCCCCCGCCTAGTGCTTTATGACAGAGCTCTCCCACTCCCTCCGTATTTACCGGGATGGGTGGTGCAGCCTTCCAAAGCATTTGCAGCCATGTGAGACCGAAAGCCCCCTGAGCTTGGTACAATGCAGCTGGGCTTCTAGGAGAGGCTCTGGGAGGGGAACCGGGTCTAGTCTAGTCTAGTCTAGTCTAGATCGTGAGATCTTCAAACGCAATTTAGGCATCTAACTCCCATTGGCGGTTTGGTGCCTGAATACGTTTGGGGATCTGGGCCTAGGAACCAGCTCCACCACCATGCCAGGGCTGCACAGGGGTAGTTGAGAGTAGACATTGAAAACCCTGCGGGTCAGAGGGCTGAAGAAAGGGGTGGTGTTTTGCCCCAGCACCAGCCGCATTTAAGTGCAGGCAGGCGGCGACTCTGCCTGGCTGTCCATGCCTCAGCATCTTCACCTACACAACAGGGACAAGAACACTGGATTGCGAGGGTTAATTAGCAAACTGGTTCAGTGGGAAGCCGTGTGCGTTGTAACACAACTGGGGTCACTTGGAAGATTATGGCAACAACAGGGGTCCTCTGGTTCCCAAAAGCCCCTACATTCCCAGCACCTAAAGGAGAATCCCCAGGTGCTGCCAGCAGTATAGAGCCTATGGTACACAGTTGAGAAGGTCTCATTGCATCCAATACAGGGCAGTGCCGTGTGTGTGTGTGTGTGTGTGTGTAGCCAGTTGGTTGCATTATTAGCATGTGTTGCAGGCAGCGCCAGGCGGCTGCAAGGATGTTGACTATAGACGCGGGAAGCTGGAGAAGGGCAGTGACTGGGTCAGAGCCCTCCACTGCAAGAGCCCGCACTGCCCAGGCCCCAGCTGCCCTGCAGCCAGGCTCATGGGGCTCCTTCCCCACCCTTCCGGCTGGAGTCAGAGAGGGGCGGGGATTGTGGCTTCCTTCCTGGCTGTTGGGTGTAGCTCCCTGACCTCGCCCCAGGCCAGGCTCAGGGGTCAGCTCTCTGCCACGTGTGCAATTGCAGTGCATGAGCAAGTNCTCCCCCCCCCCCCCCCCCCCCCCCCCCGCTGGGTGTACGTGAGGTTTCACACGCTCCTGTCAGGGCCACCAGGAGTCCCAAGCACACGCGGGCAAGCGGGGGTAACGTGTACCGTGCATGCTCCCCGCCACACACCCCATCTTCCCGCAATCCTGCAGCCCTGCACAGACCCCTCTGCTGCGTTCTGCAGCTCCCTCCGCTCTTCCAGACCTGGGGTCCCACACAACCCCGCCGACGCCCCTCGGTGCTGACTGTCACTCATCCCCCATGGCTATTCCAGCCTGGAGCGCCATGCACGCAGCCCTCCAGTCCTGCTCCCCCACGCTGCTCCTTGCTCCTCCGGCTCAACCCACCCCCCTGCTATTTCAGCCCTGGGCTCCCCCCATACAGCTCGTCTGCTGCCCTCCAAGCTCCTGCCCCTGCCCCTCAGTCCTGACCCTTGTCTGAGCACAGCTGGGGAACTGTCTCTGGGCCAGCGTCTAACAGGAGCTGGACTGAGAACGACCAAAACTCGTGTCACGTGTGACGTAAGCCATGGGGTGAACAGGCCTCCAGGGGTGGAGGGCAGTGGAATTAGACAGGCTGAGGCATTCTCTGCTCTCATTGGACCGAGAGCCTGCCGTGAGGGCCACCAGCGAATCACAAATCCTTGTCTGTGCCCCCATTGAGCTCACCCAGCCTGCCCCCAAGCACCTGCCCCGGGGGGACTCAGAGCTCAGGGGCCTGAGCCCTTCCACGGGGGGACCCCGCTGGCTGCAAAGGCGTTCGCTACACTGGGGATCCATTTGGCCCTCCGCCTATTTCTCGCTGACACCACCAGCAGCAGGAGCATTTTAATTCCACCCCGGGCCCGGTTCTGGTGCATCTGGTTACATATAAACAGGAGCTACAAAAGGCCTTTTGTCCGGCCCCCTCCCCCGCCATACAGGCCTCCCTTGTTTCAATTTCCACCGCTAATTTCAGCCAGGGCAGAACTGCTGTGTCCTTGCACGAGCCCCACCCTGCAGTCCCACGCCAATGTTTCCAAGGGCCACTCCTGTATTTAACGCCCGCTATGGGAACTGGGGTTAGCAGGACAGGACAGGACAGAAAGGCAGGGCTGATCGAGTGGCAACGTGGTCTGGCTAGTGGTTACAGCAGGGGACTGGGAGCCAGGACTCCTGGGTTCCCTTAGTTCCCAGCTTTGGGAAAGAGCATGGTCTGGTGGCTAGAGCAGGGGATAAGGACTCAGGACTCCTGGGTTCTATTTGTAGCTTTGCCACTGACTCCTGGTATGACTGTGCCTCCCACCTCGCTCGGTGCCTCAGTTTCCCCAGCTACAGACTAGAGATAAGCACACCACAGCGCGTGGCGTGGGACCCAATAAATATTTGCAAAGACTCCTGTTTACCAGAGGAGCCAGAGTGGCTTTGTAAGCAGGTCCCAGTGTGACCTAGTGGCTTGAGCATCGGACTGGGAGCCAGGCACTGTGGTTGCTACTCCCAGCTCTGTCGCTCACCTTGGACAAGGACTTTCCCCGCTCCGTGCCTCAGTTTCCCTTCCCCGATTTAGGTTGCTTAGTGCAGGGACGGTCTCTCTGTGCCCGCACAGCAGCTGGGGGCCTGATCGCAGCTGGGTCTCTCCGTGCGACCGTAATAATCAATGCAGCTGAAGCTGCTGCAAAATATTGACCCCTGACAGCAGCTCGATACACAGAGTGCCCCAAGGTCAGGACTTTTTACAGCGCTTGTGATTTTTAAGCCTGATCTGCCGTCGCAATGTCTGTGTGAGTGGGGGGCCGGCGCGGCTGCTGACGGACAGTGCGAGAGGATGGACGGAGTGTGGGAGCCACGCGGAGGAAAGCGGGAGAGACAGGGCAGCCGGGCGAGAAACAGCCACAGGTGGCCAAATGGCGGCTGATCCCCAGCACCGGCCACCGGGGGATTTACTCCTGATTTACACCAGGCTGAGGGGAGAGTCAGGCCCAGTGGAATCTCTCTGCCTAGCAGGACACAGAGCAGCTCCCCTCCCCCCACGCGATGCAGGAACTGGCTTCCTGGAAGCCGGCTCATGTGATTTCCCCCCATGATGCTATTACCAGCGCTGTTGCTGGGCAGAGCAAACTGCCTAGTAGGCGTGTGTGTGTGTGTGCGGGCCTGTGTGTGTGCACAAGCGTGTCTGTGTATGTTCGAAATGGGCCAATCGGAGCGGAAGCAGCCCCGGCCGCTGCAGAGCAACACCCTGTCCCTGTGCGGGGGAATCTTCCCTTTGCACTGGGACTGAGAGGGGAGTGGGGGCTAGTGGTTAAAGCGGGACGGGGGCTGGAAGTCAGGACTCCTGGGTTCTGTCTCTAGCTCTGGGAGGGCAGTGGGGTCTAGTGGTTAGCGCGGGGGAGGCTGGAAATCAGGACTCCTGGGTTCTGTTCCGAGATCTGAGAGAGGGGGGTAGGGTGACCAGACAGCAAGTGTGAAAAATCGGGACAGGGGGTGGGGGGTAATAGGAGCCTATATAAGAAAAAGCCCCAAATATCGGTACTGTCCCTATAAAACCGGGACATCTGGTCACCCTAGAGGAAGGGGGTCTAGCAGGTTACCTCAGGGGAAACTGGGAGTCAGGACTCCTGGGTCCTCTCCCCAGCTTCGGTTTTCTCCCTGGAAAAAGCACATTGGACGCCTGGTTAATCTGGTGCGATGGCCCCGATGGGTATTGCAGCTAAAGACAGCCTCTGGGGCAACACGTGCACTGATTCAATACGCAGCGTGATCTTAGCTGGTCCTCATGCGGGATGAACCTCCCATGGGACCGTTCACCAGGGCGAGCCCTCGGGAGAGCCAAACGCCAGTGCCTAGGCATGACCGGGGGAGCGTTGTGTGTCCCAGATGAGCTGCGCTTATGGCTCAGGTGCCCGGGCACCAGCCCTGACCTGAAAGAAAATGAACGGGAGCACACAAGTCCGCTAGTGTCGGAGCGTGTGCAGGGGGCGCACGAGAGTGCACAGGCCACGTGGGTCTGTATGAGTGAACCGGGATTGTGAGTGCAAGTGTCTGGGCGCACAAGTAAGCGGGAACAGGGTGGGCGTGTCGGGGAGCGTGTTGCTGAGCCGAGCAAGCTGCCTAGTAGGCGTGTGTGTGTGTGTGTGTGCGGGCGATGCATGCCTGAAATGACATGTGAGGATGTAAGTCTCATCTGAGAGCATTTGGGAGTGCATCTTCACAACTGTGTGTGTGTGTGTGTGTGCACGCACGTGTGTGTGGAAAACTGTACATCAAGTACCCCCTTGGGAAAATATGCTGCTGATTCCTGCAGAAAAGTCCCGAGTCGCCGTGGGAAAGGCGCTAGATACCGCAGGGACTGATGGAATTGCTGCTGTAAATAACCTTTCTAAATATAGCTGGGAGGGAAGTTCTCAGCGCCATATCCCACGATCCCGGGGACACAAGCGCGCCTGGGGTAATATATTAATAGCTGAGCGCGCTGTGTTGCATTTCGTTATCATCCGATGCCCCCACGGAGGGGGACACGCATTTTCACCTATCTCGGTTGTGTGATCGCTGAAGGAGCGTCTATAAGCAGTTGGGCGAGCCATCGCTGTGCAGTGGCACAGTGCACTGTATCAGCTGTTCTGCTCCACCCCAGAGGTGGCAGCATTTCAACGCTGGATGAACAATCCCTGTGCGGTGTCATGGTGCAATGTATCAGCTGTTCTGCTCCACCCCAGAGGTGTCAGCATTTCAAGGCTGGATGAACAATCCCTGTGTGGTGTCATGGTGCAATGTATCAGCTGTTCTGCTCCACCCCGGAGATGGTTGCATTTCAATGCTGGATGAACAATCCCTGTGTGGTGTCATGGTGCAATGTATCAGCTGTTCTGCTCCACCCCGGAGGTGGTTGCATTTCAACGCTGGATGAACAATCCCTGTGCAGTGTCATGGTGCACAGTATCAGCTGCTCTGCTCCATCCCAGAGGGGGTTGCATTTCAGTGACAGGTGAAGTGACTCCTATATGTTGCTTGTAATCACAGCTTCATCAAGGCCAGAAGGGACCATTAGATCCTCAAGTCTGAGCTCCCGGCCCAGAGAATTTCACCCATTTACCTCTGTATTGCGTCCAGTATCCTGCAATGGACAGGGAAAGGGGGCTCCCAACACACTTTATGATGGCAAGTTGCAGCAGGGCCACGCGAGAGATGACGTTGCGTGATGAGTTTCTAAGAAATGGCCCCCGTAGGGTTTCAGAGAACCCGGAATCGGCTCTTGCCTGTGGTCACTTCCTTCTTCCCCAGCGACACACAACTCGCAAGCGCTAGCCGCAGCATTCTCGCTGCCAGTGCTTTCCAGCCCATTTCACACTCATGCAAATGACGGCACAAGAGGTTGGGTAAGGGAGACGCATGTCCCCGGTTTTCAGATGAGGCATAAAGTCAGGGTGTTGGCCACCTAGTCATCGTAAATCCCATGGTATCTTCCACAGCCTGGGTAAATTCCAGTCTGGGTAATTACCCTTTAGCGTCCTTAAATTCCCCTCCGCGGTTTCAACTGGCTAAGGTTCATGTCTCTGCCTCCGCTAACCTTTTGTGGGGCGTTGCTGTGAATTGTTAGAAAGCTGCCTGCATTCCGCCCCAGAAGTGGCCGCATTTCCACGTTGGGTGAGCGAGTGCTGTGCGGTGTTGTGGTGCACTGTATCAGCTGCTCTGCTCCCCCCAAGAGTGGCTTCATTTCAACAATATGTTTCTCAACTTTGCTTTGGCATGTTTGGCTACTAATAAATAACCCTTAGCGCTTCTACAGAGCTTTTCATCCGTCGGGCTCAATGTGCTTCGTGGAGGCGGGTCAGGGTCATGCCCCCCATTTTGCAGACAGGGGAAACTGAGGCACAAAGAGGGTAGAGGTGACTTGCCCAGGGTTGCACAGCTAGTCAGTGGCAGAGCTAGGAAAAGACCCAGCAGTCCTGACACCCAGCCATTGTCCTATCACATTGCCTCGTGAAAAGAAATAATCAATCGTTAATGATGCTGAGATGTTCTCGCTTGCAAAGCCCAGCCAGCCATCAAGCCTTTACCGGATGCTCAAAATTAACTTTGCTTGTGGCTGGTGGGACAGTCCCCTGTATAGAAACCTCGGCGAAGCAAAAAGTACCGGGGGAAATACATCTGCAGGAGTCCCGGGCTGCCTTCGTGTCCTACCGCCTGGCTTTTCGGATACCACCCTTGCAGCTGTCCTTCCAGCCATGGGCTGCTGTTGCCACGGGGACAGACAGCTGCAAGATCCTCTCCCGCTGTCCTGGGTGGAAGACCTCAGCTGGCTGGGCTTAGCACCCGCAGGACATAAGGGGAAACAGGCCCAAAGTGGTACAAGCCACAGCCCCGCGGGGCTCTCAAATGGCAGCACTGGTGTGGCTTAAAGCTGCAATAGGCTCAGCAAGACAGGACGGGGGAACTAGAGGGGGATCTCAAATAGGAAGCTATGAGCTGGCAAACCAGGATGGACCATTCCATCTCCAATGGCAGCCAGAGATGGATGCATGACCCACCCACTGACGCCTGCATTGTGCAATACAATGGTACCAGGAGGAATTCCTTCCTGACCCCCCTGCTGGCTGTCACCTTACTCCCTGAAGCATGAGGATTGCCAGGCCTTCAAATCTCTGTCGGCATTGGTGCCAGGCTTTGCTCAGACCAACATCTAATTTACTAAATAATTCACACTGGTAACAGACACAACCAAAGTTAAACCAACGCGAAGGTCAGCAGCTAAAAACACCAGGGGCCAGGAGGCTGCCAAAAGGCGGGCGTCTCTCAGAGGCAGTTTTGTCTAGTGGTTAGAGGACAAGTAGCTGTCAGGATTCCTGGGTTCTATTCCCAGCTCTGCATGAACAAAAAAAAAGTCGCTTTACAGATTTTTTAGGCCAGAAAGAACCATTAAAACACCTAGTCTGACCTCCTGTATAACAGGCCAGAGACTTCGCCCGGCATCTCCTGGGTGAAATTGAATCCAATATTTTGTGCTTGGCTAAAATAGAGAGGCCTCCAGTCTGGATTTGAAGACATCAAGACACGGCAAACCCCTTGGCAGTTTGTTCCAATGGTTACTCACCCTCGTTTTTCCTTCCAATGTGCCGTGATCTGGCTCCAGCATCTGATGAGCAGAACTGGTCCCACGCAAGCTGTGTTCTGAATAAGCCCAGCCCACCCTGTGCACCCACAGCACAAACTCAGCCGGCGTGTTGTCCTGGTTGCCTCGGCTGGAGAACAGCTGCCTCAGGAGGAGGAATGAATGGGGCGGCGCTCATTGAAGTGCCTTTCTTTGACCCCCCCTCCCCCCCCGGCAACATCTGCAGACACCAGATGGGTGATCTCCCTGCATCACAGGGATGGCACCTCGGATCTGGTGGGGGGGATTGGGGGTGCAGGGGCTCGGCTCAGCCTCGGGCGTTTTGTACACAGAGGGCTTCAGATAAGTGGGGTATGTGTGAACCAGCTCTGGTAAACCCAGATCTGCCCCAAATCCAACCCAAGCTGTTTTCCAAGCTCAATTGCTAAGGATGCGCCCTGGCTGATTCCCTGCCAGCCCCCTTCCCTTGAGCTGGGATCTAAAGAGTGCAGATGGGAGAGGGACCCTGGGCATCCGCCCAGCTCCGAATCCTAGGGAAGGAGCAGAAAGCCGCTCGATGGGATACTGCTCAGCACTGAAGAGGGGGCGATACAGCAGGGGCTGCAGCTGTGTAAATTCCCATTTATTCCCAGCTTGTTCAGTGCACGTCAGCCCCGCACTGCAGCTGCCCCTGCTGTTCCGTAGCCCGGGATTGCTCTGCTAATGCACCTCACGTCCAACCCCCAGCCCCACTGGCGAATCCAGTCCCAATCGCTCCACTCACATCTCTGCCCACGGCTTCATCAGGCCTGGGCTTCCCTCAGCACCTGCCAATGCATCTCGGTCCAGGCTTCCAGCGCTCCTTCCCTGCTGTTCCAGCCCAGAGCCCTCCGCTGCTCCTTAGTCCTCGGCCACAGCACTGCAGGGCCTGGTGACTGCACGCTGCTCTGCTGAGCTCTGACTGCTGGGTGTTAGCTCAGGGCCCTGTCACGCATTTTTCCCATGGCACCTCTGGGCTTGTCTGCAGCACCCCTTGGTCCAGAGGCACGGACTCCGTGGGTGCTCTGGGGCTCAAGCACCCACGGAAAAAAAATAGGAGGTGCTCAGCAGGCACCAGTCACAGCTGTTGGGTGGGCCGACAATCAGCTGTTCAGCAGCTGGTGGGAGGCGGAAGGGGAGGGGGGTCTGGAGAGGAGCCAGCAGCGGGCTGGGGGAGGGGTAAGAAGAGGCGGAGCGAGGGCAGGGCCTTGGGGGAAGGGGCGGAGTGAGGGCGGCGCCTCAAGGCGGAGTCGGGGTGGAGCACCCACAGGGCAAACCAAAAATCAGTGCCGATGCCTCAGGGGACCCTGGGAAAGGGGCTTCCAATCCCATTGGACATTGTGGTGCGTGTGTGAGGCCGATAAACTCCCTCTGTGCATTCAGCTGAGACCCAGCAAACTCGACACAGGAGCTAGAATCTGGCGACAGGCTGGGGACGCTGACAACCCACAGCACATTCAGCCCAGGGCTGGAAGTTTGCTCTGACTTGTGAAGAAGGTAGCCATTCCTTTCATCGAGCTCCCCTGGAACAACTCCAGTAAAAAACTCAGGCACCATCTGGAAGCAGGCACCGTTAGCCTGCGGTTCAGCTCGGACGGTGTTAAAAAAGCAACATTCTTGAGCTCACATCTCAATAGCACTTTGAAGGCTCCCCCCAAAGGGCTTCTCAAGCTGTGTATTCAAACAGCACCAGGGTAATGCACCCACCTCTGGGGTGGAGCAGAGCAGCCAACTAGCACACAGCCGGGGAGAGAGCAGAAATCATGGACAACAGATGGAAAGCACTAGGGAACTTTAATATTGACTTAGATCTGACAGGTCTGCAGCTGCTAAGATTTCTCCCAAAGGACATCTCTAGAGAGCATGTCCCCACAAAGACAGTATGGTCTAGTGCAGTGGTCCCCAACCTTTTCCTTCTGGCGGGCGCCAAAAAAAACCCGAGCGCTGCCGGCGGGCGCCAAAAAAAAACAAAAACAAAAAAACCCGAGCGCTGCTGGCGGAGCAAAAACAAAAAAAAACAAAAAAACACCCCGAGCGCTGCCGGCGGGCGCCAAGCGCTGCCGGCGGAGCAAAAAAAACAAAACCGAGGGCTCCGCAGGCGCACTTACACCCCCCGCGGGCGCACCGCGTTGGGGACCCCTGGTCTAGTGGATAGGGCAGGAGACCCTGGGTTAAATGCTGCTGGGTAATCTTGGGTGAGCGACTGTCCTCTCTTTGTGCCTCCGTTTCCCCATCTTTAAAACGGGTCTAATGATACTGACCTTAGGGATGTACGGCTGAAAGGTGCCATATTAGGGCTAGGTACTGTTGTATGGTGTATTGCCCTGGGAAGATCTGTAGATCTTTGAGCCTACAGCGCCAGGGAGTGTCTGCAGCTAAGCCATGGCCTCCACTGGGAAGGGCGCCTCTCTAGTTCCTTTAATGCGCATTACCCTGCAGCCTGGCCCTCCTAACCTAGGCCCATAATAGTGTGAGCCATGTAGCGCCACGCTCTGTAATCGCATCTTCCGGGGTCAACAGCCCAGGAACTGCTGAGCCCAGCGGGGCTCTAAGACCCGAGCTGAGCAGAGCGTTGTTTTATTCATGGCCCTGCTGTGGTGTCACCGAGGCAGACGGAAACACGCTGAGCTGCCAAGGGGAAAAGCTTAGTCAAGCGCTAAAGAACGCAGGCTGCAGCCCGCCCGGCATGGGGCTCCAGCCTGCATGGTTTGGGGGTCCCAGGGCCTAATGGAGCTCGTGGGAACAGGTCTGGAATGGGCTCTGCAGCTGGCATGGTCGGCCACAAGCAACCCTAGAGAGAGGGGGGCCCATTTCTCCAGCTCTATTAGACTGGCTCGCAGGCATCAGGAGTAGCAGACGGCTCTTGGGGTTAGCAATGGGGCAGAGATTTGGTTTCCATGGTGGCTGGATCAGAGCAGGGCCCATCTGGCTCTGTAGCCTGCCTCTGAGAGTGGCTGTGTGCCGGCTGCTCGGGCAGGGATGGTGGAGGACACCCCTTAACGGGCAATGTTAGAATGGAATGGCCCCGGCGAGTGATTGAGAGGCCTACAGCCTATATGTGATTCCTCCAGAGCTGAGGAGGAAGTAGGGTCTAGTGGTTAGAGCAAAAGGCTAGCCATCAGCTTTGGGCAAGTGGCCTGCTTGCTGTGCCTCAGTTTCCCCACCGACACAAGGGAGCTAATAACCCCTGTCTACAAAGCGGTTTAAGGTCCTCAGGTGCCATAGAAGGGCTGTGTAGAAAGATGGGCTAATACAGCTGGGGACTCAGACACCTGGGATCTATTCCCAGTGACCGTGGGCAAGTCATTGCCCTTTTTCGTGCCTCAGTTTCTCCTCCTTCCCTTTCTCCACCTGTCTCGCACTCCGTGGCTGTGCGACGCCTAGCACAATGGAACCTCTAAGCACATCCGTGAAAATCGGCGGAGGACGCCCACCTTGGCTGGGGCCATGTGTATAATGGGGCAAAATGTGCCCTTAAAAACCCCTCTGAGCATATGGTTTCCTCTACTCTTTGCCTGGCCACCACTGCCGGTAACAACCAAAATATTTGTGTTCTGTGGAAACTCTTGTTTCTAACCCAGTTTGGCTTAGTCATGGGCCTCGTGAAAAGGTCAGCCTCCCCCGGCCGCCCTGAGGTGAAATACACCCGCGTTCCATCTGCGTGGCAGGGGGCCGGATGACTAATGGGGAAACCAGATACAAAGCAAAGCCGCTTCCCTAGCGACGGCGGGGAAAATACAGGGCTCAGCTGGCATACGCTCGGCAAGCCCGCTGATCGGCCCCTTGGCCCCGTAACCCCGAGGAGGCCTGGCAGCTTACGGATGCCACCCAGCAATGCCAGGGGATGGATTGTGCGTGGGATACGCCCACCTGCGTCCTCCCCCCAGGGGTTCCCAGCGTAATGCCTCAAAAGGTGAAGCCCAACCCCCGGGAGGTCGCTGGTGAGAAAAGCATTCAAAGTTGGGCATGTGAGAATCAGCTCATCAAATCGATCCGTCCAAGATGCTTATCTGACTCCACAGGCGCCCCCGAGATACCCTCTGATCCCACGGATATTTCCAGGGGACTCAATGATACCCCCAAGATATTCATCCAGTTCCATTGGTTCTTCCAAGAGACTCACTCTGCCCCCACGATGCTCATCTGACCCACATCTAATCCCAGCAATAACCCCCAGATGCCCATCATAGAATCTCAGGGTTGGAAGGGACCTCAGGAGGTATCTAGTCCAACCCCCTGCTCAAAGCAGGACCAATCCCCAACTAAATCATCCCAGCCAGGGCTTTGTCAAGCCGGCCCTTAAAAACCTCTAAGGAAGAAGATCCCACCACCTCCACCATCCAGTCTGACCAGTCCCCATCTGAGCCCAGGGTTAACCCTCAACCTTGTGTTAATGTTCAGGAAACTGACCAGTTTCCCCTTGAACCATGGTGAGATGGATCCTGCTGAGGCCTTGCTGGGGCTGAGACTGCCACCCTCCCCCGCCCTTTATATTCAGCACCAGGCAGCTTCCATCCACGGACCCCAAAGCGCTTTTACCAAAGCCAGGCAGGTATCACGACCCCCATTTTCCAGAGGGTGAAACTGAGACGCAGAGAGGGGAGCTGACGTGCCTGAGCTCACACGGTGCGGGGAATCCAGGCCTCTTGGCGTGAGCCTTATCCAGAAGACCACTTTCCCTCCCCCCCAGATTAAACTGGGATGGGGGACCAGTAATGTCCAGGCACCCCCATGCTGCAGGAGAGAGCGGCTAGCAGGGAGACTGGCGGGGACGGGGGAATCTTTGGCTCCTATTGAAACAAGCCACGTAAGGGATGATCTAGCAGATTTCCTCTTCCCCAAACACCCACCTCAGGACGAGGACATCCTCCCAGCTCCCATGGATAATGTGGAGTCCAGACCTTGGTTCTTGATGCTTCAAACTGCATGACCCCCGCCCCCCAAGGGAGCAAACCGCACGGGAAATATCACTGTGTCTACCGCAGAGGCATGGAGGGCTGGGAGTCAAACCCGTAACTAGAGACCACCGTCCATCCTGCTGACCAGTAGCGTCTCGTTGCTGCCTTGTGCTTCCCCAGCTGTCTGTCTCCTGTCCTAGGGTATGTCTGTCCTGCAGTCACAGGGCGTGAGCACAGCTCGGGTACACACAGCCAAGCTACTGTTAATCTAGCAACCTCGGGTCCCACCTGCAGTAGCTCAGACCTCACCAGGGGCTGGACAAGTCTGTCCGGCACCCGAGCTAGCTAGATTCAAGGGTCCGTCTCTTGTGAGGCCTAAGTGACTACCCCATCCCCTTCCGGCCCGCTCCGGGGTCTGCTTCCATTTCCTTCCCCTCCCCTCCGCTCTCCCAGCCGCTGTCACACACTTCTCCTCCCTGGGCAGGAATAACGCCCTTTGCCCCCCGCAGGGACTCAGCCAGTTTGCAGAAGGCGTGGGAGGGCCCAGCCCTGTGCAGAAGCCCAGCTCGAGGCTGTTAAGCACCCCAGGGTTTCTGGGTGGTGCCCAGGCCTAGCATGGGGGTCTGCAGCTGCCAGCCTGCCCCGCTCCCCCAACCCCGCCACCCTAGCAGCTGCAGGGTGCCTAATGGAAACTGCTCCTAGATACAAGAGCAGCTGCAACAGGGACTCGGAGCGGCAGCTCAGAACAAGGGGCGGCACAACCCAGGGTCCCCCCCATACTCCATGCGGCTTTGACAGCAGGGTGCGTTTAACTGGGTCAGATGGCAGGAGAGCCCCTGGGCACAGGGGCTGGGGACCTTGGGCTGGGATTGCCCCTGTGATAACTGGCAGCAGGGGCTGTGTCCCAGTGGGAGAATCGCTCAGCCGTGGAGCTGGGACAAGGGTGTGTTGCTATGAATGGGTGCGGTGTGTTCCGGTCTGTGCCTGTCAAGGGGTGTGTGTGTTTGTGCTGGAAGGAGGTTGTGTGTGCGCGTGAGGGGGGCGTGTTAGGCTTGGGGGAAGGTGCTGTGTGTAGCAGGAAGCTGGGGGGGTGGGGGTTGTGTGTGTACAGAGGGTTTGTGTGGGCTGTGTGTAGGGGGCGTGTGTGTGTGTGTATGCAGAGGGTTGTATGTAGGGAGTTGTGTGGGGGTGGGCTGTGTGGTACACAGAGGGGGTTGTGTGGATTTTGTATGCAGGGTGTGTGTGTGTAGCGGGTTGTGTGATGTATAGCAGAGGTTAGGTCTGCATGGGGGCTGTGTGTAGGGAGGCTGTGTGTGCGGGAGGGGTTTGTGTGGTACACAGAGGGGGTTGTGTGGATTTTGTATGCAGGGTGTGTGTGTGTAGCGGGTTGTGTGATGTATAGCGGGGGTTGGGTCTGCATGGGGGCTGTGTGCGCGGGAGGGGTTTGTGTGGTACACAGAGGGGGTTGCGTGGGTTGTACGTGGGGGAAGGAGAAGTGTGACGGGGGGGTAGTGTGTGTGTAATTGTGTTTTCAGGGAGGGGGGTGTTCTGTGTGTGTGTGTGCAGTGCTTAGCCCATTGGGGCCCTGCTCGTATTGCGTGTAATCTATATCCAGCTAGGAGAGCCAGACTTCTGTGTCCACATGCAGCTGAGATTGTGCAGACTGGATCCCCCAGAGATGGGCTCAGGGGGCGGGGGGGCTGACTCTCCCCCCCACCCCCCCAGCCTGCAGGTGGCCTGGCTGGGCTCTGGCCCCTTTGCCCACACCCAGCCGGGGGCAGGAGGTGCGATGAGCAGAGAACGTGTGACTCTCTCCTGTCCCTGCAAAGTGCTGAGTGGAGGCGCACGAGGCGCAGGGATGGGGAAAGCAGGAGATCCCATGATGCTGAGCTCACATGCAGAGGGAGCATGCGGCACCCACGGGGTGTGTGGCAGGGGGATTAGCTGCCTCCCAGGTCGAGCCTCACCCTGCGCAAGTGGGGAGGGGGATGGGATCTCTCCACTTGCCAGCTGGACAGCTCAGGATTTCCGGGGCGAAGCAGATTTTCCTTGAGCCCCTGGGTTCCGCAGCTTGGAAGGAACAAGGCGGGCTGGGCTAATTCACTGGCTGTCGATTGGCCGGGGAAGTGGGAGCCAGGCTGCCCGTCGCAAAGGGACGGGTTGCCGCTGTTTGGGAACAGATGGCAGGGCCGGCCTGCAGCACCAGCTGCCACCCAGCCCCAGCTGGCTCCCAAGCGCTGCATTGTTCTCGGTTCTGTGTGACGTTTACCTGCCGGCCCAGGCCCGCGTTGCTTTCTTGTCCCCTTTGATCTCCTCCCCCAGGCTGTTCAGTTGCCAACCCCCTTCTTTTCCCTTTGCGGGGATCAGATGAACCTTCTCAATGGTGATGGGGCTGGGCTGGGGAGAAAGGGGCTGGAACTGGAAATCGCACCAGGGAGGGGAATTCCAGCCCGAGAAAGCAGAAAGGAAGCCCAGTGAGATAAATTCAGCTCAGCTGGCTTCCTGGATGTGCCTCCACGGCCGCCTTACCCCATGTGGGCTTTGGGCTCCAGATCCCTGGGTTCTGTCTCTGATCTAGGGCATGTCATGGCTAGTGCGCTGTGCCTCAGTTTCCCCACCCGTAAAACAGGGCTTGGTGCTACTTCCCCTGCGTCGTGAAATACTTTCAGCCCAATGGATGAAAAGAGCTAGGTTCTGCCAGCCCTTGGGAGGGACAAACGTCCAATTGGAAATCATCGGGGCCTGAGTGTAGAATGAGCCCTGCTCCACCGCTGGGGTGGCTTTGTACTGTGCCACGGGGAGCCAAGCCCCTTTGAATGGGAGCTAGTCTCAGCCACTTGCGTCTGACGCACAGCCCTGTCTCTAGCCCACCCCCGCTCTGCTCACAGGGAAGCGATAAGCTGCAGCTGGCGTTTTATCTCTCCTGGTCCTTGGCTGTTCCAGGAAGCGGGCCCTGATCTCTTGTGCATGCTCGTCTTCTGCCCGGGGCCCCAGTTACCTCTGTGCCCTCTTTCCTTCAGATTTCTTCGTAAAACCGAAACGTCTCACTTTATTCTTAGCAAGAGGCTTCTGAATTCTGAGAAAGCAGGTTCAGCTGGGCGGGCCCCGAGCGTGCTTAAAGGGAAACTGACTCAGCTGTAGACACAAGGCGGATGATCAGCTACCTCTGCACCTTCCCCTAGAGGTGGCCACGTTGTACTAGGTGAGGCACACAGTGAGGGCCAGTCCCCGCCCCAAAGAGCTCACAATCTCGTTACCCCATTTTGCACCTGGGAACTGAGGCCCAGAGAAATTAGCTGATTTACCCACAGTGGCAGAGCCAGGACACGCACACAAATCTCCTGGGTTCCAGCCCAGTGCCTTACCCACAAGCCTATAGAAATTGCTGGTTCAGCCCCATCGTCCATCGAGCTTAGTGTCCTGTCTCTGACCCTGCCTAGCACCAGATGCTTCAGAAGGTGCAAGAAACTTCTCATCAGGCAGATGAGGAATAATCTGCCTCCCACATTAGGTTTCCTCCTGGTCCCTTTAGTTCAGTTGGTTTAGACCCTGAAGCATGAGGTTTAATATCTCTACCAAAACGTACTTTAGCATTAACTATTCCAACTCATTCGTCCTTCCTCGGCAGCTAACCCGGTTCCCTCGCTGAAGCTCCCCTGCCACTGACCTAGAGTACCCAAAGCTGCCCAGTTCCCAGCTACGTGGCGAGAAACGGGGTCTGCATTTGGAGCAGGAGAGATGATCATCCAGCGCTAAAGCCTGGGGATTTCCTGCAGTAGACATATCTGTGGCGTCAGGCCAAGGACAAAACAGTGGAACATCCCCTGGATGGTCCATGGAGCGGATTCAGGGCCCCAAACGTGTTTTCTGGCCTCCGATTTCTCCAAGCCCCTGGGCTTGCTTTTGTTGGTTGACTCAGGCCTGGTCGACCCTATGAAGTGAGATCAATCTAACTACATCGGCTGTGAAAGATTTCATGCGATGCACTTGAGCCCTTAAGGTGTAGATGCTGCCAGGTCAACGGCAGAACTCCGGGGAGGTGGGTTAACTACAGCAAGGGAAGAACCCCGCCTGGCACTGCAGTGACTCTCTACGCTCCCGCCTTACCGCAGCGTTTCTAGTTTCAGGGACCTCCTTGGAACTCCGGGCCACCGCGGGAGGGAGAGGAGGATGTTCTCGGGAATTTAGTCTGCAGAAGAGAAGAATGAGGGGGGATTTGATAGCTGCTTTCAACTACCTGAAAGGGGGTTCCAAAGAGGATGGAGCTCAGCTGTTCTCAGTGGTACCAGATGACAGAACAAGGAGTAATGGTCTCAAGTTGCAGTGGGGGAGGTTTAGATTGGATATTAGGAAAAACTTTTTCACTAGGAGGGTGGTGAAGCACTGGAATGGGTTACCTAGGGAGGTGGTGGAATCTCCTTCCTTAGAGGTTTTTAAGGTCAGGCTTGACAAAGCCCTGGCTGGGGTGATTTAGTTGGGATTAGGTCCTGCTTTGAGCAGGGGGTTGGACTAGATACCTCCTGAGGTCCCTTCCAACCCGGATATTCTATGATTCTATGAATGCATGGGCAGCGCGGGAGGAATGCCTTGTCCGAGCTCGGAACCCAGGTGTCTTGTGTCCCAGTCTGCCACACAACAGGCAGAAACCATTCAAGCCTCCCACCAAAGTACCTTAGCCCTGCCCTGGAGGGGGTGAACTAGAGCAGGGGCTCTGCGGCCCATTCAACCTGGAGCCTCTCCTCTAAGATCACCCTGTTGTTATGGTCGTTGCCTAGATTTTGTGCCCAGGCCGAGAGCCTTTGGCACGTTGCACAGACGTTGTCAAACAGCCAGCAGCTGGTACCGACTGACCGTGTGGAACCCATGCCCGAAATGATTCGAATGGTTCCTACTGGCCTTTGCGTCTATGAAAGTAAGTGGGGGTGACCGGGGACTTCTTTTATTGCACCTTGAAGGGCAACTGAACTAGCCAGCCTCAGCCAGGCCAGCCTCTCGGCTCGGAGCTCAGATGTGTCCAGCCCTCGCCCGTTTGCAATGTAGAATCAGGGGGGCAGGCCCCCAGCTGGCATAAATGGGTGTAGCTCCATGGGAATCAATGGGGTCAGATGCCCAGCGGGTGTAAACTGGCGCAGCTCCATTGACTTTGAGGGAGCTCTGCCAGTTTATACCCGCTGGGGGGGAGCTGTCCTGGGGCATTTTCGAGGGGAATATGTTGTGTAAAATACTGTTTGGTAAACAAAATGTGACAGCCAGAGGAACTCAACCTGAAATGCTCAAAGTCACCTCTGCTCCTTGGGGGAAGTAGGAAATGACCCTGGTTTAAAAGCAACCCAGGCTGTTCAGTGCACTAATTACACTCGAGAAACGAATTAAAATGGGAGCCATCCACATTCCAGCCCTGGCTGGGACCCAGGCATGAATTCATCCTGATGGAATGCCTCCCACGCTCGCTTCTATGTCCGTCCTTGAACACTCTGGCCCGGACTCTTTGGCCTTAGACTCTGCACTTGGGGCAGGGATAGGGGTGGAGAGAGAAGGCAGCACTTCCTGCATCAGGCGCCATGCAGGGTACATCCACACAGCCGCTGGGACGAGTGACGCCCAGCTCGGGTAGATGAGCTTGCACTAGCTGTGCTCAAGCTAGCAAAAGCGGTGTAGCTGCGGCAGGAGGCGAACCACCCAAGGACATGCTTCGGGGGTCAGGCGGGGGAGTATTCAGGTGGCTGGCCCATGCCACGCTGCTGTTTTTAGGCACTAGCTCATGCTAGCACGTGCATGTCTACGTGAGGTAGGAATTACACCTCCCAGCAGCTGCGTGGAAGTATCCACACGCTCTACTCTATTCTGTTCTATTGGCCACCGAGAAGCAGAGTAGCCACAGTGCAGCGTGCTCCGGCCTGGCGCCCTATGCTGAGGGACTGGGAGCAGGGCTGGTGCAGCGATAGATCAGCTAGGGAGGCCCCCTGCCCTGAGTGGACTCCAGGGGGCTGTTTACACCCATTTCAAGGCAGCTTTATGCAGCCAAGGTGGCATGAAACATCCTCAGGGCAACTCACGCCAGTTTTACATCACTGTAACTCCAGGAGTCATGCAAACGTGAACCAGTGCAAACTTGTTGGGGGACAGAATGCCTCCCCCTCAGCTCGAGCGATGATTTCTCCTTCTTCTTGGAAGGATTCCCTTTGTTGTTGTTGCAAGGCCCCGGGGTCTCTTATTACAGTAGGAGCCAAGGCAATGATCTCATCGGAAAGCAATGGTGTTAACAGATGGGCAGCGTTCAAGTGTTTGTTCCCAGGATGGAAAGTTAAGAGGCGGTGTAACTTAGAGAGGCTCCCTTGCAAAGATCCCATATAAGTCAGCTTTGTCCACTGGACTATGCTTAGGTGTAAAGCCCTTTGGCAGCGCTGAAGAGCATCCATCGCAGAAGCTTTGCATGAACCCCATTATTCCTGGGGCAGCTTTCATGGCTTCCTCAATCCTTTCTCTTTCTACTGAGACTTCCAAGAAAGGGAGGCTGCTGGCCAACGTGCCGGGGATTTCTGGGACACTGGCATCTGCTCACTGGCAAGAGAACAGAGCAAAGGGACTTTCTAAGAACGCGCTTCACAAATGGCAGCTTTGAAAGGCGAACAGAATGTCCCGCCTGGAGCCGGCGGGCTGGCAAAAGGCAAAGGCACTTGAAAAACAGATGCCAATCCAACAGTCGGGACCAAGATGTGAAGTGAGAACATTGCGCACAACCAGCTGTTGGGGTGGGTTGGCTCATGACTTTATCTGCTCAGCTAGTGCTAGAGATCTGTAAATGGGGATCACAGGCCTGCCTCATAGGGGTGAGAATACTTAAAACATTTTAATTGTTCAGATACTACAGTAATGTGATAAGTATCTAAAATATCCGCAGTAGAAGGATGGACAGCAAGCACTTAGATAAAGTACCTTTCCTTTGATGACCACTTCTGAGAAGAAAACTGATGTGAGTTCATCTAAGGCAGGGGTAGGCAACCTATGGCACGCGTGCCAAAGGTGGCACACGAGCTGATTTTCAGTGGCACTCACACTGCCCGAGTCCTGGCCACCGGTCCGGGGGGCTCTGCATTTTAATTTATTTTAAATGAAGCTTCTTAAACATTTTTAAAACATTATTTACTTTACATACAACAATAGTTTAGTTATATTTTATAGACTTATAGAAAGAGACCTTCTAAAAATGTTAAAATGTATTACTGGCACACGAAACCTTAAATCAGAGTGAATAAATGAAGACTCGGCACAGCACTTCTGAAAGGTTGCCGACCCCTGGTCTAAGGAAAGACTGAAAGCAGAGCACTTTAGAAGAGGAAGTTGAGGCCGTGCATGGAGATTCAGGAGATCTGGTTCTGCTACAGACTCAGGCCTGGTCTACATTACCACTTACAGTGCTGAAACTTTCTTCGCTTAGGGGTGTGAAAAAATACCCCCCCGAGCGATGCAAGTTTCAGCGCTGTAAAGTGGCAGTGTAGACAGTACTACTCCACGCGCTGGGAGCTATTCCCCTCGCGGAGGTGGTTTTATTACAGCGCTGCTCTCCCAGGGCTGGAGCCGCGACTCCACAGCCACGTTCGGCAGCGCTCTGCTGTGTAGACATACCCATAGTTTGTGATCTCAATCACGTCACTTCATCTATGTGCCTTGTCTCCTATCTCTAAAATGGGGATAATACCTGAACTGGAGTTAGTAGTCGATACCTGAACTGGAGTTAGTAGACGTTCAGATATTATGGTGATGGATGGGAGCTATTTAATTGAGCCTAACGGGAAGGTGAATATAACCATCTACAAGGACTTGGAGTAGCCTCCCAAGAGAAATAATGGAAGAACTATTGTTTGGGGCATTTAAAACTGAATAGACTCTAGGAAAGAAACCAGGAAAATGGTGCTGGTGGGGTTCTGGAAATTGCTGGATTAGATCACATAACAGGTTATTTCCATCTCGAATTTCTATGAAAGCCCTAGGCTGTCTATTTTTGTCACAGCACCGTCCCGCTACCTGCGGAAGCATGCATGCCAAGAGAGATTTGCACAACGGTTGCACTGCAACACCGAAAAATTTCAGGCAAGATTTGCACATTGCTGTTTGCACGGTATTTCAGAAAAACTTCTTCAGCTTGCATCCATTAAAGGAAACGGGCCTAGCCTCATGCCACAGGATGAAGTAAGCTCTTTAGCAAGAATGCAAAAAAACACATTGCTGAGTGTTCAGTGTGTTATACTTTGGTACAGTGTAACTTTGGTATATGGAGCCAAGCTATGGGATTTTAGTTGGGAGCAGCAGTGAATAGCTGGCAAAGACAGTTGACCACTGCAGTCCTCTGTTTATGGCGTCTGTCTGTCACTATAGAAACTATTACATCATGCCCCGAGCATTATAATTGGGAGATTGAAAAGTACATTTGTTAGCTTGAGAACTCGCAATGTTTCGCCCCAAACCAGTAGTACAAAAGCAGTGCTAGGCAAGGGCCCAATGAGAACACTAAAGTAACCCTCCCTTAGTGCTGAGGTTTCTACGTTTGCAGTGCCATAAATTATGTTTCTAGCCATAGCAGGTGGCAAGAGCTTGACCTTTAAACATCACTTCCGATTACCATTTTGCTCCTTTCCCCACTTCAATCCTGACCTGAAAGTTGTAGTCAAGGCCCACCTCCTCAAAAGGTATTCAGACTCCTAACTTCCGAGTCTTAATACCTTTGAGGGCTGGGCCCAGTGGCCTAATAACCATTTGTGACAGAAACTAATTCAGTCGAACTGCGTCCACACTAACCCTAATTCGAACCGGCAATGTCGATTTCAGCGCTACTCCCCTCGTCGGGGAGGAGTACAGAAATCGATGTTAAGAGCCCTTTATGTCGAAGTAAATGGCTTTGTTGTGTGGACGGGTGCAGGGTTAATTCGATTTAATGCTGTTAAATAAGACCTAAACTCGTAGTGTAGGCCAGGCCTTTGTAAAGGTACAACGCAATCCCCTCCCTCCTTGCCCTTCAAAGGGTATGAAGCATTTATGTCTGAGCAACAACTGACATCAGCCTGTGTGGCAGATGCAAGATGGTAAGCAGAATGACTTGATTTTAAAAGGTCCAAAGACACATTGTGGGCAGACCTTTTCGGTATTCCAGCCACATACCAACTCCCCATGGTGCACAGTAAATCCCTCTGCCAAGGCTGTTAAATGCAGAGAAATGTCAATGAGGTACAGACTGAAAATAATGGTTACCNGGGGGGGGGGGGGGGGGGGGGGGGGGGGGGGGGGGGGGGGGAAGAGAAGAAGAGTGGTGAAGTTTTGAAGGTGAGTTTTGAACTATCCCCGAAGTGGCAGGCTGCCATTCCAGCAGCAGTTTGAGGACACTGCAGTCACTTTTAATTCTGTTATTAGCACCCTATGACTATATTCAATAGTCTAGTTTTTGACTGAGTTGCAAAGCTTCCTGAAGGGGAGGGAGGGGTTGGACACCCCACTCTGATGTCCAAATCCCAGAGCCAGCATTGAAAATCTCAGCCCCCCTTTCTAATAAAAGAAAGTGAGCGGAGATTGGCTGGTGGGCCACAAACGCCATCATTGGTGGGGGAGTAAGGGATTCAAATAGTCCAGGGAATCTTTATTCAAAAGAGAGAGAGAGAGAGAGAAAGGGTTGGGAATGGGAGATGTTCAAGATGATAGAGCAGGCATTCATAACATGTTCCTACTATTTTGTTTTGTTACCAGGAACTACTTTTCATAGTAGGATATATTGCGTAAGCAAGCCTCAAGCTTCTTTTGAAATGAAATATACAAGAAGCCATGCTATATCAATCAGCCCCTCTACAGTGTGCATTAGATAGGGCCGTATGGAACCACAGGGACCTCACTGAGGTCTCTAGGTATCACAAAAATAATGCTACTGCTGCATGTCTTCAGCCTTGGGTTTGATGGACACTCCTGTGTCTTAGTGCTGTGATAACTTAATAGCTAACAGGGCAAGGAGGGTTTCTTAGCTGATCAGTTCAGCTAGTTCCAGGCACTGCTGGATCATTCTCAGAATGGACAAATGAAGGCACTGACCTCGTTCAAAAATTGGAGGAAACTCTCGTTTAGAACATGAACCTTTATTAACTAACGGCTTCAGAGAGAGAAAAATAAAGTATGGAGTGTGATTACTGGCACATTTTCTGCTCTCTGAAAGCCCTTATTTGAAAGGGAAAGGAAGTTGCCACCCTTTTACCAAAGCCGAGATAGCCTTCACAGTAGAGACATGGTTACCAGGAAGCAAGACAGCTTTGACGCACTTTACACCCACTACCTAGAAACAGAGCAGCCAAGTAGTGAAGGGAAACCACTCTACAAATTCCATATTTGCATATTTCCATAGCAAAGCCCCACCTTTGCATAAAGCCACCGGACTATGGGAAGGGGTTGCATAGAGAACGTTCCTAAAAGCAGCTTAAAAGGAAGACACAGCCAACACTTCCAGACTCCTCACCACCATATACTAAAACTGCCAACTTTCTTCCAGTGGCAGAGGCCCAGATTCTCCAAGGTAGTGAGGCCCCTAACTTCCATTGATTCCTATGGAAGTTGGAGCCCAAATACTTTAGAGGATTGGGCCAGAGTGACTAGCTGCTGCTGTAGAAGGTGGCCATCTGCCTCATTGTTACATGAAAGCTGACAGACTGTTCATTCAAAGTGGGGGTGGGGAGAAGGGAGGCGCATGATCTAATTGCACTAAGCATTTTCTAGTTTAATCGTGACAAGGTTTCATTTTTAACAATGCTGCCAAGAATTCTGCCACCCCTCACCTCCCAAGCAAGGGCTGAAGTCATAGAAGCAGCAGGGAGAAGACCCCATCAGTCAGGATCACGACCATCCCACGCTACACACAATACAGGTTTTGCCTTTTCAGAGAGGCCTATGAAACAGCTATTTGTCAGGGTGCCAAGTACCCTGACTCCCCATAAGCGATTTGTCATTATCACAAGTATACACAGAGCCAGCCTAAAGCTCTTTTGAGAGGGTGAGCAAGCATGATTCTTGGGTACACAGCACACTTCACTCATTATACATACCCTGCACCCCACTCTCCTGTAATCTCCTACAGCGGTTTGCACCTTTCAATGCCAGCACTTATACTGAAGAAACCCCCCACCCCCAATCACCATACCCTTAAAAGCAGTCCTACCTAGCGCCCTCAGCTTGCAGTGAGGGAGAGCATGACTCTGGGTAGGTCAAAAGGTGGCAGCTCTAGCACATATCCCATTGTCGAGATGAACCTTTGGGAAGGTAACACGTCAGCATGATTGAACGTATTGCTTCTGCAGCAAGATGCATCAGGCCAGTTGCCCTCATGTTGCAATCCCCTCATGGAGGAGAGAAGGGGTCGCGGAGAGGTACTTGTTTCTAAAGAAGCTTGTATGGGACAAGTATCAGAGGGGTAGCCGTGTTAGTCTGGATCTGTAAAAGCAGCAAAGAATCCTGTGGCACCTTATAGACTAACAGACGTTTTGCAGCATGGGACAGTCAATCCTGAGTATCTGCTTCAGGCAGGAACAATACTTGAATACCCATTGATGTTTTCTTGCCTTGGGCAAGAAAAGAGGCTATATGTATAGCTAGAACTACACAGTTAGTTTACACAGTGGCTGTAATTAATAGTAAACCCTTACTAGGTTATAAAAAGCATGTGTGGTTTAAATACAGATATACTTAATATATTTGCATGATTTATTTTAGGAGGGAACAGTCTACAGAAAAGCAGGCAGGCACAATTGCAGAATAGTTGGAATCTAATACACCCTTGAAAAGCTATAGCCGGTTGGTGAAGGCTGTTGCACTTCTGGGGGCTGGGCAGAGGGGGAAGAAAAGGAACAAGTATTTCAGTTGTACACATTGTCTGGACCCTGCCTGAATGTCAGGGCAGGGCTGAAGAGACTAACCCCATCCAAGCTTAAACAAAAACTCTAAAGATTAAAGGCTATTTGTGAAATGTTACTGCAACTGTTTAATTAGCCTCTCCCTTTGTGGTTGAGCCTCTGAGTGCAGCTGTTAGCACTTTTTATGTAGCCCTGTATGATGTTTAGCTGAACTCTTGTATGCGACTGTTGAAGAGGTAAATTGAGCTGCTCAGTGAAGAAAGATTTCCCCCTTCTCCTTTTAAAGATAGTTGTGATCTGCTGAACTCGTTGAGATTTAAAGTGTTGGAGATGAATGTGAGTGTTTCCTTACTAACACCACAATTTTAGGTGAACTGAACATGATCATGGAGCAAGGGTTCTCACAACTTTTGTACTATGGACAGGATGTTAGGGATTTGTCTTGACACCTCCTCATTCACAGTTAGAAACTATTGCTAGAGCAGCTGCTTACATGGAGTACTAGAAAAGCTATAATGCTTTGTCATCTGTGTGACTTGATGCAACAGCTGGATGCAAGTAGAAATAGCACTATGGGAATAGGTAGCTAAGCCCTGTGCAAGGGCTATGAACTACCCCAGGCCCATAGAACACTTTGGGCATGTACAGTATATTCATTCATACTATAACTGAAGACTTCCGCTACCACTGTAGCAGTAGGCTGGAAATTACATCCACATTAGGGTGAAAGAAGTTCACTACAGTCACAGCATACACTTGGCCACAAAATACTGTTATGTGGTGCTACTACCTTAACTTCTAGGCAGAGGAACAGCAGCAAAATTTAATTGTGCACAAGTGAACAAAAACCACTTTATTGACAGGAGTAGGATGCTCATTTATTGTGTAAACAAGCAAGCCTGACACTAGCACCATGTTTAAAGTCTAGGCTTTGTTTTACATTAGCTTCTACTTCAACCCTAATTCAGTCTGAACAAGATTTTATACAGTGAAGACTAATATACCTAATTTTGCTGAAAACCAAAATTTAATATGAAACTATTGTGCATACAAAGAGGGAATCAACTGGTTCAGTTCAAAAAATTAATACCAGATTACTCCCTGCAAGCCTGTCCAGAGTGAATGCTTAGAACTAGCTACTGGAGGATTGAATTGAGTATGTCAAATTAATGGATTCATGGTGCTAACTGCAGATTCAATCCAATTTAGTTTTATTTAGTTTGAGAAAATGCTTACATTCAAATTAGCTGAGTTTTGAATCAAGACTAAAAAATAGGTCAAAATAAAACATGACTAGGAAATAGCCAACAGTGGCTTCCAGAACACTCACCCATCCATTAAAGAGTCAGGAATAACCCAAAGATTAAAACAAAATAGTTAAAAAAAAACTTGTGCTGTTGCCAGCACCTCATGGGGAACACAGTAATCAGTCACATAGCTGATCTTTGCCAGAGAAGCCTAGCAGTTTTACTAGAGTACATGAGGAAGAGACACTTTGTGGAAGTCAGGTAAAAGAGAAGCAAAAAATAAAATACTGTGTGCAATGGGCTGAAGTATAGTATTTCAATAAAGTGATTTGGACTCACTCAAGCCATCTTTCTCAAGAGATCATCTCTGTAAAAATGTACATATTTTACAGTTTTATAGACATTTACAAAGTTCTCTGTACAGCCTCCCCACCCCCTGGGAAGTTTTTACATACTTACAACTCCACTCCCTCTCTATATAGCTGCATGTGATCTTTGGGAGTCATAACAGAGGGGGCAAATAATGGCCTAAGGAGCTCTACTGGCAGCCTGTTAAAGTTGACTAGCTACAGCAAGGTCAGGCTTCTCAGCTTTCAAGATGACTGTACCCCTTTTTACTGCTGATGGAATGTAGGCATATTTCAGCAAAAGTTCCACTCATAGCTGGTATATCTGGTTATACCCAGAATAAACCTTTTTGCACTTCTAACTCAAGACACAAGCCACAAACTTAGAGACTCAGTGGGTCCACAGGACCCTAGTCCACATTTCCAGTGAGCTATGATCACAGCTCAGAGCTAAGGAAATGAAACTCATTCCACATACAGCCATCATACCAAAACTAATAAAAGCCTCTAGGTAGTCCGGAGTAAGAGCCGCTGGTGCTTTTGTTGACTTGCAGAACAAGAGCTGTTCGCCTTAGTGACAAGACTGCACTTGAAAACAGTACTCTTAGCATCCTTTCACGGGGCTCTTCAAGGAAGCAGTATTACTTGCTTCATTTTCTGTTCTCGTTAGCAAAAAAAAAAATCCTCTTGTTGGTACTCTCAGTCGGACTGCACCACACTATCCTTTCTGGGGGGAAGTCACTCAACGAGATTCCCAGATGTTATTCTCTATGTTCCTGTGAAGTACAGTGTCATAGGTATTCTTTCACAGCACTTCACTAACTCCAGACGCAAAGGAGAGCTAGTCCACCTGGCATTTAGGTCATTTATACCACTCCATGGCTCATCGCATCATGTAGGCCAAGCTTGCTCCCAGTCCAGCAAAGCCTGCAAAAGCCACCAGAACATTCCTGATGCTACCTTCTAGATCCTCTACACGGAAGAATTCAACAAATCCCTCCTGGAAAAAAGAAGTGAATGATTAATGTCTAACATTAGCCATTTCCCCGGGGAGGGGCTCACAATGCAGTTTGCCTTTATGAAGTTCTCATAGCAGTAGGTAGCATCCCTGCACACCACCAACTGGGGACTAATCATTATGACAAACTTGTACCAAATACAGAAGCAATTCAGTACCTTCTACCTGATTAAGGGAACCTGTCTAGTGGGCTGAGTGTGGAATTTGGATCTAATTGCAGCATACTCATGGCATGACAGAACAAGTCAATTCACCTTTGCACCTTCTGTTTCCTATCTTTAATTTGGAGGAGATCATGTCCACGGGGCTTTCAGATATATGGATGAAAGTGCTCTAAGTGCAGAGTAACATCATAAAGCACCATGTATCTTTATTATACCAATTAAGTGATTCATAATCTGCTTGCACTGCTCCAACCAGTAGTTTTAACTGGACTGGTAAATCACCCTGTATACCTTAGGCATGTACAAGCATAGGTGTCACCAAGTGTCAGCCAGAGATAGGTAAATATTACTAGACTGATGGACAACTTCATTAACCACATTCAGTCCCTACAATCTCTCACTTACCCAGCCTCTTTGGTTAACTAGCCAATCTCGTTTGCCTGTGACAAGCACTTCTGTGATGATCCCTGCTAGTGTGTTGATGCAATTCTCCTGGTTTATGCTCTTCAGGTGTTTTGCAACAAAGGCACCAAAAGAGATGAGTGTCACAATTCTACCCCAGTTTGTTACTCCATCACTGAAAACATGGGTTGCAACGGCAGTCACTGACTTCAGATCCTCTTCATTCTTGATGTCTAGCTTCCGAAGCATACCTGAAGTAAAAGATTAGCAGAAAAACACACTGAGACTACAAAAGTAACTCACTAAGTGACTGCAAACACTGTACAACAGGTAGTATAAACACCAGCAAAAATATCTTCCTTAAAGGCTAGACAAGTACTGTATATCCTTCCTCCCAAGTGGAATAGAGGAAGATGGGAAAGTAATTATCTCCAGGCATGCAGGCATTAAGTTTGTAAGCTTTAGTACACAATTATATTAGCATGAGCTATTTTAGTTTGCTAAATCCTTTTTGAGACAGGGACCTAAAATGAAAGTGCTATGACACTACACACTTAAGCTTTGGGAAAAACCTCTGGATTAGCCAAATCACAGTACCCTCCTCCTCACTGGATATAGAAGGACAGAACACCAAAGAACAACAAAACCAGTTTATTTTCAGCCTGTCTTTTGGACACTCCTTGAACAGGCTAGGTGAGTTAGAACAATTATAAAACTGTCACTCCTTTATTATGTTAGTTTAGTTATTAAAAGGAAGTCCAACCAGACATTTGAAATTACTTTCTTGTTATAGTTAAAATTTACAGGATTCTCCTCCAATATTAGTTCCCTATTCAGCACCAGGAGTTAAAAGATTAACTATCAAAAAATACTGTTTATCCCAGCAACATACTCAAACTCATGAAAGAGGTAATTTATTCAGGTGGCTTAATGCCAACTGTAAAGGCTAATGAATTCCATTCCCCAAGGAACTAAACCCATTGAAAGTCCCTATCTTCTTTGATCTAAGTAAAATATAACCCTGTGGAAAGTCTACAGTATCTCAAATACTTTAGACTCATTAAATTTTAGAAGAGTTATTTGAGGTTTCTCTTCAAAAAAGAAAAAAGTTACAGTATTGCTCAAAAGTAGGAGTTTTGGGACTTCATATTATGGTAACTACTGTAACATGTGACTTACACAAATTTCATGACAAAGTTTTCAAAGTTTGGCATTTCAATAGAACCTGAAACTCAAGGCTTAAAATGCAGTACTGAAATTCTCTTTTGCTATTTACTCAATCAAGTTTGAGACACTAGGAGAACTGAAGAAAATGTGACCTTCAGAGGTTACCAGAAACTGCAGATTGGAATATTACAAGTCAAGAAGATTCAGGACACCCACCTATGGACATGGAATTTAGCATTCAAGTTTCTGTAGCTATTTTAAGACTATTGTGCAGCATTAAAGGGTGAAGCAGGTGTAAAAATGATAAAATAGTGCAAGAGAGAAAAGTCAGAATAAAGACTTGCTAGCACTTCTCTTTTACTGCAGCCTAGAAAATGAAGAGGTCTAATCCATAACTGGCTAACCTTTGGACAAGATTTACAATATATTTGCATGTTTACTCACTTCTTGCACCCTGCTATGGTTAATATGTGACAATCTAGTTTTGCAGAAGTTAAAGGGTTTTCCCCACCCTCTCGATAAACAACGTTTAGTTTCGTTTTTGAAGAAACGAAGGTTATTCTTTCCGAACAGCTTTGCAAAGAATGCCCTCTAACTGGTGCCAAGAGCCCTGCACCCAGCCTGGACAGCCCCACTCCCCAGCCTGCTTCTCAGGCCTCTCTCCAGTCCCTAGATCAGGACTTTGCAACTTGTTTCCATTTGCGGACCCCCTAAAAAAAAAAAACCAACGTCAAATGGAGGCGCAGCCCCCTCTGGAAATCTGGCATGGCGCCCAGCTGCGGAGCACAGGTTGAAAGCCCCTGTTCTGGGGCAAGGCCAACCGTGCGCTGAGCCTTGAGCCAGAGTCTGCAGCCCTCCAGGGGCCCACGGAGCTCAGGCTGGAAGGAAACCACGGCCCGTGATCACGCCGAAAGCCGCCTGACCCCAGCGTGACTCAACAACCGCGGCCTTCTACAGGCCGCCAGCAGCGTCCCCACCTCCGACCCGACCCCGCTCTCCCGAGGGGGCCCGCAGCACGTGTAGGCCTCGGCCAAGCGCGGCTCCCCGCAACCGGGATCCAGCCAAAAGCGACAGGCCCCAGCCTGGGCCTGCCCCCCCATCTCCTCCTCCCCCTCCTCTCCAGAGCCGGGGCCAACTAGGAGCAACCAAGGGCAGGAGGCCGGGGAGGCGCAGGCCGCCCCCCGGCCGCCATCTTGGAAGGCGAGACCGCTCCCCCGCAGGCCGCCGCCGCCCCCCCGGCCGCCCTTTGCACCGCCCCCCCCCCCGTGTGGCCCGGCCCCTCCCTTCACCTTGGAAGGCGATCTGGTGCTTCTCCATGACGCCGTCGCCGACCCTCCGCAGCGTCTCCAGCGCCTTCTCCATGGCGGCGGGGCCCGCTCCCCGCGGCCCGCTCAGCAGCCGCTTGAAGAGCTTCTTGCCGCCGGGCCCGCCGAGGTCCGCGGCCTCCCGCAGGTAGCGGCTGATGAGCTCCAGCGAGTCCTGGTACAGCCCGTCCAGGTCGTCGTCGTCCTCCGCGGGCGGGGTGCTGGGCAAGGAGCCGTCGGGGGCGGGGGGTGGCGGGCCCATCCTCTCGGCGTCGGAGTCGCAGCCGTCCAGTTCCTCTTCCGGCCGCCACAGCGCGCCCGGCCGGGGCCCCCCGACCACCAGAGCAGGGGGGGTTGTGGGGGAGCCAATCAGCGCCGGGGCCCCCTCAGAATGACCGTTGGAACCCCAAGAGGCTCCGCCAATCAGCGTCGTCGGCCGGACGCCCTCCGCCGCAGGGCCGGGGTCCCGCGCGCCTGGGGCGGGAGGGGTCCCCGCGCCGCTCGGGGACCCCGGCGGGGAGGGGGACATCGTCGGGCCGCCCCCGCAGTACAGGTTGAGGCCGATCACCGCGTTCCGCTTTAACGCCAACATGGCGCCGTCTGCTCCCAGGTCGGACAATCAGGGAAGGCGGGCGGGGGCAGCTCCCTATATAGAGAGCGAGCGGATGGGGGCGGGTCTGGAGGGGAAGTGATGAATGGGTGGCTCAGCGAAGGGCGGGGCCTTAGAGGAAGTGGGGGGGGGGGTTGGGCTGGGGCTGGCTGTGAGTGAATGAGTGGGGGGCGGCGTGGAGGGGAGCACGGAGGCAGGAAGGGGGCGGGGGTGAGACAGCAGGAGGGTCTGGTCTGGGGAGGGGAGAAGGGGGGAGGGATCCAGAAAGCGATGGAAAAATCCAGGCTCGCTGGTTTTGCGCCTCCTGCGGGCGGGGGGGAAGCGACTTTCGGGATGCCTGTGGGTTTCCCCAAGCTGTACCAGGACAGGGGAGATATTTTAAAGGGAGGCAATTATGGAATTTCCAATTGTTCTCGCCACAGATCTATCAATCCTGAAACTAACAAAAAAAAAAAAAGGGTGGGAGAAACCCAGATCATAAAATGTTCCACTTGTAGGGGTGGGAGGGAAAAACCAGGATTTAGAACCAAAAACAGCACCAAACTGGTAGGTGACGCCTGCGTTCTTGTTAACAGCATTGCAAGTTTGGTCCCCAACAAGCCCGCTTTACAGGGTGGTATGCAAATAGCCTCCTCGCTTTAAACCATCCGTCAGGGAAGTGCAGCCGCCTCTGGGATTCTAGGGTGACCAGATGTCCCGATTTTATAGAGACAGTCCCGATATTCAGGGCTTTTTCTTATATTATCCCCCACCCCTGTCCCGATTTTTCACATTTGCTATCTTGTCACCCTATCTGGGATGAATCCTGCAAGCTGCTTAACAGCGCACAGCAACATCATACCCAATTTCAGGACAGGGAGTGAAGGAAAGCATTGTAGCCAATGGAAAATGAAGGAACTATGCAGGATATAAGTGTCAGATTAGGAATATGATGAAGACACCAGGGATAACACACTAAGGATATGTCTACACTATAGCAACTACAGCAGCACAGCTACATTCCTATGATGTTAATAATTGTATATTGTGGGTAAGAAATATTCAGTAAGCCAGATGTTTTTTGCACAAAAGCAATTTACTAGGTCACAATAGGCCATCAAGGTCTACCAATGGGTCGTGAGCCCAAAAAAGTTGAGAACCACTGCCCTAAGCAAGGGCTTACGATGCAGTATTGCCAAGGTGGACTATACCAAGTAGGGGGAATTAATTGTTTAGAGGTATAATTACGACGAGAGATGTGGTGAAATTGAGCTAGATCTAACAGATGGTGGAATAGCATCCCAAGCGATGTGCTGGAAATGTCATTGCTTGAGAGTTCTAGCTACACTGGATAAAACACTAGAAAATATGGTGTATGGAATAACATGGCTCTTGCGTGGCTAGATCAGACCAAATACATCTTTTCCAGTTTCTGTGATTTCATGGGAAGGATTATTGTGCAAACCTTATGTGGCTTGCTCTTGTCTACACTGGAACATTTCCCCAAACAATTTCCACCATTGCAACCATCATTATTATTAATTACCTCTATCGCAGTAGCAACTAACAGCCCCAGCCACAGACCAGGACCCTGTTGTAATAGGTGTTGTGCTGTGCACAGGACAAAAAGGTGATCACTGACCCAAAGAACTGACAATCTAAGTAATGGTGCATCGCTACTGGTGTGGACTGTCCTGTCCTGGATTCTATGTGTGATATGCAAGCTATCACTTAAATCAGCTTCTGTACCAAAGGACTGGAGGAGAGCTAATATGACACTACTTTTTTTAAAAGGCTCCAGAGGCGATCCTGGCAATTTCAGGCCGGTAAGCCCAACTTCAGTACCAGGCAAATTGGTTGAAACTGTAGTAAAGAACAGAATTAGCAAACACATAGATGAACATGTTTTGTTGGGGAAGAGTCAACATGACTTCTGTAAAGAGAAATCATGCCTCAACAATCTATTAGAATTCTTGGAGGGGGTCAACAAACATGTGGACAAGGTGATCCAGTGGACTGTACCTGGATTTTCAGAAAGCCTTTGACAAGGTCCCTCACTAAAGATTCTTAAGCAAAGTAAGCAGACATGGGATAAGAGGGAAGGTCCTCTCATGGATCAATAACTGGTTAAAAGACAGGAAACAGAGGGTAGAATTAAATGGCCAGTTTTTAGAATGGAAAGAGGTAACTAGTGGTGTCCACCAGGGGTCTGTACTGGGACCAGCACTGTTCAACATGTTCATAAATGATCTGGAAAAAGGGGTAAACAGAGGTAGCAAAATTTAAGATGATACAAATTACTCAAGATAGTTAAGTCCAAAGCAGACTGCGAAGCGTTACAAAGGATCTCACAAAACTGTGCGACTGTGTGACAAAATGGCAGATGAAATTCAAAGTTGATAAATGCAAAATAATGCACATTGGCAAATAACCCAACTATATATGCAAAATAATGGGATCTAAATTAGCTCTCACCACTCAAGGAAGAAATCTTGGAGTCACTGTGGATAGTTCTCTGAAAATAGCCGCTCAATGTGCAACAGCAGTGAAACAGCTAACAATGTTAGGAACCATTAGAAAGGGATAGATAATAAGACAGAAAATATCATAATGCCACTATATAAATCCATGGTATGCTCACACCTTGAATGCTGTGTGCAATTGTGGTCATCCCATCTCAAAAAAGAAAAATTAGACTTGGAAAAGGTACAGAGAAGGGCAACAAAAATGATTAAGGGTATGGAACAGCTTCCATATGAGGAGAGATTAAAAAGACTGGGACTTTTCAGTTTGGAAAAGAGGGGGGATATGATAGAGGTCTATAAAATTATGAATGGTGTGGAGAAAGTGAATAAGGAAGTGTTATTTACTCCTTCACATAACACAAGCTCCAGGGGTCACCCACTGGAATTAATAGGCAGCAGGTTTAAAACTAACAAAAGGAAGTACTTCTTCACACAACACACAGTCAACCCGGGGATGTTGTGAAGGCCAAAACTACAACTGGGTTAAAAAAAGAATAAGATAAGTTCCTGGAGGGTAGGTCCATCAATGGCTATTAGCCAAGATGGTCAGGGATGCAACTCCATGGTCTGGGTGTCCCTAGCCTCTGACTGCCAGAAACTGGGAGTGGACGACAACAATGGGGGTGTGAGGGGGAGATCACTTAGTGATTGTCACATCTCTTCATTCCTTCTGAAGCCCCTGACATTGGCCACTGTCCAAGGAAAGAACACTGAACTGGATGGACCATTGGCCTGACCTAGTGTGGCTGTTCTGATGCTCGTATGTTATTCCCTGGCCTGCTACAGTCACTTGGCAGTGGGATATACCCATGGGCGGCAGGTGAACCCCCAATGTGCAGGAGGCTAACCTGCCAGCCTTGCCCCTTCCACCCAAGGCCCCAACCCCTGCATGCCGGAGCCCCGAAACCTGCTGCCTGCTAACAGGAGTAGCCCTGAGCGCCCCCCTCCCCCCCGACCAAAAAAGCCACGGCTCGCCCACCCTAGCCACCATTCCTCCCAGCCCCCCGAGTGCCGGGTCGGGCTAGCCCCAGTGCCGGGTCGAGTTGAGTCACCTGCCAGAGCACTGGGCCGAGCCACTCCCTCCTGCCTGAGCGCCAGGCTGAGCTGCCCCCCGCCCTCGTGCCGGGCAGAGCCAGTGCCCCCCCCCCCCCATCTGAGCCGGCGGTCCCAGTGCCTGGCCAAGCCGCCTCACTTCCCTGCCAGACCCCCGCACCCTCTGTTTGCTCTCAGCGTCCCTCCTCACTTCCCCACCCCTGAGGAGCAGCGAGGACCTAGGGGGCAGGAGGTGGAGTGAAGGTAGGCAGGCGGCAGCAGCAGGGGGAGGGAAGGGGGGGCTCTGGGAAGGGGCAAGGCCACCACAGTCCTGGGGGGGGGGGGGTGGGTGCAACTGCACCAGGGAAGGCTTTTATACCTGCCACCCATGGGTATACCACATAATGAAGCCCACAGATATGAACACCACATCATGGAGACCTACTTGTCCTTGAGTTATGCAGTCCTGTCTATACTAGCTCCTCACCACAGCAATGGTGAGAAATCCAACTCCTCGGGTGCACATTGCCTTTCTGGTCTGGGGTGGGGAATGGGGAAGTGAAATGAGAACAAGCTGTGGGGAGGGGATTTACTCCAGCTGACTGTTTCTCCCCCTCCCTTTGCATGGTTGTGAGCATTCAGAAAGGCTTTGAAGTAGGCTTTGAACTTAACACTTGAGATGAGAGAGGCGGGGAAGGTTGCCATTCACACCTCCACAGTTGTTACTTTGGTTACATCTACATGAGACACCTTGCTGTGGCACAGCTGTACCTATGGGAAAGAGTTCTCCCATCAACAAAATTAAACCACCCCCAGCGAGCAGCGGTTGCTATGTCAGTGGGAGAAGTTCCTAAAAGGCCTTACACATCCCTCAAGCTGCCATTCCCCATGGGGCATTATAAAAGCACCAAGTAAGCAGGAGAGAGGTCCAACTAGTGTGTAAACTAGTGCAGCGTTCAGGGTGCAAGCTCGAGCTCTGACCTTGGGCAAGTCACTCAGGACATGTTTACACGGGAACAGAAAGTGAAGCTAAATCCAGTGTAGCTGGACTAAAGCAAACCCCAGGTGTAGACAAAGGAAGCTGGGAGTGATACTGATGTAGTTCATCCCATCTTGAAACCCCACAGTAAACTGCACTGCTACAAATCACAGCTTATTTTATGCCCCAATGCATCTAGCCAAGGAGATTTGCCCTGATGGATCTTCAACTGCTGGAAATGGGCCATTTTGATTACCATTACAAAAAGTCCCCCCCCCCCGCTGGTAATAGTTCACCTTAACTGATCACTCTCGTTATAGTGTGTATAGTAACACCCATTGNTATATATATATATATATATATATATAATCTTCCTACTGTATTTTCCACTGCATGCATCCGATGAAGTGGGTTTTAGCCCACGAAAGCTTATGCTCAAATAAATTTGTTAGTCTCTAAGGTGCCACAAGTACTCCTGTTCTTTTCACCAGTGTCTGTCATTGTGGTAAATCCCAAGCTAAGAGAGTCCTGAGACTCAGAACACAGGTTCTGGGAGGTGTGCACAATCCAGAGGGAACAGCAGACTAGGTTGAAGGAAGTGAAGTTGATGTCTGAAGTGAAGAGGATTCATGGGCCATGAGGGAGGTGAGAAAAGGGGAACCCTGCAGCTGGAAGAAGCCTGCCATGGGGCCAGGGAATGGGCTGTGAACCGTCACTAATAATAATACATTCATTTGCTTTTCATTTGATAGTCTGAGTATACTTTACAAGGGTAAATACGTATTATTGTCTCCATTTTATGGATGGGAAAACAAGCCCAGAGAGGGGAAGTGACTTGCACAAAGATCAGCAGCAGTCAGGAGTAAAACCCAGGCGTCCTGATGCCCAGTCCCTTGCTTTCTCTGACCGCTAGACCACACTGCCTCCAACTAGTCAGCCATGTGCAATTTGACATGAGTGAAATAATCGCTTTGTTCTTCCCCCTTAAACAGATGTTAAGATTTTTAAGCTAGGAAAATACTTAAGCTAGGAAAATGCTGCTGTGCAATAAACATGCATTGGCTTTGTGCTCAAGCTTTGAGCCTGGAGGATATGATAGGATGCCTGAGTTCTGAAGAAAACAGCAAGTCTCAGATCTGTATCTAACATAGCTCACATTCCTCTGCAAATGGAGGGGGAAATCTCTCACTCACCAAAGGGGTAGTTAATCACTGGTGAAATCAAACAAAGTAGATTAAGCAGTCACAGGCCCTCTTTGTTTGGCGCAAATCACTTCATATGCAAGAATGGCCTAATGGGGGAGCACAGTAGGATTCAAGACAGCACTTCTGTGAACGAGTAAAATCAATAGGAAGCTACCAACTTCCCTTCACCCCTCCGTCTCCACCAGTTTGGAGGGAGAGCCCTTCAAAAGCCCTGACTAGAACCAGTACGGGGTGCAGAGCGTCAAATCAGCATCCCGTGGATTGACAGATCATCTTGTTTAGTTTGTCCCTGTCTCTGCTCACTTCTGGTCTGTATTTATTATTGGCAGTAAGGATTTGCTTCTTGGAGGCAGCTGTGTAGCACAGCTGTGCCCTGCTGTTTCGGTTGAATGCAGTATTCTTCACTTCCTGCCCTAAACTCTCGGATGGTGCTGAGGCATGCTCATCTGACGTATTTTAGGGGTCTGTGATTATTCTTGTCCAATGCTGTAGGAGCAGGATGAATGAAAAGTGCTCTATCAATGCCAGATATTATTTGATAGATAGCAGAAGAGGCCAGATAATGGAAGCTAAGCCTTGATACCTGGGGATTTTAGCCATCAATGACCAACCACTGGAGTAACTGCAGCCGTGCAAACCTCTCATGTAGACATGCAAAACTGTTTTCAGCCACAATTCTCATAGACTCATAGACTTTAAGGTCAGAAGGGACCATTATGATCATCTAGTCTGACCTCCCGCATGATGCAGGCCACAAAAGCTGACCCACCCACTCCTGGAATAATTCTCTCCCTTGACTCAGCTGTTGAAGTCCCCAAATCATGATTTAAAGACTTCAAGTTACAGAGAATCCTCCAGCAAGCGACCCCTGCCCCATGCTGCGGAGGAAGGCGAAAAACCTCCAGGGCCTCTGCCAATCTACCCTGGAGGAAAATTCAGTGATACAACTCATTCCTGCTTGATACCAGGAGGCAGTTTGTCATCTTGTGGCTAGTAAAGTGGCTCAGGACTCCAAAGAGTTGCGTTCTATTTCTGACTCTACCACAGGCCTGCTTGGGGTTGGGCAAGTCATTTCCCCCCTTTGTTCTTCTATGTTCTGTCTCTTTTAGATTCTTCAGGGCAGGGACCGTCTCTCACTATGTGTATAATTATTGCAAAGTGGGGCCCTGATCTCAGTTGGGGCCTTCAGACAGTGCTGTAATACACACAAATATCGAAGGAAATCATGGCTCAGCCAGCCTACATTAGGGGTTTGCACTGCTGCAGCTAGTCCACTGGCTGTAATTGGGGCAAATCTCCACTTTTGACTTTGAGGCAACTGCCTAGTCAAAAGCCTTTGCTTTAGAATGACCCAATGCAAGTGAGCCACGTACACACAGGCTGTGTCTGCGATAGCACTTTCCTGAGCAGGGGTAGACAACACAGGGCTAGTGGGTGGCGCCCGAGCCCTGTCTACCATTGCTGCCAGTAGCGAAGCTGCAGAAGTCCCAAGATCACAGGAAAGAAGAACGGTTACTGACCCTACAGTAATGGGGGTTCTTTGACATGTGCTGTCCACACAGATCCTACTCTTGATGTGCACATCCCCCAGCTGGTCCAGATTGCTGGCCAAAGGAATCCAGTGTCTGTGGGGGCCGCACCTGTCCTTTGTGTCCCTTTGTGCCCCCACCTGAGGGCATAAAGAACCCAACGGTCCCTCAGTTCCTTCTCCAGTGCAGAATCTGGTAGGAACAGGATGCCGTAGTAGGGGGAACGGAGGCAGGCCATAGAATCCATCTCGAAGAATTATAGTCACTGTAGGGCAGTGGTTTTCAACTTGTGGTCCACGAACCCCTGGGGGTGCATAGACTACATTTAAGATTTCCAAAGGGGTCCGCACCTCCATTTGAAATATTTTAGGGGTCTGCAAATGAAAAAAGGTTGAAAACCACTGCTGTAGGGTAAGTAACTGGTTTCTTCTTTGAGTGGTTGTCCAAATGGATTCCACTTTTGGTGACTAACAAGCTGCTAATTGCTTGGTGGTGAGTATTCGGTGTCCTACCTAAAAAATGCTTGCAAGACCACCTACCAAAACTAGCATCCAACCTGGAAGGCTCTAGTAAGGAACAGGGCCTTGTAAAGGTGTGACTCGAGCTCCTGTAGCCACCCTATACATTTCAGATGCAGCAATATTCCTCAAACAGGCCTCAGAAGCTGCCTGAGCTCTAGGGTCGAGCTACCCTGGCTAACTCATAACATGTCCTTATACAGTTGGAGATCCACTTGGATAACCTCTTTGTGGCTATAGGTTGCTCCTTAATTCTATGAGCAAAGGCTATAAATAGTCCAGTCCAAATGATCTGGTCCTATCCAAATGAAAAGAAAAGGCCTGTCTGCCAATAAGTCAGTGAATTCTAGCTTCCCCCAAGGTTGAGTGAGTTTTAGGAAAGAAACCAGGAGGAGAATGGATTGGTTCACACAGAGCTCTGCAGCAACCTGATGTTCCTTCTCTCTTTCCTCTTCCTGTCTCTCATGTAATTATGGCTGAACCAACTGGCATACCTGAGGTGGCTTGATCTGTCTCTGTGGGGAGGGTGATTTAGCCTGAGAGACAAGAGCTAGTCGGAGAACAACAATTCCATTGTGCGACAAACTTTTGAGGTTTCAATATTTGTTTTCATTTCACAGTGGACCAAAACCAAATATTTTTACAAGATCGGATTGTGTCCAAATGTCTGTTTTCAGCTCTGAAAAATTAGGTTTTCAATTTGGGTCTCTCTCAGTGATCTTAGAGTTCAGGAATCTTCACATCGAAAATGTCATCAAAACAGATACGTCTCTGCAAAACGTCTCAGCTTTGATGGAACCGTGTATTTTGACAAAAAACACTGTGTGGGAAGTGTTTCAACCAACTCCACTAAAGACAGCAGAGGAAGTAGGTTTCCTGGAGGAAGGTTAGTCGGCCCAGGGGGTCAAGTAAGGCCAAAGGGTACTGTGGTGAGGGCACTTAGGGGATATCAGGTGTCTCAGATCCTAGCGAGCACCCCTTCCTGGCCACCCATTAGGCTTGCTATGAGAGGAATTCAAGCCTCTATAATCAGGATTCCTAAGGGTGTTTCAAGCTCCTGGAGCCTGAATGGAGTCCAGCCACTACCACAATCCCAGAGTCCCTGGGCACACTCTGAGGGCACAGACTTTCTATCTGGAACCCCACCCCCAGAACTCCATCTCAAAGCTGTGAAAGCTTCTGGTCCTGTCCATCCCCCCCGACACACACTTTGTTCAATCCATCAGATTTATGCTCTTTATATTTAATCACGTAAAGCACATATCATACAAACCCAAAAAGCATCGTAAACTCAAAGTCCCTTCACTCTTCCCTTGGAAGATAGTTTATGTTCAGGCAGGCAGGGTCCTCCATCCTATTGCCTACCCTGCCCCTGCAGCAGCCTCCTTCATCCGAATCTGGTGCAAGGTGTTTCCCTCTGGAGTTCCACCAAGCCCCTTTATCGAGTCCTACTAAGGTCACTTGCTTCTTTTGTTCTGCCTTTTGGTCATTTTCCATTCATCCCAACCCCGCCTTCAGACACGGGGAGGAACAGGAATTGGCTTCTCCCCCATAGAGCAAACCTGTTATCCCAAGCTGTTTCACTTTGAATAGGCCCTTGAGTGCTGATTGTTCACCATTCTTTCTGGCCTAGCAGAGACATGACAACCCTGCAAACTCACCGGGGATCCACATACATAGAGACTTTCCATGATGCAGTAATTTCATGATACAATTTCATACTATCGTCCAAAATTCAGAAGTGGTCCAGACAGAATCCCCAATTCGTCACACAGGCAGGGTGATCCCTATGACAGGGTTGCAACTACACTGCATACAACAATGTAATGTCAATCATCATGTGATCAAACTAATGACGTCAGCTGGTGTTGAGTAATCTTCTTGATTACAGTGCCGGTCAATAGGTGGGAAACTACAGAAAGATGATAAAAAGAGCAAGCCAGACGCAATTGAAAGTAAAAATACTCAAATCATTGTGTCATAGAGGACGACATGAAAGTAGCTTTACAACTCTAAGGCAGTAGAATTGCCTCATCAGGGACGACATGTCCCTTACAGGTGGATGGGTGACTCTTTGCCTATATATTACTCATTTCCTTTTTATCCTAGCAATAAAACTTCAGGCTTGGTGTCTGCAGGAAATCCTATGCCTGGAGTTGTGCTGTACCCTAACATACAAGAGGCCCTTCTATAGGGCATGTCCCACATACACAATGCTCCACAGAAGCACAAGAAAGGGAAAATTGGAAGGTGAGATCTGTAAAGGAAATGACTCTGAGCCTGATTTTCCTCTGACACTGGGTTTTACATCAGTGTAAGTGCATTGAAATCAATGGAAAACACAGTAATGGTAACCCCGTCTACGTGTGTGCTTCTTCACCATTGCTACCCGCAGTGAAGCCGGACCGCAGATTTGCCTGAGAACACCGGAACTACTCAAACTCCATTGAAATCAATGGAATTACCTCGTATTTACATTAAGGCCTGAGAGGAGAATCAGCTCCAATGCCTTGAAGTGGGAGGGGCAGGATTTCTGGATAAAAATAGCACAGGCAGAAGAGTGGCCTCTCAAGTGCACAGTCGGAAAAGGGACAGAGAAGGAGATCCTTGGAAAGCAGTAACACTGTGTGTAGCGAGTGAGTAGTAAACTCCCTATGGTGGCGGGGAGAAAAATGCACAGCACCTGCAATTGAGCTGCATACACAGCCCCCTGGACCTGCTTTTCATATGGATTGAGCACCAGCACATCCCATTGATGTCAACCAGAGTTGCAAGCACTCAGCAGTGCTGAAAATGAGACCTGTAACATCACAGACCATCAGAGACAGGCTACTGGCCTACACAGTCCTAAGGTCTGATCTTGTCTGGCACTTCCTATGTTCTAGACCTAGCAGGGGATAGCCCCTATTGTGACGGTAATGGTTTGACTGCATTCAGGATACTGCAGCCCAGCTCCAAAAAAGATACCAAACTGGCAACATCCTGCCAAGGGGTTGGGAAAGGAAGGAGAGCACAGCGCCTCCTGCTCCGTCTCAACTGCACTGCAAGCAGAACTTTGCAGGGAAGCAGCATCGGTTCTAGGATCCTGAAGTGGTTGAAGCAACAAGGGTGATAGGTGTCCAATAAAGGTTACATGGCAGAACCAATTACTTGCATCCAGGCTGGTTAAAGGAAGGACAAGAGGCAATATGATTTGAAGGACATCAGCAACAAGGAGAGAAAAAGCTATTAAAGTAATGAGATAAAACAGAGCCAGAAAAAATGTAGGCTGGAAACCAAGAGCTGGCTACTGCTGAAGCTATGGAAAAATACAGAGGGGAGCAATGGGAATCCTGCTCACTAAGTTCACCACCTTTAAGCTAGGCAAAACATTCCAGAGTGCTTTGTAAGGAACAATTCTGTGATAGGCTAGAGCAGAGGATGCACTTAATTCTCTTCGGGGTCTTTTAATCTCTATATTTCTTATTAGGAGTATATGCCGCTACCATCCACTCTATGGGAGCTTCAAGCTTCATTGTCAGAATGAGTCAGTTAGACAAACAACCTGCACCTTGGGAAGGTAACCTTGAGCTGTTCTTTGAGCCACCTAGGCCAGGTGGACAGAACAAAACGGTGCTTTAGCGGTATAGCTTATTCCTGCCGCCGACTGAAACAAGTGATACCAGCAAAAGCATAGTTTTTGGCCAACATCAACAAAAATATGAGCCAACAAAATTCTTGACCAACCTCTTCCCCCTATCCCAACAGCTGCATTTCTGTGGGGCCAGATGGACTGTGTCTACAGGGGTGTAAAGGCTTGTCTGGGATGAAAGATACTAGACCAGTGTAAAACTAAATATTTCTTTTAGTTAAAAATTCGTTGAAGGAGCTGTGTTGGGTTGGCTCCCCTCTGAAGCCAATTGAGTATATAGAACTCTGTTCAGACGGGGGTTGTGCCAGCCCAGCTGTGTCAGTCACAAATCACACCCCTGACTGATACAACTATGCCAGCAAAAGTTTGTAACATAGACCTGACCCTAGTCACTTATCTTTTAACTGAAAGAGAATGTTCTTCTTGGCCTGGGGGTGGACCTGCAATGTGAGGGCTCCTCTCCCCCACCCAGGGTAAATGTAAAGTTACACCTACCTTACATAATTCTTCTTGTGCTGATCTAGTTCACCAGCTCCTGTTTACAGTTTACACATGGACAATCTCTACGTAACAAACTAAAGTTTGGCACTGAACAATGCATTCCAGGCAAGTTATTTTTGATTCAGTAGATCAAAGTGTTTCCTTTTACTGGACCAACAAACAAAGTGTCAGGCCCCCAAGGTCCATTCTTCAGCTCTGAGGACTCTATCCTTGCTGGGTATTGAATTCTTGCCATTAAAACCAATACAGGTTTAAAAAGGCTTAGGAGCTGCTCAGAGATCATTCAAGCACCACAGGGCAAGACCTAGCACATATTTCCCTTCAAGTGCCGAGCCTTGAGTACACATGCAAACATGGGCAAAGCACATACTTGGCATAAGACACAGAACAGTATGTTCCTGCCCCGGGCACAATACAGAAACTTGCACTCAGGGCCTGGCTGGGGAACAGATGAACTTGAGTTTTGAAACCTCTAACAAGGATCGAATACATTTTAATAGAAAACTGATCTACAAATGTGTCAAGTCCCCTTTATGGCTGTTTGATGGGTCTTTAATTCAGATGCATATATTTCAAAGTGGCTATAAGACTGAGATGTGTTTCAGCATCAATTATAAAGGTGGTGGGAAGACAGGCAGAGTTTTCATTCATTTCTTTCTAGCAGGAAAGTTAGGTTAGGCCTAACCTTCTCTCACTGAAATCAATAGGAATTTTGCCACGATTTTAACAGGAGCAGGATTGGGCCCCATTGTAAGCAACCAGTCTTTAAGTTAAATACACACACACGTAAAGTAAGTGCTGAGCACAGGATCTGTGTTAGGCTTTTCTAAGGTGCCTCTTCCCATGGTATGCTAGTATTACTGCATATTCCCTACAAATGAAATGTAAACCCATAGAGCTAGTCTGGTTTCAATAAGTGATGTCAGTGAAATGAAATGCTGTGATTTAATAATAGGATCTAACTGCAAGGAGAAAGACAACAGACATTAAACCTTAAAGCAAATCAGAGAGCTATATTTTAAATGCAGGAGCTTATTTTCCAGTCATAACATCAAACTCCATCACCCTTGTATTAAATTGACTTTTCAAAGTAAGTTGTAAGGTGATCTATGTGTCTAGGTTCAGACGCACAGCACTGCTAAACCAGTGGGGATGGCTGCCTAGACTAAGCTCTGGGTTGGAAAAATTTGCATTCCCTAGGATCACAGTTCAAAATCCTGGTGGAAATCAACTCCACGCTCTGCCCTTACACAGCAGATAAAACAAGTTCCACAGTTTTCTGTTAATAGAAGTCTTTCAAAATTGAGTTACCGTTAACCACACACACTTTTACAGAACCTAGATTTCATCATGGTAGATAGATGTTGCCCCAGAGTTCTTGACCAACATCTCCCTCCCATCATTGCTGGTTACTGCCCTCACCCAACACACAGCTCCATTTCAGGGGGACCAGATGGACTGTGATCACCCCAAAAACCAGACAGTGTAAAACTAAGTACTTTAGTTAAAACATTGGTGAGGGAACAGCTTTGTGCCGACTTCAATCAGAACCCAGATGAGTGTTGATTTCCAAATGCTTGATTAGCATCTGCCACTTAGCTCACTTGAACTCCATTATTGATTGGCTGTTTTTTCCCCCCAATCAGTAAAGTGGGTCAGGAGGGGGCACTCTAATCAGTTGCACTAATATTTGCCAAAAGGGTACTCTTACCAGAAAAGTTATATTACAGTTATAGAGATTGGAGAGTCCCATTTGCTTTCAGCTCTGCTTTTGTCATCTATTTCTATACTCATTTATCTCAAAGTGCTAAACAAACATAGGATGTAGCCTAAAAAGAGCACAGGTAAAGGCGGCAGGTGTCGGTGGGATCAACACTACCTCACACAGATACCCTGAAACTGGAGATTATTCAACAGAGAGGGAAAATATTAGCCAGGACACCGGTGTTATCCTCTTGTCTCAATCTGTGTCTTCTCCCTAGACTCAAGCTGGAGAAAGGATCTTACATCCAAAACAAGAGAGGTAAGGTAGTAGGCTGCAGGTGGGTGCTCCATTAAGTTCTGCTTCAGAACCATTGACGTCAATGGGAGTCTCCAATGGGTTTTGGATCAGACCCTTGTCCATGGTAGTTACATTCCTACAATCTCAGTCTTCATATACAAGGAAACACAAGGCTCAGCCCACCTTTTTCTCCACATACCACTGGAAGGGCCACAAAAGAATGAGTGGAAAGAGAAAACCCATCCTCCAAAGCCCCAATAGTCTAAAGTGAGACTGTCTGGCCTCCTGACTCAACCCTGGGCCCCATAGGTATCAACTTGTCCTTGGTCCACTGCAAAACCTGAACCTTTGGCCAGATACGGTGCTGGAACACTGCACGCGGATGGAAGATTTAACCACTACATGTCTCAAGTGTGATGGAGAGGGGAGACTGAAGATATTGCCTCAGCCCGCTGTGATCGAATTGTAGCATAGGGGCCCCGTATTCTACTGTCCCAATACACTATGGCAGTGGTCCCCAACCTTTTTCGTCTGGCGGGCGCCAAAAAAACAACCCCCGAGCGCTGCCGGCGGAGCCAAAAAAAAAAAAATTACAACTGCTACGCGGGTGCACTTAGACCCCCTGACGGGCGCAATGGCACCCACGGGCACCACGTTGGGGACCCCTGCACTATGGGAACCTGCATTAATGCAAGGCCCCTTCCATGCGAGGGCCTGCTACACTACACTGTGCTAGACTAGGCTGCAGGAGCATATTGTCCTTAGAGCTGGCATTAGGTGTAAGCAGACTATGTGCTTATTATTATTGGGGGGGGGGGGTGAGGAGGAATATTTCTGCTTAGGGCCCATAAGGGGCTAGCACAACCACTGACCATCCTCCTTAAATGGAATTGCTATACAGTTATGACCCCGCATGTTTCACTGTTCCCTTGGACCTCCCCTAGGCATAAGAGCTCAACTTGCACAGTTCCTTGGGAAACTGCAGCTTAGCCAAAAAGAACAGCGAGACGGCATGGGGTTTTATTTTTACACTGATTTGGTACTGAACGCTCCTTCCTTCCTTCCCACCCCAAAAGGAACAGGGCATTAAGAAATACTATTGCAACAAACAGAAATTTAATAAGGGAAAATGCATCCCCATGGAAAATGCTTTTATACATCAGCTTCTTAAAAATAAACCACCACCAAAGGAGTTTCTTTCAGTGCAGTTAATTGTTACAGCGGAAAGAGGAAAATAGTTTTGATGGAGAAAAAAAAAAAGCACATGATTTTAGAAGTGTTGTAAGTAAGTTTTGCTTAGAGGGAGGGAAAAGGGGGTGAAGGGAAGATGTTGGATTTTTTTTTTTTTTTAAATCGCTAGATAAGTAACAATTTCTTCTGCCCTCTGCTGCTCACAAAAAGGAATGCGATAGCTCCCTTTAAAAGCTAGTGGGCTCAATTCTCCATCAGCCTGTACCTTGTACAATCAATCATTTACACCAGTTTAAATCAGAAAGATGGTGTTTTGCACCAATGCAAGAGACGAAATCTTCAGGACAAATCTTGCATCCCAGTCCTAAAAAACCTGAAAGATTTAATCATATTGAGACATTAACTAATCTAGTTTGCTCTTGTCTAGTTTGCATTTCCTGCCTGTGCAACAAGATAAAGTACTCCAAAGCAAATTAATGAATTTCAAATATTGAAAGTCCCCCACTCCCAGAGACGTATGAGTGGCTCTGCGGAGCTGCCATTTACACATTTCTGCAATGCCTATTCAATCAAACTACAGCCCAGCATCACCCTGTAAATACAGCCACTTTGCTCAACAAGCTTTGGTTGAAATCCTACTAACAGTTGCTTTTTAGAGGAGAAATGAAAGTTTCCTTGCAGTTAAAAATCAAGATTTATAATACTTCTGTTAGCTCAGACACTGATCATCTATCAAAATTTCAACTGGACATAAGCATTATTTGTTTTTTTTTCCCAGCCAGTAGAAACAAAAGACTACTCAGCCATTTTATCTAGGGTTTGTACCATGGCATCAAAATACCCCTTACTTATCCTCCAATAGTACCAACAGATTCAACCTTTAAGGCAAGCTCAACTTGAGATCCCTTCTATACCGTAGTCCAGCAGTGGATAAATAAGGGGCGTGAGTGTTGGTTTTATTATAATTGCGCCTGATCTGAATGCCACCCTCTCTCCAGGAAACCCAATTCCCTAGGAATTGCAGCAAGGGACAAAAAGTCAGCTCTTTGTTGGGATCCTGGCACCTGGGTCTAGGAAAGTATCACTCAGCGTGGCCCATGAAGAAAAACACAATTCCAAACATATTAGCTCATTAAACACGCAGAGGCCCTTTACTGTTTTGCTGTCAGGGAGTCTATTTCTAATTATTAATAGTTAGCTTAATCCTTTCACAAGCAAACAAAAGAAGTTTCCACTTCCAGTTATTTCCCCAGAAGAGGGAATATAGATATAAAAAAAAGTTATAACCATGCTTCAGTTTTTCCCAGAAGTCTGCTTAGACTAAGGAGAAATCATTCCAAGGACAAAATATTTGTATCCTAAAGTTGTATGTAGTGCAACTGTCCAATGAAGATCACTCATTCCATTTCCACATTTAAGGCTGCACACCAAGAATCTGAGCTGTAAATGCCAAACAATGGAGTGGAACTGGAAGGAAGCCACTATGAAATACATAACGCTCCTTTTTTAGGGTCCATCTTTCCCCACGGTTTTAGTTTTCATGACTGAACAAAAAATGACTTCAGTATGTGTTTGAGACAAGTTTATTTTTTAAAATAATCATCTCTCCTGATGTTTCTCACTCAGTATTTTGAAGGTAATTTCTTCCTCCTTTCTATATAAATACACTTGGTATTTCCTGAATCCTGGAGGGAGTGAGGGGAATGGTTCAAAATGTTTATTCCCCTCTCTGTTCTCCCTGTCAATCAGATTTCACTGAGATCAACACCATGAAGGTTTAGCCAACAGCTGACAGGTACTCAGTAGTGCAAGAACAGTTTTTTTTGTTTGTTTTTTTAGAAAAAAGCATAGAACAATAGAAGATAGAGATGAAGATGATGTAAAAAATTATATATATTTATATATATATATATGATTCATATCTATTTACAATGTGGCTGGGACAAACAGCAAGACATTTGAGGAGATTATACAAGACACCAGTAGCTTTTCCCCCAACCTTCTCAGATTGGAACCCGGACATAAGGCATGAGGAGACTGAGACTAAAGAATGAAATTACACATTTACAAAGAAGGAATTCCCCACTCCCCGCTAAACCCTGTCTCCTTTTCACTCTGGTGAAATTGACTTATTGACCAGTCTCTATGAAAAGAAAAAAAATGGTTCTTTACAACCTCAGAAACATGGATGTTGATTTGTACGATATGTCAGGCTTGGCTTTTTACTTCTTTTTTGAAGCATGACTCTTAGAAATACCCTGATTAGCTAGACGCAATACCATGTTTTCCATTTAGAATCAGCAGCAGCAAAACATGGTCAACTGAAACAGATCTTTGTATGAATTACTTGGTAATTTTTAGTCCCTAAAGTAAGGCATAGCAGAGAATGTATGTAGACAAAGCTACATCAATTGTGGAGTTTCAAGTGTTACCTTTCATTGGGTTTTCTTGACCTCGATATGGTATCCTATAGAATGAACTGATTAAACAGATTCCCTCCCCCGTCCCCAAAAAAACCAACCAACCCCAAATCTTTAAATTCTGGACTTAAAACAGAGATTCATGTTTGCTTTCAGCACAAAAAGCTGCATGCTGAAATCTTAAAATTATCATTCCAGTGAAACACCTTTTAACCCAACACACTGTTGCATCTCTGCTAAAATATTCCTCAAGATTATAAATGCAGTTCGATCATGTGTTCCAGGTGAAATGCTGTATTTTCTATGCCACACGAAGACCATATTTGACATGCATTATCAGTTGTGATCTTGCATTCCACAGGCTGCATCCATTGAATCAACATGGTTTTCAGGCCTGAAACAGACACAGGCAGGAAAAAAAACAAAACAAAACCAAGCTACTAATGTGTTATGCCATACATGCAAGTTTGTTTTTATGCTTCTTTCCACTCCATCCTCCCAGGTTCTCAGTTTTTTTTTTTTTTAATTATTATTATTAAACAGGCTGGTGATCTTCTATATTGAAATCCTCTACCTTCAAAGAGAATTTCCTCTTCCCCACACATCCTCATGGGTTTAGAAGGGTCATAATTATTGTCCCGTTTTTCCGAACTACAATATAATAAGCCATGTTTGCTTTACACTCTTCCTAATCCTTTCCAACAGACTTAAAAATATTTTTATCAGTAACAGGCTGCAATGCAGAGCTAACTATTCTGTAATTTCAGCTATTAGTTAAGGCGCTAGCCTGGGACTTAGACTCATGGAATCTATGAATGAATTTAAGGCCAGAAGGGACAATTGTGATCATCTAGTCTGACCTCCTGTACAAAACATAGGCCATAATACTTCCCAGAGCAGATCCTTTAGAAAAACATCTAATCTCCATTTAAGAATGGTCAGTGATGGAGAATCCACCATAACCAGTGAAACAATTTACCAAAGGTTAATTACTCTCACCGTTAAAAATTTACACCTTATTTCTAGTCTGAAACTTGGGAGATACAGGTTCAGTTCCTTGCTTGGCCACTTTGTGACCGTGTGCAAATCACTTAGTCTCTCTGTGCCTCAGTTCTCCATCTGTAAAAGTGGGATGATAGAACTGCTGTGCTCACAGGGGTGCTATGAGGATCGACACATTAAGGATTGTGAGGTGCTCAGATATTATGGTGATCAGGGCCATAGGAGTTTCTGAGACAGAGCGATTTAGTCACAGGTACAAGTTCTGATTAAAGGTAAGTAGGTTGTTTTAAATGTTGACAATTAAGAACACTGGATTTTCAAAGAGGAAATCAAAGATTAAAAACCTGCTGATTCCAGGAGGTAGAACTGAAGAGAGAGTCTTCTGTCAAGAGGGCTTACTCTAATTTTGCCAAAGCACATTGGTACCTGTGAGTATGGAATAGTTCCCAATTTGCTCAGCCAAGCAGAATAGCAAATCTTGACATTTCTTTAAAAAGACATTTTGCCGAATTACTTTCTGTATTCTCGCTAATTTCTTGTTCAAGAGTTCCACTATTCATTTAGCTCAAGCATAATACATATACCCATGGGCCACCTGTTTGTTGGTCATCCTAGTCCTGCCCAATTCTTTCTATACCTCTCAGTACCTTGGACCTAGTAGCTGAACAGCAAGAGGCCCCCAGAGTCCCAGGATCTGCACTCCAGTTGTGCAGCCAAGCTGAGAGCCAACAGCGGGCCAATCCTTTGGTGCAGTATTCTGCTTTTATAAGCTTCCTTGCTCAGGTAGTGAGGTGGCAAAGTTCAAACACTTCTGCTATGACTCCTCTGATACCTGAGGGATTTCAGCTGCACGCAAACTAAGGCAGCAAACTGACTTTGTATGGAAAGGATCCACTCAGCTGACTGATCACCAGTTGTAAAAATCTGCACACACACCCAGGACTATAAACACATCTCACTTGCTTTCCTTTTGTTTGATTACTGTAAGTATTTGAATGATTACATGAATTCTGATCATCCCAGCCCTATAATACAGTGAAGTTCAATCAGTTTGANAAAAAAAAAAAAAAAAAAAAAAAAAAAAAAAAAAAAAAAAAAAAAAAGCAGAAGTGCAGGTTTACCCTGCCAGCTTGCTGGTTACAAGTGATGACTTTCTCGGTGGAAGATCTTGTGGTGTCGGGATATGGTCTCCTGTCACCAGGTTATTGTCAGGCCCGGTGGTTGGCAACTGCTTGTTCTTCATCTTTGCCTTGGCCATATTGTAGTCACCCGAGTCAAAATACTTTTGCTGAAAGAGGGACAGGATTTCAGGTTACTTCGGCAAAGTCTTAAGAAAATATACTGCCCCAAAACTTGTTGGAATATTGCGAACATACAAGATCTAACTATGAATGTTTTCTTGATTTAAGAAGTAGCTTGGTCAATGTACACCATTGTGCCACTGAATTTGCAGACTCATTAGATAAGCCTAGCCTGCACGTAGAAGTTCCAGTGTAGCCATAAAACTATAGCTACCCCAGCAGACCCCTGCTAGTAGAGACAGTTATACTGGCAACAGACGGCTTTTGCTGGTATAGTTAATTCGGGTTCGGTGAGCGAAATAAGCTATCCCAGCAAAAGTGCTTTTGTGCTGCTAGAACTGCATCGACACTAGGCTTTTTGCTGGCACAGCTGTGTCGTAAACAAACAAACCCAAGCAAAATAACTCTCACACCCCTATCAGGCAAAGCTATGCTGGCAAGATTTATATAGCCCTGGCCTAAGAACAGACACTAAATCCTCACTTTAAAGAAGCAGGTACAGAAGACTGGAAGCCAGACAAGCAGGCTCCTTCCACACAAGGAAATCCACCTTCCCGTTTTATACACATACTTTTAAGTAAGTTTGTAACACAACCAGTCGCCCCCAACGAATTTTCGAGCCTTTCTGTAATATTTATTTGAAAGGATAACCATGATAATTTACTTCCTTTACCAAGGTGTACTGTAAACAAACACAATTCACCAAGTACAACAGCAGTTGATAAAGCTTTATAACAACAGGGAATCTCAGGACTGGTCTACACGAGCGGGGGGGGGGGAAAGAGAGGGGAGAACAGAGAGAAATTGATCTAAGTTACACAACTTCTGCTACATAAATAACGTAGCGGAAGTCGACGTACTTAGATCTACTTACCGCGGTGTCTTCACTGCGGTAAGTTGATGGCTGATGCTCTCCCGTCGACTCCGCCTCTCACCCTGGTGGAGTACCGGAGTCGACAGGCGACCACTCGGCGGTCGATTTATCATGTCCACACTAGACGCGATAAATCAACCCCTGCTGGATCGATCGCTGCCCCTCGATCCAGCAGGTAATGTAGACAAGCCCTCAGTTGTGTTTACTAAGTTCCTTATAGTGACTTTTAAAGCCCAAACACTTGACCTACTGCTACATGGCTGTAACCCTAATGGGGAAAGACCCCGGGACCCAATTTTCATTTACCCGATTCTGGCAGCATAAAAGAGGCCTTAAAGTGGGTGTAAATGACATGTCTACCAGAGCACTATACCGGGGCTTTGGTGTAAATGAGAAGGGCCTGATTTTGCTCTCGCACTGGTGTAAGTTAGGGCCTGATTCTCCTCTAAATATCGGATTTAAAAACAAAAACCCCTATTACCTCCCTGCCAAGAAATTAAATAACCATTATTTTTGTGCTTTTACCAGAGTAACATCAACAGCAAGAGATAATGCTGGCACACAACGATGTTTTGGCAGGATGAAAGGCTATAAATAAAAGCTATAAAAGGAAAACAATGATGTTAATTCCAGTGAAGCAAAGCAGAGGCAGTGGGCAGAATCCCTGTGGTTCTAAATGGAAAAAACAGCAAAACAGTTGCATTTTCCCAACTTCTCAGAGGATTTTTATACAATCTGAAGGGGATAAGAGGCTCATATACTGTACTAGACTGCTTCACAATGCCTTTGTAAAATATTAAAGCTATAAACAAGATGCTAGGCTTTGCTTTACTGAATTTCAGTGAGGGCTTTAACTAATTCCTCAGACAGAGGAGTCACGAGGCCTGATACACCATTGCCTTGAACCTTGGCCAGTCGTACACCAGTACAGAGTGGGTGTAAAATGGTACCATTCTGAGCTGGTGGCATTTCTACACCCACTTTGCACAGGTCTAAGTGACTGCACAAGGTGCAGAGCAATGGAAAAATCAAGCCCCCAGTTTCTAATTTTGCATCATTATTCTTTAAGAGTTCTACTTTGAACCCACATGTGAGATTTGGAACATCTGATCTGCCAGATCACCGGCTGGTGCAGGACCAGCTCCACAGCGTTAAGGTAGATCCCAGGGAGAGGCCCAGATGGCACAGGGAGATCAGTGCACTAGTTTCTAAATATCAGAGTCCAAATCATGATGGATCACAAGGTGGAGAACTGGGAAGCCACTAAACAATATTAACATAGCAAAACCCACCACACAAAAGACAGCCCAACACAAGAACAGCCTGGGATGATCTCGATCAGGAGCTTAGGAAACAGGGGAATGTGCCACACAGACATCTACTATGGTGACTTCAGTGGGCTTTAGATGGGGCCAATCCCAAAGAGCTTTAATCAGGTCCTACAGACCTGGCACAAGCTTGCATTATCAATAACATTCATAAGCATAAAGTCACTCAAGGTACAAGTAAACTCATATTCATCCTAGACAGCTACATCAAAATTATGTTTGTTCCTACATTTGAATACTTTTCAAGTGGTCATGCCCAACTTATTTCATGCCTGATATATCCCCAGGCCACCAACGGTAACGAATAGAAATGTATTAGATACAAATGGCATTACAACAAGTTCAGGTCACTGGTCCGGTTTGGTCAATAGATAGAAATATAAGCACCCTATGTACATACTGAATCCAAATCTCTCATTCAATACAGTCTTTACTAACAATGTCTAGACTACTTTAAGTGCTACTATCTATATCATATACACTTTTCTTTACACCATCTAGTGATGACAACGGTTAGCTTCCAAGACAAGGGTATTTGAGTAGGTAAGTACCCCTTTCTGCAGTCTTTTCATTAGGAAGTCTGACCCTCCTGGCTTCTGTCCTAAATTAGGATATTTGGCCTTTAGTTTTGCTTCTTCTGCTCTCTCAGGGATGACTGCTTCCTTCTCCTGTGTATCCTGAAAAACAAGAAACGGATTAAAGCTATTCAACCCTATGAAAGAGGACACCTTTATTTTACCTCGGAAATCTAGTTATACAATGTTTGTCCTGTAACTTATCACTAATTGAGGTGTGGCCCCTTAAACGCTTAAACATACTTTGAGAATACTGTAAACTCTATTCTAAACCCATAGGGGGAGTGGCTTTCTCAGAAAGCCTGTGGGAAAGCGGACAGATAAATGGGCCAGGTGAGAGATACAGCCATTGATAAGGAGCCATTGGTAAGTTTAACCCAGGCAATGAGGTTCAGCAGGCAGTCATCAGTTTCACATCAACTCCCATCAGTTAAGTGTGGCACCATCTGTAACTCTTCTAACCTTTCCACATGGCAGAAGCCAATTGGCTGAGCCAATATGGGCGGTGGCTGGAAATTCAACCAAGCTTCTATACTCAAGAGCAAGCAACATGCCAGAAACAGCTCACCAGGTGGGTCGCAGAGATCAAGTTCTGCTGCTTCAACATGGAGTAGTTGTTCACATGTATCCAACGCATCAACATTCCCCAGTGCCATTTCCTAGCATTGCTTAAAGATAGTTGTTTTAAACAATTGAGCTCTTTGATCACTAAGCATCATTAAAAGGACAAGAGGCAAATTAATGTTTTTAGTGCATATTTCTTCATGAAGGGGAATTCCATAATGCTGAAGACAGCCCAGGAAGCCAGGTCTCTGTATCCACAAAGTACAGATAGCATCAGATACCCTGAGCCACCCCACCCATGTGTGTGCCTCGGCCCTATGCTGAAGAGAACAGTTCCAGAGCAAGATGGTATTTCACCATCGAAGACACTTTCTCCTATGGACTGCATTACACAGGTCAGACTTGCGATCCTTTCTGGCCTTAAGATCTATGAATCTTTGGCCCCTCTGCAGAGATCCGCACCAACCCCTCACGTGCAATGGTTTTTGCAACATGGACACCTGTCTACTAAGAACTGGACTGAGACTTTGCAACTTGTGTCGCACAAACCAAACAATGCTGACTCAAGTCAGTTTCAACCAAGGCCAAATTCAAACTGGCAACTCCAATACCATTATCAATCATCTATGCCATCCGGTATCACAGACGCAGCAAGCTCAGCCCCAGCAGCAGAACAGCACATAATATCATATCTCTGGTTGATCAAGAAGTGGCATTGACTTGTTCTGTGGCAAGTTCCTTCTCATCCCCCTAGGCCCAAAGGCTCATGGCCTAAGTACAGAGTAGATTAGGCAAGGTAAAAACAGGGTTGAGATTTCCCATGTCCTTGCTGGAATCAAAGACTAAAAAACTTTGCAGAGGAAAAAAAACTAAAAACATTTATCTTCAGCTTGGCATGCAGGTGTCAATACGGTCACGAAGAGAGTTGCTAGAGCAAGCTCACAGAGATGTAAGAAACAGGATTCTGGTCAATATCAGTGACAGGACATCACACTAGAGGGACCATGAGTTTGATCCAGTTTAGCTACTCCTGTGTTCCAATTAAATTGAGTCCCTCTTGCTAAAAGGGCAGGACAGAATCCATCCAACTAGATAATCTACATTTGATTTTAGTAAAGAGAACAGGCAAATTTCTGCTTTAATGGTTAGGATTGGGCATGTTATAGTTGGGTTCAAGACACCTTTGCTCAGAAATATATAGATGGAACTCTGCTGAAACAGACGTGAAACTTTCGAATTGGAAAAAATCAACAAAAAAAAAGATAGAAATCAGTATCCTAACCTAGAAAATTAGTTGAGGCCTGTAAATATCTGATAATGTGGACTGGTTTTTAAGTGACAGCTTCAGAACTTTTGAAAAGAAGTTGCTGTACAAGAGCAGAAATTGGTGATGGCTTCAAAATTGATACCATCTGCAACTAAATATTTGTCTCAGCCCAGTGGTAGAGGAGGTTTGAGGGCTGCCTGGGATGTATTACTCACTTCCGCCCCTCCAATCATGTGAGGAAAGAGGAATAGAAGGATTGTCACACTTCTGTCCTCCAAGAGAGTGCTTATCCCAGCCTTATTCTTTAAGCGGAGTTTGCTTAAGTAAAGGGGACTGTGTAGACATAAGAGTCAAGCAGAGAGCGTGGATGTCAGCAGAACCACAGAGTGACTACATTTCTCAGTTATTTCAGAATTTTTAAATACAGCTTTGAGAGCAGACTCAATGGTATAAAAGTCCTGAGAATATGAATTACCAAATACAGTAAATTCCATTTCCTAGGGCTATACTGCTTATTACACTCGAGGGTCAACAGTAGCTGTCCAGAAATAGAATGGCACAGTCTGTCCTAAGAAATCTTGCTGCTCTGTTATTCTTGATAAGTCATCTGTTGGAAGGCATTTCAGTGGTCACTAAGTTTTTCAAAGATTTAGAACAGAGGCCACTGGCCTGTTTAAGATCTGGATTTAGATTATTTTTCTCTACAGAGAGCAGCCTAATGGGCTGGGTCAGCTGTCAGCCCTCTCTGCCTGCTGCATTCACTAGGCAATTCTGGAAACCTCTATTCCTGCCAGTCACTATTGCCACCAAATTCCAGAAAAGCAAGATCTTGCAAAGTGGGAACTCAGTTCAATTTAGATGGCCTGTGCAGATGATCTGGGATCCTCAGATTTTCTTTGTTGCTGGCCTGCACCAGCCTGTGACATTTGGTCCATTACCAGGTAAAACACTGGAAGGAGAGGCAAAATATTTCGAGAAGCCACTGCAAATTAATAGATTAGCCAACAGAAAGTGAAGGCAGGCGTGCCCACATCTCAAAATCCACATCATCGTAACTGTTCATTGTTCACTGTCTCAGACTGATTGAGCCATAGACAGACACTGAAATCTCTCAGTCTTGGGTCTGGTCCTTCCAGGTAAGGAAGGACGTACAGGAGGAAGTTAGTACTGCTGGTACCACCAAGGGTGAATGTGTATTTTGGCAGTTAGAGTCCATGCTGGGTCGAGGGGGAGGTAGACTGGTCCTCATGTCTGACAGTTGAATAGTGGGTTGGAGATAGTGGGTAGAAACGATGTTTCCTACCTGTGTACGTATCTTATTCTCCAATCTGTTGAGCATAGTGGGGAAACTGGGATGGAGAGGCTTGGAAGCTAGGAGCTAAGATGGGTGCCTGGCGCAGCACAGACGGGTATACTAGAGGATGCTCTGTGGATGACAGGTGGTGGCTAGAGACTATACGTAGCCCAGCTGGAAACATACAAGTTGGTATCTGGTCTATTAAAGGCAGTTGACAGCTGCTGAGAAGTTGGCTGTGGAACGTTAGCCACAAGTGTTCTCGGAGATATTTTCTGCTATAGTATTTATTCCAATGGTGTTCGGGTTAATGGAGATTTATCGCTCTGGCTGTCTTAATGAAGTTCTCTTTTCTAGGAAGAGGATACAGGTAGACAGATGCCACTCAGCCAACTACAACTCAAAGAGACGCTGTCCCACGAAATAAAGGGATTCTTTACTGGCAGAGAATTGAAGAGAGAAGCACAAGATCCAAAGTGGTGTTTGGTCTCTCAGCAGGAATTCTGGCTGTGTTACCCATAGCCCAGTAGTTCTTACCAGACACTCTCAATTCCACCTCCTCCCCTCAATTATTTATTTTTAAGTCATATCTCCATACACGGCCATAAAGGCCATTTCCCTCCCCTTACTCAGGCCCTTTCCTGTTATCCTGGGTACGCTATCTTGAACTGCTGCTCAGGCACATTACAGTCAATGGCTTTGTGCTTTACTCTACTTATTGGAACAAGATCAGTGGCCACCACCATAGCTGGGAAATTAATACTAATTAGCAGCCACTGTATACAAACTGCCACAGAGCTGATCTTTATGTTTCGTCACTGTTCAAAATTAACAGTGACACACGGCTGCCACTTTTCCCAGAGGACCTGTATCGCTGAACACATGTGCCCAGATGGCCAGTAGGTTTTAGCTGCATGACTGTTAGCCTGTATTCTAATAATACTGTAAGATCAGGAAAGCCTATTGTTCTGACAGATCCCTGTTGTACTAGGTTCACGATTAGTTTGGGCAATAACCGGTTTGGCTGAGAGCTGCCTATGTGTTTGTATGAGAACACCTGGCATGTGCTAATCCTGCTCCGGTTCTGAAGTTTGAGATGGCAGCGCTGTGTATAGAAACTGAGACAAAACAGGCTTCAAAGTGTTCTTGCAAACTGTTATCCAGAATGCTCTTCCACTTCACAACTATTAGAGGTGGGGTGAGAGCTCCAAGAAGGCATTTAGATGCGAGTGTTATGGGAAGTTAAAATGCTTCTTTTGTGTAGGATGTGTGCGCCAGAGTAGTTTTTAACCTCCAGGCTGCACACCATATAGCTGTTTGTGATATCACAAGTAAAAGGGTCAAAGATTTCCTGCATCACAGGAACTCAAATCTTGTGGCAGTGTTCTAGCAGCGGACATTAGTAAGTGGTTGGACGGTATCACTGCTGGGGGAAAATGTCTAGCCAGGGGTCACAGTCCATTTACTTAGTATAAAAACTTGTTCTGGACCCTTGCAGGCACAAATGCAGTTCTCTTTTGCAGAGCTTCCCAACTGGTCCTATATAGGGCCCAATCCAGTCTCCCATTGACTTCAATGGGATTTGGATTATGCTCATACACAAACTTCAGAAACATATTTAGATTTTTTTTAATTAAGTCTGATGGTGGAGTGGTGTTTAATATTCAGGGTCCCCTGCGAAAGTCATTAAGAGAAACCGTGCCTTCTGAGGTCAGGAATCACGTCCTCTGTTGTACCCATTTTAGCATTTTAAGTTGAGGGATGCTTTAGGAGCAAGTATTTCCCTATGTTAAAAACCAAGAGTGAAAAGAGTTAATATTTAAAATTAAGGTTTCAGATTGGAAACACTTTCTCCCCAGTCCCAATATATATGATTTCTAGGACAGACGATGCCAAGGCATTTTGGAAGAGACTATTTAAGTCAGGTTTCTCCTTTTCCCTAAAGCTACCGTCTCCTCTCTTTGGTTACCATCCACTTAAAGAGAATCAAGAGAAAATAACAACTGGAAAGACTGCATCTTTGATAAGACAGTCTTTAAATAAAGTGGGTAAGTCTGAGTAGCTGCTCCGCTCACGACACCGTGGGCAATGCTCTAAGAAAGTCGATGACTCAGGGGAGCTGCACACCATGCTGCTAAGCTGTCCTAGACAAAAGGCAAAACAAGAATTTTTGTGCAGAAGGGTTATGTGGGATAATTTTATATCATTACTCACTACAGTTCAGTCCCGCAGCGTTAATACAAAACCTCCACTACAGCTTCGCCCCCCAAAGTAATAATGCCGCCTCTTCTCATCTACTGCAGCTTCATTTTCGGGCCGCCCCCTGAATTCTGCTTTAGCCTAAGGAACTTTATTACCCTCAAATAAATCAACAGCTTGTGCACAGAACTACAGAATTATCTACAACAAAGTGATTGCTTTAGTGCAAGCCTGAACTGGTATTTTGAGAGAAACATCCCTCCCCCTTAATACCAAAGGGAAATTCCCCTACTTACTTTGAAGCAGCCGTTATTATATAATCCTAATTTACCTCCACCTCACGCAAACCTGATCTCATCTCTCATCAAAAATTATTTACGGAGAAGTCATGAAACTGAGGTGAACTGACATTATTCATACTGAAGCCACCAAACCGACTGCTTTTAAAGCAACTCCTGCGCTCTTGATTCTTCTTGTGGCTCTCACTGGGCTAGGCAGTCAGCTTTGTCCTCCCACTGGGGCCTTAACAGGTGGGAGAGGGATACTTATTATGAGCCATTTCACATATACGTTTGCAGAGTTGTAGTTGAATTGGTCCCAGGATATGAGAGACACATGGATAGGTGGGGTAGTATTTTTCATTGGACCGCTTCTGTTGGTAGAAGGAAGATACAAGCTTTCGATCTACAGAGGGCTCTTCTTCAGATGACCTGGTGGGGCAGGTGAGCTGAAGAAGAGCTCTGCGTAGCTCAAAAGCTTGTATCTTCCACCAACAGACGCTGGCTGGTCCAATAAAAGATATTTCCTCATCTACCTTTCACATACATGTAATCATGGTTTCATGGAGACCTGTAACCTTAGCCCTGGTCTACACTTGTTAAGCCAACCAGACCCCAGGTGAAGACACAGCTAAATCAATGGAAGAATTCAAGCCCCTCAAGCTCCAACCAACAGCGGAGACACCCCAAGTCCCAACCCAGCACTCCCAGATCCTCCCTCCACCATAATCCCCTGCCCCTAGTGGAACCACCCCCAAACCTGGATCCAACCCCCATACCAGGAGCCCCCCGACATCAGTCTCCCCCACATCCTCCTCTGACCCACCCTGTCCACACTCCCCAGTATCCCACCACGCTGCTCTGAGCCCATCCTGTCCCGCCTCAGAGGCCTCCACACCCCCAGTATCCCACAATCCACCACCCCCAATCCGCCCAGACTCACGCTGCACTTAAACCCTATCTACCCCACGACCAACAACCCCCCCGGAAGTACCACCCCACCAGGCCTGTAGCCAATGACCAAACCCCATTACCGGGAGCGACGAGTAGGGCAGCCAATCACAGCGCAGCCCGGCGCGTACGGGCGGTCCCAGTGGCCAATCGGAGCCCGCCCAGACTCAGCCCCTCACCTGTTTCTCGTCGCCCGTCTGTTCGCACCGGCTGTCGGCGCTGAGCTTCTCCGACATGGTGGGACAGGGAAGGGAAGAGGGACGTGGCTGAGAGAAGGGCCGGTGTTCTGCTTCCCACTCTCTCCCCGGCTCCTGTCACTTTCACTCTGTAACCAAAATGGCCGCCTCCGCCCCCCTAACGTTCTGTCTGGTAACTGACAAGCAGAGCATCCAATAAGAAAGCTCCGGAGGCCAGGATGACATCATACCCAACCAGTCAGAGCCCTCAGGAGGCGGGATGAGGGGGGCGGGATACTGAAACGAGACAGATGGGGCAAAGGGCCAATGGAGAGTGAGGCAGGAGCAGAACGGGCAGGGCAAAACTTGGGAATGACGAAAACTTAGCGGGACCAATAAGAGACGGAGAAGAGGCCGTGGGGCGGGGAACCAAAATAGGGTGCGGGGTGAGACGGGTCTTGGCTGTGGCGGGGGAAATTTCATTGGCTGCCCTGAGCTCTGTGGTGTCCGGTCCCGCCCCGCACTCGAGCAGTGGCCTGGGTGTGAGGGAAGCGACTGGCGTGAGCCCTGCCGGCCAAGCCTGGGGCCCCGCCCCCACATCCCCCCGGGCCCCGCCCCCCACATCCCCCCGGGCCCCGCCCCCACTCCACTGGGCCCCGCCCCCACATCCCCCGGGACCCGCCCCCACTCCATTGGGCCCCGCCCCCACATCCCCCGGGCCCCGCCCCACACATCGCCCCGGGCCCCGCCCCCACATCGTCCCGGGACCCGCCCACACTCCACTGGGCCCCGCCCCCACATCCCCCCGGGACCCACCCTCACTCCACTGGGATCCGCCCCCCACATCCCTCCAGGACCCGCCCACACTCCACTGGGATCCGCCCCCCACATCCCTCCAGGACCCGCCCACACTCCACTGGGATCCGCCCAAAACATCCCCCCGGGACCCGCCCCCCACATCCCCCCGGGACCCACCACTGCCCCCCCGGGACCCGCTCCCCACATTCCCCCGGGACCAACCCTCACTCCACTGGGATCCGCCCCTCACATCGCCATGGGACCCGCCCCACACATCCCCCCGGGACCCACCACTGCCCCCCCGGGACCTGCCCCCCACATCGCCCCGGAACCCGCCCACACTGCACTACGATCCGCCCCCCACATCCCTCCGGGACCCACCCACACTCCACTGGGATCCGCCCCCCACATCCCTCCAGGACCCGCCCACACTCCACTGGGATCCGCCCCCCACATCCCTCCCGGACCCGCCCCCACCCCACTGGGATCCGCCCAACACATCCCCCCGGGACCACCCCTCACTCCACTGGGATCCGTCCCCCACATCCCTCCGGGACCCACCCACACCCCACTGGGATCCCCCCCCCACCTCCCCCCAGGACCCGCCCACACTCCACTGGGATCCGCCCTCTACATCCCCCCGGGACCCCCCCCCCACATCCCGCCGGGCCCAACCCCCCCGCCCCTGCCATCCGCCCCTCACAACGCCCTGGGACCCGCCCCACACCTCCCCCCGGGACCCACCACTGCCCCCCCGGGACCCGCCCCCCACATGCCCCCGTGACCCGCCCACACTCCACTGGGATCTGCCCCCCACATCCCCCCAGGACCCACCACTGCCCCCGCCGGGACCCGCCCCCCACATCCCCCGGGACCCACCACTGCCCCCGCGTGACCCGCCCGCCAAATCCCCCCGTGACCCGCCCACATTCCACTGGGATCCGCCCCCCACATCCCCCCAGGACCCACCACTGCCCCCCCCGGGCCCCCCCCCCCCCCCCACCCACCCCCCCCCCCGCGTGACCCGCCCGCCAAATCCCCCCGTGACCCGCCCACATTCCACTGGGGTCCGCCCCCCCCACCCCCCCGCGGGCCCCCCCCCCACCCACCGCCCCCCCCACCCCCCCGGGCCCCCCGCCCCCCCACTCCCCCGTGACCCACCACTGCCCCCGCCGGGACCCGCCCCCCACTTCCCCCGTGACCCACCACTGCCCCCGCCGGGACCCGCCCCCCACATCCCCCCTTGACCCGCCCACACTCCCCTCGGATCTGCCCCCCACATCCCCCCGGGCCCCACCACTGCCCCCCCGGACCTGCCCCCCACATCCCCCGGGACCCGCCCCCCACTTCCCCCGTGACCCACCACTGCCCCCCCGGGACCCGCCCCCCACACCCCCCCCCTTCTCTTATACACAACTCCATGTGTACAAGAGACAGACCCCGCCCTCCCCCGTCCCCCCCCCCCCACAAACCCCCGCCCCCCACGGGACCCCCCCCCCACATCCCCCCGGGACCCACCACTGCCCCCCTGGGACCCACCCCCCACATCACCCCGGGACCCGCCCTCACTCCACTGGGATCCGCCCCACACATCCCCCCGGGACCCACCACTGCCCCCCCCCGCCCCCGGGACCTGCCCTCACTCCACTGGGACCTACCCCTGGGACCCACCACTGCCCTCCCTGGGACCTGCCCCCCACATCACCTGGGACTCTCTGGGACCCCCCCACATCACCTCGGGACCCCCCCACATCACCCTGGGATCCACCACTGCCCCCCAGGACACGCTCCCCACATCACATAGGGACCCATCTCCCAGGAACCTCTGGGACCTGCCCCCCCACATCACCCTAGAACCCACCACTGCCCTCCTGGGACCCATCACCCAGGACCCTCTGGGACCCACCACTGCCACCCCCCCCAGGACCCACCCCCCACATCACCCTGGGACCCACCACCGCCCCAGGATACACCCTCACATCAGCCCAGAACCCAACCCCTCCATATCACCCTGGGACCTACCGGCGCCACCCCCCTGGAACCTCTGGGACCCGCCCCCCACATCACCCCAGGACCTGCCAGGACCCACCCCACACATCACCCCGGGACCCACCTCTGCCCTCCTGGGACCTGCCCCCAGGGGCCCTCTGGGACCCACCACAGCCCTCACGGTACCCACCCCCCCCCCAGGAACCTCTGGGACCTGCCCCCCACATCCCTCCGGAACCTGCCTCTGCCCCCCTGGGACCTGCCCTCCAGGACTCTCTGGGACCCACCCTCTCAAAACCGCCCAGCCCCCCCATCACCCCAGGGCCTGCTCCCCCACATCACCTCAGGACCCCCCTGCCCCTCCCCCCCCCCACATCACCCTGGGTGTCATACAGTTTGTGTCTTCTGTGGTGACTCAACGCTGAGTCCTCCTGTCCCTGGGAATTTGGGATGGGTCCAAACTTGGATGAAAATGATGTTTGCACAGTTAATGTGTAACCCTGTTAATGGCTGTCGTTAACATGGTTCTCATCCCAGTTTGGAGTGAGCCTATCTTGAATTAACTGATCACTCTCCTTATAGTGTGGATAGTAACACCCATTGTTTCATGTTCTCTGTGTATATATATATATATATATATATCTTCCTTCTGTATTTTCCACTACATGCATCCGATGAAGTGAGCTGTAGCCCACGAAAGCTTATGCTCAAATGAATGTGTTAGTCTCTGAGGTGCCACAAGTACTCCTGTTCTTTTTGCGGATACAGACTAACACGGCTGCGACTCTGTAGCTTGAATATGGTTCTTTAATCCAGCCCCTCTTTATGCCCTTGGGGACAGCTACAGCCTGAATTTAGGCCCCAAAATGTAGATTTTTGTTTAGGTTAAGGGGAAATTTGCACAATATAATATAGCTAGAAATGGGCTCCTCCAGCTGCATTTAGGATCTGAATTTCAAACACACAATACTGAATACTGCGTGCAGATGTGGTCGCCCCATCTCAAAAAAGATATATTGGAATTGGAAAAGGTTCAGAAAAGGGCAACAAAAATGATTAGGGGTATGGAACGGCTTCTGTACGAGGAGAGATTAATAAGATTGGGACTTTTCAACTTGGAAAAGAGACGACTAAGGGGGGATATGATAGAGGTCTATAAAATCAAGACTGGTGTGGAGAAAGTAAATAAGGAAGTGTTATTTACTCTCTCATAACACAAGAACTAGGGGTCACCAAATGAAATTAATAGGCAGCAGGTTTAAAACAAAAACAAAAGGAAGTATTTTTGCACACAACGCACAGTCAACCTGTGGAACTCCTTGCCAGAGGATGTTGTGAAGGCCAAGACTATAACAGGGTTAAAAAAAGAACTAGATAAATTATTGGCTATTTGCCAGGATGGGCAGGGATGGTGTCCCTAGCCTCTGTTTGCCAGAAGCTGGGAATGGGCGACAGGGGATGCCTCACTTGATCATTACCTGTTCTGTTCATTCCCTCTGAAGCACCTGGCATTGGCCACTGTTGGAAGACAGGATACTGGGCTAGATGGACTTTTGGTCTGACCCAGTATGGCCGTTCTTATGTTCTTACAAATGTTCAGGGATGTTTGGATCCAGGTTCTTCAGCTAAAAGCAGGGATGAAATTGAAGGGAAAAAGTAGTGCTATGCTCCTAGGCTCCACCCTCAAACTAAGCCCTGCCCTTTTGAAGTGCCACAATGAGGTGCCACTCACAATAAATTGTGCAGCCCTTCCTAATATAGGTTTTTGTGTGTGCGCTCTGCAGCACAGCAAGAGGAGTTGATCATTATCCATCAACTTTCTGCATTCTTTGCACAGCAATGAAGTAGTTCGCAACATTGCCAGTGAAACAATCACCATTAGGTTTCAGAGTTAACAGTCTACTGAGATTAATTGAGGCAAGTGACATCTCTCAGAGGGATTGTTTCAGGCTGGCTGCCGGCTCGGGCAGAAAGCACTGCAGCGGTTTACACTTGGTTCACAGTTTGATGATTCTGTTTGCGACTAGAAGCTTAATTTTGGTTTTGAACAAAAACGGTTTTGTTGGAGAAGAAGGTGATGAAAAAAGTAGGCCAAGCCAGCCCACTTTGATCCTCTTTGTCATCCTCGTAAGAAAAGTCAGTGGAAACAAATGTTTAAGAATCTTGCTCTGCAGGGTTACCCTCTCAACCGCGGCTGCCTGGTGCTGACAAGAGGAGGGTTAAACTCACAGCCTACGAGTGACAGGTTCATCTTTGTGCAGTGTCGAGCGCAACAGGGCTCTGGTCCGCAAGTGAGGCTCCAAATGCAACTAGATCATTACTGAGAAAAGGAGAATAGCAGCGTGCTGGGGTTGCTATTTCCCCCCTAGAGATCAGGGCAGCTCCTCCGTGGGCCCCTTGGGTTTGGCTGTCTGGTAATCCTTTCCTGTATTTAGGCCAGGACCAGGGATGGGCGGGGAGGATTCAGGTGGCTTTATGCTGCTTTTGTGCTTCTCCTACTGTGAGGCTGTGCAGCCTTAAGGCTGCTCTAACTTGCGCTCTGCTCCCCATGGACCCTGGAGAACAGCCACAGTGAAGTGGGCCCCAGCCGTGCCCTCAATCCACCCTCTGTACTGAGGGCTGGGAGCAAGACCAATGCAGAGGCCTTATGCTAGCTCCACCCCAGCCAAGGCAACACCCAGGGAGCTGTTTCCACCCATTTATGCTGCTAAAGTGGCATAAACAAGCCCTAGCACAATGGACTCAAGGCCTGGGTAGTGAATGGTGCAGCAGAAACAACCACAGGGCTGGCTGTTCTTGTTCTTTTTCCTGGAGAGGGGTGTGACGAAGTGGGGATTTTGGTAATACCGTATATTTATGAGTCCGGCGCGTGCCTCAGTTTCTCGCTGTGCATTGCCAGGCACAGGGTGTAAAGGGTTAAAAAGCTGTTCTTGGGGCACGAGGTGATGTGTCCTGTATGGTCTGTGTCATTAAGGACAGGGCGGAAACCAACCCATATCAGTGGAGAGACAGTGGGAACACCTCCCACCAGGCCCTTCACACCTGGCAACTACCACCCAAGAGGAAGGAAATTCCCCCCCACCTCCCTGCAGGGAAGCAGGGCAAAGACCCCAGCTGGAGAACAGAGGGGAAAGGTGTCCCTGTGAACACTGCCTGAGATCCTGGAAGGGGCCCAGTACAAGACTCCCGCAGGCATCTGGCTGGGCTGGATTTGCTGCAGCGAGAGAGACCGGGAACGCTAGTGCCGAAGGCCAGTTTCAGTCTTAGAGGCCACAGGCCTGTTGCGGTAGGTCCTGGGGGGGCCCGGCCCACTAACGGGGTCACTCCCAAGGGACTGGTTACAGGCTGGGACATAGCCTGGACCTTGGGACTCCGGGACAAAGAGGTTTAAAACGCCTTTGGCGTCGCGCCTGGGCATGAATTCAGATCACTCCCGCTAGTAAGATTCAAGCACTCCCCGTGGCTCCTTTGGACATCTGCTACCCGGATGGGACCGTGTCTCCAGTGGCCCCGTTAGCAGAGCTGTGCTGAATGCAAACCAACCAAGAGCTCGCTGGGCATTTCAGGGGTCCTGCCTCTCTCCAGTGGCCGTGAGTGCGGAGTGGGACATTAAACAGCCGACGCAGGAGTGGCTAGAACAAATCAAGCCAGGAAGACGTGTTTAACCATCCCGCCTATCCCTGGCACTTGCATTTTATTTTTAGTAGTGAGGTTCTTGTCTTTAACCAAGGCCGAGTTGTCCAAAGCACGAAGATCATTAGCTTGTAAATTCTTTGGGGGAAGGGACTGTCTTTTTGTTCAGCGTCGGCACAGCGCCTAGCTGGCCCTGAGTGGAATTCCAGGGTGTTACCGTAACACACGTAATATATAACTAGAGAAATCAGAGCTGGGAAACCCCAGCAGGGCCGGCTTTAGGCCGATTCCCCCAAATCGGGCCCCGTGCCTAAGAGGGCCCCGCGCCTAAGAGCCCTAACTTAGGCGCCTTTTCAATTTTTTTACTCACCCGGCGGCGGTCCGGGGCTTCGGCGGCACTTCGGCAGCAGGTCCTTCACTCGCTCCAGGTCTTCGGTGGCATTTCGGCGGTGGGTCCTTCAGACCCGGAGCAAGTGAAGGACCCGCCGCCGAAGACCCGGACCGCCGCCGGGTATTCGAATCGGGCCCCGCACTTCCTAAAGCCGGCCCTGAACCCCGGTTAAGTCCCAGCTAGTCCTTCCTCTGGTCTCCAGTCCCTTGAACTTCCCCTGGTAATGTGGCTTCCCTAATTCCTCTTCCGGCGCTGCTCGGAAATGCTGCTCCCTGAGGTTCAGCCTAAATTTCCCTTTGCTGAAGGACTCCAGGCATCTGAAGAAGTGGGTTTTTTACCCACCAAAGCTTATGCCCAAATAAATCCGTTAGTCTTTCAGGTGCCACCGGACTCCTCGTTGCCTTTGCTGAAGGGAAGCCACTCTCTGCAAGGCACTTGGCATGATGCACCAGGGCCACTAGGTGCCACTCTTGACACATTTTGCAGCGACTTTCACAGGCTTGGCTACTGAGGGTGGCAGTGCACCAGAGTCAGCAGCACACATCGTCGCCAGGCATTCTGGGCAAGTGCAGCTACCCGAGTGGCAGACTCCCCAGTGCGGGAGATTGCTGACTGTGGAGGACAATGCTAGTTCTGCCGTGAACTTTAAATCCAGGCTTCTGGCCAGCCAAGCAGCAATAAGACCTCTCCCAGAAGACACATGCGCTCTCAAAGTCACCTCCAAGAACAGGGCTGGTGGGAAGCTCCAAGCAGAAGGCTTTGAACAGGGAAGCAAATCAGACTGACTCTTGGCTGGGTTATTTTTCAGCAGCAGCTTTATCGGGCCAGGCCAGGCTGATGGGAAGGGGATTAGCGTTCTCACCTTGCGATAAGCATGATGCTGCTTCCTGCCACAAAGTGCTTCCCCATGGACTTGCCTGAGTGAGTTTCATTCATTCATTAGTGCCAATCCATGACTAACACCTCCATCCAATCCGTAGTTACTCAAGGCCTCTTTAGCAACCACAGAGCTGGGCAGAGTCGCTGATTTCATGGGGAGAGGCAATCACACATTTTCTCCTTTGGCCTTCAGCTCCCACACCACCTCCAAAGGGCCCATACGCTGTCAGCTCCTCCTCCAGATCTCATCAGGAAATACCTGCTCACACAGCATGAAGAGAATCAGTGGAACTCCCTGCTGCAGGAGATCAGGAAGTCAGATATGGTGGCTGGGTTTGAAAAGGGGGTGAACAATTTTATGACCGATGCAGGCTACGCTGAGGGAATCGACTCTCACGTTCCAGGGCAAGAGCTGATCGCCATGAGGGTCCGGCAGGAATTTCTGCCTCCTTCACAGAATGACGCAATAGGCCAGGTGCATTTTGGGAATCTTTTTTAACCTTCAGCCGGGGCCCAATTCATCATTTGTGCTGGCTTTTATACCAGTGTAAAGTGGGTACAAAACTCCCGGTCACTTTGCAATGCTGTAATGAACGCACAAGGTATAGGGCAGCAGAAAATTCTGGCGCAGCTATCAACCACCAGCATTAGGAGTGACGGGCGTGATCCTTCCTTCGTCTGTGCGCACGGGACCATGCTCCGATGCCTTTTAGAGGTAGTGGGCTTAGCTTAATGGGCCCTCCCTCTAGTAGGTTCAAATTCTAGCTGAGTTAGCCTGTTGTGGTAGCTAAAGGTGAATTCCATGCAACAGGCGGGGTGAGGGTTTCTCAAAGAAAACTTTAAAAATCCAGGCTCTGCATGGACCTTATGGTCCCCCTAGCCCTTCTTTTCCAAGTAGGGCTTTAATCCATGGCCAAAATTCCACCCCCGCAAACCCCATTTTTATGCACAGGACTGTAGAGCTGTTGAAACATTTCACCAGAATTTCCAAATTCCGTATTTCAACTTAAAAAAAAAAAAATAGGGAAAAAAAGCTGACACGTTTTCACAAATTCTCCCTCCACCTTCATTTTGCAACTGACTCTCGGGCTGGGTCAAGATTTGGACAGAAGTGTGACCAAAAAAAAAGAAAAAAATGCCCCCCAAATTAATTTTCCCCCATTCTACCTGATTGCTTCACTTCACCCCAGACATGGCTGCATTTCTGTGGCACTGTACAGAAAGCAAAGCAGCTTGGGATTATAACAACAAGGCCCTGAGCCTGCAAACACACACACGCTTTACTACTGTGAGCAGGCCTGTTGAACTCAACAGTATGGTAATAAGAAGATCTAGCTCTTATGTGGTGCTGTCTTCAGTAGATCTCAAAGCGCTTTACAAAGGAGGTCAGTATCATTATCTCGATTGTACAGATGGGGAAACCGAGGCACAGAGAGGCACAATGACTTGCCCAAGGTCAGCCAGCAGCCCAGTGAGCAAGCCAGGTATAGTACCCAGGTCTCCTGAGTCCTAAAACAGGGCACTAGCCAGTACGACACACTGCTTCCCTACAGTAGAGTATCGTTAAAGAAGTACAGACATCCCTAGTGTGAATGCAGCTATATCGGTATAAAGGGGCTTTTTACTGGTATAGCGATTCCAGGATAAGCTGTACTGTTATAAGGCACTGTTATACTCATGGCGCTGAGTCCACTCTTACGGGAAAACTATTTGTTGCAAATCAGACCCCTTAACTGATAGATTGTACAAAATGTGTGTCTAGACCAGGCCTTAGTGCAGTGGTTCCCAAACTGGGGTTCATGAAATGTTACAGGGGGGGCTCGGGAAAAAATTCCCTAATGGGGGACAGAGCTGTCCCTAGTGACTCCGGGCAGCACGGGGCCAGCAGCACGGAGCCCCTGGACTTCCAAGAGCTAAGCAGTTCAAAGCCAGCAAATCTATCACACTGAGGAGATTTAAACTTCAAGACTCCTTATAAGAAATGGAAAGGGAGGTGGATATTTGTTGCTGTTTTTAAAATTAAATAGGCAGCTAGTGTTGTTTTTAAAATTATCATGACAAACAAGTTTAAGCTTTGTTGCAACGTGCGTTGTTTTCCTGGACTGCTCAAGACCTGAATGCTTGTGTAGGAGGAGCTCTTTGAGTTGGCTTCTTAAATACCTTCCTGCTGTTTCACATCTGATACTCCTTGATGAAACATAGGAGCCTTGTCTTTAACAGGCTTCTTCAAAGTGATACAAGCTACGAAAGTGAGATCTTGGAAGAGTGTGGCCATTTTCATAATGTAAAAAAAATTCTGTAATGATAAATAATCATTAATAATACATAGTGTGTAATAAGCATGTCATAAAAACAAATGTTATATTTCCAGGCTCACTGCTTTTATAATTTATACTCAGGTAAAGGAGAAAATCCCTGGAAATATTCATTTTTAGGAGGGGGTTTGCGAGACTTGACATTTTAGTGAAAGGCGTTCACAGGTCGTTAAAGTTTGGGACCCACTGCCTTAGTGGAAAAGAGAATCCAGCCTAATTATGAACAGGGACCTCTTCAAATGCACTCAGGGGTCAAGGTATTTGTAAAATACACCCCAAAGGGTGGACTCATGACCCCACTTGAAAGCAAATCGACCGAGCTTGGAGCTTTTCAATAAAGGACATTTACTTTGTGGGTAACATATCAACACAAACAGGTACAGGCTGAGGTATCCGAGAAAAAACTTTGGTATAAAATGTACATGTCTTTAAAATGTTTACAGGCAAAGAGACTTTGGTTAGTTAGCACAGTCAACAAAGAAGAAACATTCAAGTGAATATATAGCAATGCACTGCTTTTCACACATGGTCACAGCACGCTACCAACGGGAAAGGAAGGAAAGGGCTGGTCGAGTTTGGCATCACGTATTATTTGTGAGGCTCCCGGTGGGGTCATTGCTTGGTTGGGTGTTTTGTGAATCGATGCTGGTCGGCCAAAAAGAGAAAAAGGAATTCAACGACAGAATTCAGATTTAGGTTTGGGGACGGTGGCCGTGTGTTGCAGTGGGATGATGCAGGGCCCAGTTCTGGACAGCGATCAAAAGGAACAGACGCCCCCCAGCTGCAGCCGCACGGATCCAGGAGGCTCCTTGGCAGGGTGGCTATGCTCAGGGGGCTAGTCCCATTCCCACCCACCTTAAGGCCCCCCGTATGTTACCAGTGTGGCACAAAGAGGCCTGCGTGTAACTGAGAATCAGGCCCACCGTTCTGTACGAATCCGTGCAGCCGGCCACAGCCAGAACGTGGCATCGGGGGAAGGAAGGAAGAGGCGTCACAGCAATTGTTTGCATTGTGCACAGATAGGAACGGATGCTCAGAGCTGCTGCTATATTCTTCCCAATTCCCCACTGTGGAGAAGAGGCCGGGCTGGGCTGCAATGAATATAAAGGGGATTCTTGACTGAGGCTGCTGGACCTGGCCAGACCCTGTGGTTCTCTCTGGCTGGCTTCTGCCAGTTCTGCAGCAGAGATGTGCCAGGGGCTGGTTGACAGAGGCACCTCTCCGAGCTGGACTGCAATAGTGGGTGAGAATCTGACCATGCCCGACTCACAAGAGGGCACAGAGAGCTTCCACCGAGGAGCCTCCACAGCCTTTCCCCTTTATCCCCATGCTCCCACCAGCAGAGTCCTGTGAAGGGGAAACGATTCCCCTGACCAAGACCAAGAGGCAGGGCATAAAGGTAAAATCAGCAGATCCCGGGATGATGGTATCTATCATCACAAGTTTAGGAACGGATGGGTTCAGAATCCCAGTTTTGTGCCCTGTGGGGAGCGGGGGTGTGTGAATTGTCCAGGTCTTTTCTCTGGCTCTTTGATGTTGCCAATTCCAGTGTGAAACTGGAGGTTAAAAGAGGTGCCTTTTAGCCTCCCAAGTGGCAGACAAGGCCTCTGCTTGAGAGACACCAGTGGGGAGCGGGTGAGGTTCGTGTCCTTAGAATCACCAGCATTTCCCAGCAACTGGGATTACTGGAGAGAGACTGGAATTTCCAGTGGAGTCTAAGGGAGTTAGGCACCCAGCTCGCACTGCCATTCAGTGAGATGCCCCAAAGCTCCTTTGAGAGTCCCAGCCAGAGAGTCAAAGGGCCAGAGGGAAATCGGGGCGCTAAAGAGAGCGGGAACCTGGACCCCCGTCTTGACCTTCCCGGCTTGTGGTGAAGTAGCTCGGGCAGAATAAGGCCCTGCCTGAAACTTAGTCAAAATCCCTGAGCAGAACCATTTCAAAGCGCTGGATTGTTTCCTGCTCCCAGGGGATTGTCTGTGTTGGCGTCCAGCTGCTGTCTCACCTGGTTCCACATGGCAGCACCCACAAAGGGCTTGTGTAACCCAAGCCAACCGGAACTCCCTGCCCCACCCCAGAGGCCAGACCGTGTATAGAGTTTCAGCAGCCTGCTAGTCTCTCTGAGCCAATGGATCTGGGGCAAATCCTGGCCCCACTGAAGTCACTGGCAAAACTCCCATTGATTTCACCGCTCATTCTCTAATTCAGGCAGGGGCAGCTCAGGCTTTTAGATCCAGCAGTTCTGCATTCGCTCATGACCCACCAAGGGACACCAGTACGCTAGGAAGGCTCCTGAGAAACCTCCCAAAGGGGCCTGGATTTCATTCAGAGGCAGGGCAGAGGGTTTGGGTCTGTCCCAGGACTCTGGGATGCTGATCGGGACCCAGCCGTCTGAGGTTTGCTCCTTGCTCTGAAGGGAAAGTCAGAGAAGCAACTGCAAGAACGTGTTGTGTTCTTGCTCAGCAGCTCTGCTCCCTGTATGCATTCAAGCTCATAACTGCTGAGCCGAGGGGCAAAGATATGTTTTTAATGCTCCCAATTGCCCTGCAGGCTGTGGGGGACGGAGCCAGGTTCTAGCCTGGCTTGGGCCTCATCAATACAGTTATTTCCCTAGGTTGCAATTGCAAATCGCCCCCACAGATCTAGGAACCAGAAGGAGCCAGCGAAGATCCTCGGTGCTCGTGCAGCCAGGGAAACGTGCGCTGGCTGGAATGACACCGAGGCATGCTATGCAATGGAGACAGCGGAGCCGCAGAGCAGGGTTTTTAGCTGGCAGAGGTTTTGTTACCGGGGCTGATTCACAATTCAAAGTGAACCCAGTTTGATTCTCAGAGCCCAGGAGGAGTTTGCAGCACTGACAGCTTGTGGGGAAACATCTTTGCCCCAAGGACGTTTCTTGCTCAGTTAAGGGGGAGTGGGGAGGGGGGAACTAGCAGAAAAATAATCTTTGGATCTTTTTGCAAAGCCTTGTAAACCAATCCGGAGCCACGATAAATACAGATCCGGCCCCACCGTCTGCTTTTACAGAGAGTCACTCCTGAGAGCAGAACAGCACCGGTCTGTCCCCCGTTTGGCCACGGCTGGAACCTAGTCACTTACAGGTGTCTCACTAAAGTGCATTATATTGGGAACATCCAGAGAGCAGGGGACCGTGGGGAATGTCACAGAGTCGTTGTCTCGGTTAGGACAGATGACGCATCTAGGTCACGTCACTAGCTCTGCAGGGAGAGAGGCAGCTCCTGGCCCACGCAGGGTGACAGTCTGACATCACAGAGCACTTCAAGAGACAAGCCATGCAAAAAATATATCTCTCTAAATATAGCTATCGACACACGCACGCAGGCCCACCTAGGCGCCCACACGGAGACTCCTTGCAAAAATCTTTGGTATCTTTGGTGCAAGAGACAAAGTGAGGTAGAAATTTGCCACGGTTTGACAAAACAATAGAGTTGCACAAGACATATGGGGACAAATTCGGGTGAGGAGCGGCTGGGCAGGCAGCGGGATCCGGACACTTGGGCTGTCTCGCTCCGGTTTGCGGTGGGGATGGCTTTCAGACAGCAAAGGGGAGATGGAGCCAGCTAAGTCTCGGCCGGGTCTGATGGGTTCATGCAGAATCCGGGGCAGGGTTTTCTAGGTCAGATCCTTCCTTACGTGTAACTGACTCCAGGAGTTGGGGGTGGATTTCCCAGGGCCCTGGTGTAGCAGATGGATGGGGCAGAGTCAGCTGGGGGAACGAGCATCGCTCCAAAGAAGCAGAGGCTCCGGCCTGTACTATTTATCCGTACGAGTGCGCACCGCGTGGGCAGGGCTGAGGCATTTCAGCACATCCACGTGGTTATTGATTTGCGACTGTGGTCGTCCCAGCTTGGGATCAGCCCCGCTCCACAGGAACGGAAGCCTGGCAGTGCTGCACGGGAGGAGTTAGTGGAGATCATTAAGGACAGGCTGCCTCTCGCTCGCTCCTTTCCACCCAGAAGCTTCAACCCTTTGACAAACCGCTCGGATCTGAGCATCACGGGGCAACCGCAGGTGTGATTTTGAAACCAGTTCACTTACACTGGTGCACCTTCGCGTGTGGACGCTCTTGCCTGGCTTTAAGCCTGGGTTTAGTTTGGCCTGACGTGCCAGCTAAACCAGGTTGAACTGGATAGAATGTGTCCACACGGCAATGGTGTGTGTGTGTGTGTGTGTACACACAAGCCCTGAATTCCATCCACGTTGTGTAGAAGCAGGCGACATGCCTGCCAAGCAAAGATCTCGGGTGCTGGGGTAGCCGAGGGAAATTGGCCCAGGTTGCAAACCCCTCCTGCAGCCACGCCGCCCTGTGCAAAACGGGGCTCCCACCCGTTGGAGGGACCCTGGCAGCTGATTGGCCACAGTGACGCTGGCGCCAGCCCCGTCTTACAACAGCACAACGTGTCCGCTACCAACGTAGCGACGCTGGTGCAGAACCATCGCAGGTGAAAGCCGCCCCCAGCGAATTTGGGCCTTCACGTCAGCGGTGCCAGGATTTCAGTCCTGCCCTGGGCACATGCTCTCGACTCCCAGCAAGGGGATCCTGTTCGCCTTAGAAATGGCCTCAGGGCATCACCTCGCCCCGTCATCCGCACAGATACCACGGCGATGGGCACCTTACGAAGCCTTAGTCAGACTCTTATTCTATTGGTTGCTGTCTCCCGCGTCCCCTTGAGCGCCACCGATAGAAAACCAGAGGCTCATGGGTCGGAAGCTTCCTGCCTAATCGAGCCCCAGCTGAGAGCCCCGAATGGCCACCTCCAATATTCTTATCCAATCTGCATTCTGGGGCTCAGGTGTGATGAGTTTGCTGGGCCCCAGCCCCGTTCCCACCGGGGTCCCCAGCCCCTTTCATTGCCCACCTTGTGGGCCAGCCTGGCAGAGAGCCGAAAGATCGGGGGGGGGACACAGGACCATTGGAGACCAAACTCCCCTCTCCTTGCTCTGAGTGGATCCCACCAGGACGCACCCAGCACGGCAGGGTGGTGTGGTGCCAGCTTCCCCTGCCCATGCTGTGGGCACAGCCTCCCCCTTAGCCAGGAAGCCGACGGGGAGCTCAGCTGTGCAGCCCATTGGGACGCTGGTTGCTAAAAGCTCAGCTCTGATCCCCACCTTTCATCCTCCCGCCAAGCTGCCCGGGTCTCCCCCTCTGCCCTCTGCGGAAGCTGCTCCCGGCTGAGCCAGAGCCCGGCTCAGTCCCTCTCATGCTTAGAGGAGAGAAAGGTCAGGGGCCGCTTCAAAGCCCTCCCCGGCCCTTTGAGTCGCCGCCTCTCCAAATGCAGCCCCGGCAGACAGGGCCTGAGGTCTGGGGGCCGTGTGGGGCGCTGGTGGGGCGGGGGGCAGAGGGCAGCAAAATCCCGCTGCGCCGTGCCGAGCTGCTGCGTCCAGCGAAGGCTACGCTGGGACCTGCCCGGCCTGGCTGCAGCTCAGCTCCCCCCCGGGGTGTCTGTCACGCACAGACAGGCGGGGGGGCAAATTAAAAAAAAAAAAAAGAGTTGCCACCTCCCCGAAGCAGGGGAGCCACTCCGGTCCCCAGCGAGGCGCAGGGGGAATTTGGCTGGCGACTCCAGCGGGGGCAGGGTGGGGACGCTGGGAGGCAAACCAAGGACGATTTTGAAAGCACCAGGCCCTAGCTATGAAGTCGAGCTCCAGACCCGAACCCTCCCAAGGCTCCTGGGGGGGCGGGGAGGTTGGAGCCGGTTTCCTGGTCTGTCCCGTCCGTACTAACGCTCAACTGCAGCGTGACGCTCCCTACCTTAGGCCCTCAGCCCAGCCACTAGCAGGGCAGGGAGGAGGGGGTGTCGTTAGCGGCTCCCACGATTGGAACCTCCCTCCGGGCCCAGTCCTATAAGCGCCCCACAAACCCAGAGCCCCCCTTGACTTCCAGGGGTGCTACAGCCCCGTTCCTTGGAGGCTCTGCGCCTGGGGAGCTTCCAGGATGGGTTTGGTTTATCTACATGCCCAGGCCTCTCCAGCGCACCAGTCCCCTCTAGGCCAGGCCCCTCCATCGTGCAGAGATTGCCCATGGCTCTTACGGGCCCAGAAAACCCCCCTGGGCCCACACCCCACAGAGGCATCCATGGAAGGGGCACAAGACAGAAGACCCCCTTGATTTTTCCAAGCATCCTGGTTGTGGAGAGGAGCGGGGTTGGTTCATGTTTGGACAAAGCCAGTCTGTCTTATCCAGATGNGGCCCCCCCCCCCCCCCCCCCCCCCCCCGGCAGCAGTGCAAAGTGAGCATGAGACCCCCTTGCTGTTCTGATCCGGTTGTGCACTGTGAGTGCATCAGCACGGGAGTGTTTCACGCTCACTTTGCACGGGTAGAAGTGACGGCAGAATCAGGACTCGTGATTTCAAAGCACCAAGGCTCAGATCCTCAAAGGCATTTAGGTGCCTAACTCCCCACAGGAAACCAATGGGAGTTAGGCACCTAAATGCCTGTAAGGATCTGGGCTTTAGATCATAGAGCTTAGCAAGCGGTCAGCTGATGCTATTGGGCTGTCCACATGGGACAGGACCACAGGGGGGCTGGGTGCAGAGCACCGGCTGCCAGCATCCCCCCGCCCCCCCCCGCAGAAGGGACCGGTCATATTCCCAGGGATTTGCTGTTTAAACTGATATGCCAAAGGCTCCCTGGGAAAACCTCCACACACGCTCTGGGGAGAAGCCACCCGGGGAGCTGCACCACGAGGTGTGATTTGTAATCCAACACTCCCCCCCGGCCCAGCACCGAGAATCCCCACCTCCCACTGGTGTTAACAGGAGCTGCAGCTGTTCGGCACCATGCACTGGGTCCAAGGCTCCATTTGTACAGCGCCTTGCGCAGTGCCGAGTAGGTGGACAAGGCCGCCCTCTCTGAGCATAGCAGTGAGTTGAATGCACTTTGCACCTGTGCAAAGAGCAGCACAAGGTACTGGGCACGGGGGAATCAGGCTCACACAGAAACAGGCCCACAGTCTGGACACTTAGGCCCAAAGAAGAGGCAGGTTTGTCTACACAGGAAAGTTAATCCAGATTAAGGTAGAGCATGAATTTAAAGCAGAATAGATATCCTGGAGTACTTTACCTGTAGATAAACCCTTAATTAAGTTGCCCAAGATAATTTTGATTGATTGATTTTACTGCCAGTCAGTGACACAGGGGGAGCCAGGCTGGGGGAATGTCCCATTTGCCTTGGGACTTCTGACCCTCAAACCTTCACCCCAACCAATCATCATATCCCGGAGGCGGGATCTCCAGAGCACCTTTCCTCTCACAACACTTGACAGACACCAGCTCATTCAGCGTCCCGGCACCCCAGCGAGATAGGGCAATTGTAAGGGCTCTGACAGGTGGGGAAACTGAGGCACGGGACCGATGTGCCCCAAGGTCACACACCAAGTCAGTGGCAGAGTCAGGAACAGAACCCAGGGCTCCTGACTCATCAGCTTATGGTGACATTACTAGAAATCTTGTCAGAGCCCTGTGTAGAACCCAGGAGTCCTGGCTCCCAGTCAGCTGCTCTATCCATTAGATTGCATTTCCCCTCCCAGAGCCAAGGACAGAACCCAGGAGTCCTGGCTTCTAGGCTATTGTTCTAACCGCTAGACATCACTCCCCTCTCAAAGCCAAGAACCAAATCCAGGAGTCCTGGCTCCCAGCCATAGCTCTCCCGACTTCCCCACACCACCCCCCTCTCAGGGGCACAAATGGGACCCAGGAGTCCTGGCTCTGCTCAGTAGCGGCGCCAGCATTTCCGGCGCCCTAGGCAGCGGAAGGTCCCGCCCCCGAAATGCCGCCCCCAACAGCGGCGGCGGAAGGTCCCGCCCCCAAATTTCCACGGCCGGCCGGGGCGCCGGCGCCCCTCAAATGTTTGTGCCCTAGGCGACCGCCTAGGTTGCCTAATGGGTTGCGCTGGCCCTGGCTCTGGCTCTGCTTCTCACCTCTGGGCAGCGCCGCCGCCTTCCCCAAAAGGGAACAACCACGGGCTCAATCATCAAGGGGAAACAAATGCTTTTTAAAGAGCCACAACCTCCCCCAGGCGCCCGAATCTTCAGCCAGGTGCTTCCCCTGCCTCCCAGGCAGTTATTGGAATCAAGGGGGGGCCCAGCTCCCCAACCGGTGCCAATCAGTGTGGCCCCATTTACCCCAGCTGAGGATCTTGCCTGTGATTATTTAAACTCAGCTCCCCAGCTGGGGGAAATCAGCGTCGCTGCATTGGAGTCAGCGGGGCCAGATCCCCAGCTGGGGGAAATCAGCGAGCCCCCAATCAATGCAAAGGAGCTGATTCATGTTAGCTGAGGATCTGGGCCAGGTGGGTTCTGTTGAAACAGCTGGGAAAAAAAAAACTCGGGCAGGGGCAGGGGAAGGGGAAAGAAATCACCGAAGAGGAGAAATTAAAAACAACCCCCCCCCCCACGCCCCATCAAACCCCACCCAATCAACACCAGCCTGGCGCGGTGCCCCCTGTCCGGCACCCTGGCTTCCCCTCAGGCTTTGGTGCAAGTGACGGCGGAGGAGGCGTGGGCGCCTGAGGCCGGGGGGCGCCCCTCTTCCAGCCACTTGTCCAGGCTGCGGCGCCGTGCATTCATGAAGAAGTTACTGACGGTGGAGAGCTCCAGGCCCAGCTGCTGGGCAATGGTGACCTGCAGGTCCTTGGAAGGCCGCTGGTTCTCGTGGAAGATGGCGTGAAGTGTGCGGCGCTGGATGTCCGTGAAGACCAGCCGGTGCCGCTTAGGGACGTGGTTTCTGTCGGCTTTGCTTTGCTCTTGCTCTTTCCTTTTGCAGGCTGCAGCAGAGGGAGAGAAGAGGAGACGCGGTCAGAGAAGCGGGGAGCGGCCGCCCAGAGGCGCTGGAGCTGGGTGTGCGGATGGGTTTAGTGCCAGGGAACCAGCCTAGCCAATAACCCCGGAGACTGGAATCCTCCCGCTACCCACATGCTGCTTGGAGCCCCCAGCCCCACTCCAGATCCTCAGCCACAAGCCCAACTTGGGGGGACCTGCCCTGCTGGATTAGCGCAGGGGCTTGTCCAGCTTCCCAGCTGCTAAGAAACCCTGCAGCAAAGGGCTAACCCGCCCCATGGGAAGTTTCCTCCTGACCCGCATTTGGAGCTTGCCCTGAAGGAGGAGCTTGCCCCAGCAAGGGACGCCTGATCCCCTGGCAGGGGATGGGAATTTCATCCAGGCCTGATCCAGGATTCCTTAACCACAAGGCCAACCTTATGGGCTCATAGGGACTGCCCGTTTGGATCAGAACCAAGGTCCAGCTAGCCTGCTATCCTACCTCCCACAGCGGCCAGTCCCAGCTGCTTCAGAAGAAGGGGTCAGAACCTCACAGTGGCAGATGGGGGAATATATGGGATATAAGTTTGCACTGGTGTAAATGACTGCATAAGGTGCAAGGCAAAGGAGACTCGCCCCCAGCATTAGGTCATGTCCCAGTCTCCTTCCTCCCTCCTCTGGGGACGAGTCTCCTTTGCCCTGCACCTTGTGCAGTCATTTACACCAGTGCAAACTTATATCACACAAGCCTCCAACTGGGCTCAGGTCCCCGGGGTGCCGGGCGCTGCACGGACACCCAGCGAGAAGCAGGCCCTGCCCCAACAACTCACACTCTGTTGCCGTAGCTGGGCCTACGAGTTTCCCCTAATTGTCAGCTCAGCTGCAGAGAGTGAATGTGAGTTCAGGAGATGTCAGGGTGACCCAGAACAACAACCGCGGGTGGGCAAAGGGGCAGAAGTGAGAGATTGAATTTGTCCAAACAAACAGGTCTCCTGATATAACTCAAGGACTGAGTTCAGATCACGCCTGTTGAGCCAGAGATGTGTGAGACCGGACCAGAACTGGCGTGAGACATTAGGCCGAACTGGTGGACAAAATAACCCCGGAGACTGGAATCCTGAGGGGAGTTGTCATAACATTGGGCCTAGCAAGCCAATCCCAGTTATGAGCTCAGCTGCTGAAGAGCGGGTAAAATTAACACACCGGGGGCAGAGCGCTGAAGCTTGCCCGCCCATCGCCCGTGCTCTGTGGATGGACGGAGGCCTTGTGGCTTCGGGGATGCCAACGTGGTATCCTTCACCAGGGCTGAGATCACGCCATGATAAAGAAAATTAGAGACGCCCCAGTTGGAGCCCTCGATTTCCTGGGATAGGCCAGCCCTCCCGTCTGGCCATCTGCGCCAGTCTGGTGTGTCTTTTGCTCTTGACACAACCTACGCCGATACCACACGGACACAGCTGGACCCTAAGTAATCACATTGACTTGTGCCAGTCCTAGCTACCAAGGCTGCTACTCCGGCTAGCTTCTAAAACACAGAACCCGGTGAGCGCCGCCATTTAAAGGGATATCACCCGCTCTCGCCACACACCATGTAACCGCAGCCTGACACAGGTTGTAGCAGCCTCACGACCCGCTCCGGGTGAGTAACCACTGCCCGGTTTCAGGTAGGGGTGTCAATCACCATTCACAGCTAAGGAAACCAATAATACACGAGAACCGCCACTTCCTTTCGCTAGAGCCTCGTCCAACCGCCTGCCTGCCATTAATATTGCATCAGGCACTTCAGGAGGCGCGTTTGGGATGATGGATGGGATGGGCCACGGGAGCCCAGTGATGGAACAAGAGGCTGGCGTGGGGAAGGGAGGGCGGTTGAGATGTTACATGCTGCTGTATGCAGCCACAGATCCCGGCTGAAAGGCAGGCAGAGCTATTTTGGGAGTCCTCGGTCCAGTGCTTCATGGGCCAGGCTCCTGGATCGATAGGGCCCAGCTAATCATAGAATCATAGAAGATTAGGGTTGGAAGAGACCTCAGGAGGTATCTAGTCCAACCCCCTGCTCAAAGCAGGACCAATCCCCAGCTAAATCATCCCAGCCAGGGCTTTGTCAAGCCAGCCCTTAAAAACCTCTATGGATGGAGATTCTACCACCTCCCTAGGCAACCCATTCCAGTTCTTCACCACCCTCCTAGTGAAATAAAGACATGTTGCAACCCAGCAAGGCCAGCTAAGCACTTACGACTCCGTATCATACAGCCGAGGCTAGGGGACGTCAGGCAAACGTCTGATTGACGCAGAGGGTCACTGGGCAGCTGTCCCTTTTATCTGCTGCGCCTCTTCTTTACCCTAGTATCTGAGCGCCTCGTGATCATTAATGGCCGGATCCTCCCAACCCCTCTGTGAGGCAGGGCAGGGCGATCACCCGCATTGTGCAGATGGGGAAACTGAGGCACAGAGCGGCCAAGTGACTTGCCCAAATCTGTAGCAGAGCAGGGAATGGCACAGAGCAGGCCTGTGCCCTAACCACTGGACCAACCTGAAGGTCACTCAACCAACCCCGTTCCAAGGCTGGCTCTGGGAGCTGGGCTCAGCCGTCCTTGGACCTGGTTTAGCTGGGACTGAGAGCCCAGTGGCCAGGTGTGCTGGAAGCCTGGGCCTCAGTCAGTCACTAGAGGATAAAAAGGTGACTCTGTAGTTCCCAGTGGGAGAACTGCAGAGGGAGGCTGCAGCTGGGCTGAAATCAGCTGGCAGGGGTGGCTGTGAGGATGACAAAGGCCTGTTAGAGATGCAAATTTCTCTGCAGCTGACAGAATCACCTGACTCCAGGAGCTGGGACTTTAAGCACCAAATGGCACGGGAGCTGGCGACGCTGCCCTGCATGCCAAGCACACCCACCCAGAATGCACCTGCTGGTCTAGCCAGTGTAAGCAGGGCCGGCCGAAGGCCCCACGGATTTCCACCTGCTTCCGTTGCTCAGCTTTGACGTTTGTGGAGCTTCAAGGCCTCAGGATCTGGCCGTGGGTTAACAACTGGTGAGGATCCTAAATCCCCTGTTAGTGTGAAACAGCGGGAGAGGGCTGTCCATTGGAAGCCTGGCCGTGGCAACCGCTGGTGTTTGGTTTTGGGGAGTTAGGGGGGTGTCTTCAACACCGGGGTTTTGCCTGAGACAGCCAGCCCTCAACCAGAGCCCTGCACCCGCCTCTGTCAGCCCTGGCAGTGTACCATGTGATGCGACACCCCCTGCCCTCCCCCCCTCCCCGCACAGCCTGCTGCCCTGTGCACCCACCAGGCCAGCTGTACAGACATGCCTCTCCCCAAGTGGCACCGCGATGATCTATGGGTCTGTCTTATGGTTGTGAAACATGAGGGCCCTGCCTTCCCCTCCTCCTCCCCGGCCCAGTTCCTTCCGTGCCCCCCGCCCCCAACCAGCCCCCACCCCACCCCCGCTCCCCGCCTGGCTCCTCATCTGGGGCCGCACGCTGATAGAAAATATTGATCAGATCCAAGCAGCGCGTCTGCAAACAACAGCCTATTTCGCGTTAACCCTTGCCGGGCCGGGCTTCAAGTGGCCACGGATGGCATTTGCAGGGGGGGGTCGGGGTTTTCTCAGCAGCCCTGGGGGAGGTTTGAAAGGAGCATAGTCTCCTTCAGCAGGGCACTGGAGACCTAGCTATGCTGGTTCAGATTAAGCCCCTGCTCTGCCGGTTAGAACCCAAATCTCCCACTGAGGTTGCCGCGGGTTCCAGCGTTAAGCAGAATGGGGCAGTTCCCGCGGCTCACGCCTCCTGGAGCTCTTGTTTCAGGCTGGCTGCAAACTCTGGCAGGCATCAGTCCCATTTCCAAGCTTTTCTTCCTTCCTGCTCCCTTCAAACGATTGCAGGCGCTGGGGCCCATCGCCCCTCTGCCTTAATCCGGCCCTGAGGGTGCCTGATTTGAGCCAAAGCAGCTGCTCTAGCGCACGGGGCAGCCGCGACCCAGTCACCATCACACAAAGTCAAAGAGGCCCCGANGGGGGGGGGGGGGGGGGGGGGGGGGGGGGGGGGGGGGGGGGGGGGGGGGATGTCTCCTGTCTTAGTACATAAAGACCCCACCCAAGACACGGTCTGACACAAGATGGGTGCCAGCCACAGAAATTCAGAACACCCTCAAACTTCGACAGGGAGGAGTTTGGATCCGGGATGGGCAGGGGTGATCCTGGTGACAACCCCTAGTTCTAATGAGTAACAACGGGACAACAGGAATTGTCTGTCTGGTCTGGATCGGTCTCCTAACCAAGCAACCCAGCCTCCCCGCGGCGACCAGCCCCACCGGCTTCAAAGAAAGAGAGTGCCCAGGGGACAAGATTTTGTTTTCAGGACATCTTCCATCAGAAGATCTCAAAGCCCTTTGCAAAGAAACTCTCTCCCCCCCCCCCCTCCCATTTTGTGTCTTGCTCTTGTTAAGAGCTGATCACAACCCCAATCTCACTCCCCGCTCTTGCTTGCTCCCCCTCTCCCACCAGTATATTCCCCACCTGCTCTCATAACAGCCCTGCCGGCAATGTCACAATGTGCCCACAGCAGGAAGTTCACAAGACGTCTGGATCGGCAGAAAATTAAAGGCCTGATTTTTCCCAGGCGTTGGGCATCTGCAACTCCCCTTGGGTTTGGCAGGAGCTGGGGGGAGGCTCCCCTGGACGAGTCACGTCCTCTGTCTGTGCCTCAGTTCCCCAGCCGCTAAAATGAGTATAATAACCCTTCACTTGTCTGTCTAGACTTCAGGGCAGGGACGGGGCTGGGCAGGGCCTGGCATGATGGGGCCCTGATCTCGGTTACTCTGTGTTTGGGCAGCACCCGGCATGACGGGGCCCCGATCTCAGTCAGGGCTTTGAGCTCCCCTCCAGTTTCCTTCAGTTTCACTTACTTCCCCATTTAATGGGTGTGACCGAGAGGGGGATTTTGGCCCTAAGATTCCAGGCTGGGATCAAGATGCCTAAGTGATTTAGGTGCCCAAATCCTATTGGGTCGGCTCCAGACACCCTACCACTGCAATTAGCCTAAAGGACCAGAGCAGCCTGTTCTCTTGGTGCCAGGGGAGGGGGGAGGGGGGGTGTCCAGCACGTCGTCCCTGCTCTAGTCCTTGTACCCAGGCACCAGGACAGAGGTGCCGGGAGTGGAGCAGGTGACATAAGGGTTAGGACCTGTCGACGGCCCAGACAAACGCAGGCAGTGAGGGAGCGTGGCTGTGAATCATGCTGCTGAGATAAATCGCCCAGCAGGGGTTGCCATGGCAATCGGGAAGGCCAGTCAGATCGGTAGGATCCTCTCCGGACACAGGGGCATGGGGGTCACCGGCCCCCACCCACCGGGGGGAGCGAAGGGCTGGGAGAGTCAATGCCCAAGGAAAGGATGAAACCTTTCTCCTTCACACCTGGGAAGGTTTGGCTGCCCTGCTCCTCTCGTGGGCATTTATACCTGTGCTGGGCGGGGGGGCCACACTGCTCCCCAGTCAGCATCCCCCACACACACACTTTGGGGCAGGGCAATGGACACCAGGTCCCAAACCTTCACCCCCAGGAGGGCCAATTCTGCTCTCTGGGGCAGCCCCCTGCACTCAGTGGGGACTACGGGGGCCTGTGGCCGGGTGGACCATGCTCCTACCACGTGGCCTCTCTCCCCGTGTTTTCTTTGCACCTGCTTCCGCCATTCCCACGCGACCTGCTGTCCTGTAAGGTCACTTCTCCTGCTCTCCCTGCCCCCCACCCCCCCGAAAACCCCATGGCCAATCCTTTCCCAACTGGATTCAGCCCCCAAGCCTTAAAAGACCCATATCTGGGGAAACTTCCCCAGCCCTGGAGGAGAACAAACATTGGGAACAGTCAACGGCTCCTTTAAGCATCTCCGCTAGGATAGGAAACTTTACCGAGCTAAAAACCAGCCCCTGGCCCGCAGAGAAGATATGGCTGAGTCCAAAGGGCCTGATCGCTCTCATAGAATCATAGAAGATTAGGGTTGGAAGAGAGCTCAGGAGGTCATCTAGTCCAACCCCCTGCTCAAAGCAGGACCAACACCAACTAAATCAGTGGTTCTCAAACTTTTGTACTGGTGACCCCTTTCACACAGCAAGCCTCTGAGTGCAACCCCCCCTTGTAAATTAAAAACACTTTTTTATACATTAAACCCCATTATAAATGCTGGCGGCAAAGTGGGGTTTGGGGTGGAGGCTGACAGCTCGCGACCCCCCATGTAATAACCTCGTGACCCCCTGAGGGGTCCCAACCCCCAGTTTGAGAACCCCTGAACTAAATCACCCCAGTCAGGGCTTTGTCAAGCCAGGCCTTAAAAACCTCTAAGGATGGAGATTCCACCCCCCCAGAGGAAGGCTGGCTGGCCCGGGACTCCGGCAATATGGCCTCCATCATGGCACCGTGGCTACCAGGCTGCCATGGCCAGGTTGGATTTTAAGGCGGCTGAGAGGAAGAATCTCTGCTGACGCTGTCTCTCAGCTGGGCCCGATTCTTATTCGCAGCTCCTTTCAGAGTAGTGTAAATACACCCACTCTCAGGCCGCTCCCAGAGCCACCCTGTGAACGAGAAATGACTTCCAGGGACTTGCCTCCATAGAGAATTTTGCCCTCGCTTTGCATAGACGATAAACACAGGCTGGGGGAGGGAAAGGGGGGGATGCAAAAAGAGGGGGGTAATTTTGGCAAATCCAAAATCAATGCTTCCCTGGCAGAAAAGCCCCCCTGGGGAACTGGGCGCAGGGAATTGTGGGCTATTGACTGCTAGCTTGTGACTGTCACTGACTGACTGACTGCAAGGAGGAGAGAGAGAGAGAAAAAAAATCAATGGCTTCCCTTAAATAAAGCACCGCGGGGGGGTTGGAAACCAGCCAGGAATTCGCTTCTCCTCCCTTCCTCCATGGCAGCCTGGATTGAGTCTGGGTCTCTGCAGCATGGATGGAGTCTGGCACCTGCTCTGCTCGCCAGTCTGCATCCCTGCCACGTCCATCTGGTACCCAGCCCCGCCAAAACAATGGACCCAGGGATTGCAACATTACTTCATGCTTTCCAAGGGAATGTCTCCGAGAGCCATGGAGCTTCCCAGCCCCCCACTGTGGGGTGTTAGGAGAGATGGGTAAACGGAGGGGGATGCTACTGCCCGAGGGCGTGCAGAGACTCAGGGCCAGGAATCAAAACCCCAGGCATCCTGGATCCCAAGCCCAGACGCTAGATCATGCTCCCCTCAGGAGCTGGAAACAGAAGACAGGAGTCCCCCAGCCCACGTCTCCTGCTCTAACCACTAGGCACCACGCCCCTCCCGGAGCAGAGACCAGAACCCAGATGCCCTGCTCCCTTGCTTTAATGGGGCACTGGGGATCGCCCGGCCGCAGGAGCCGTTCCCCGTTCAGCGTGAAGCCACCGGGCCAGAGATCTGCACCGTCTCCCTCCCTGAAATTCTCCGATTGTGGGCTTCTCCTTGCCCAGCGTTCAGAGTTGCTCTGGCTGGGAGCAGCCGCCCCTTTGATGGTGGGCTGGGAAGATTTGACTCATTGGCCCTGTCTGCATCCTCAGCGGACATGGAGTCTGTAAACCCCTGCAGCCACGCCCCTCCCCCACTGAAACATAGCGCCCCCCCACCCCCGCTCCAGGGATAGGAGAGTTAGCTGTCTCCAGAGCTGACATGGGCAGAGCCAGCGTTCCCAGAGCTCACTGACCTTCCATCAACAACCCCATGTGAGCAGGCCTCCTCAGGAGACCCTACAATAACAAATCAGCTGGATACAGGAGTCAAGGGGAGCTGATAAGTCCAGGAGCACTCAGTGGGGTTCCCTCTCTCCATCGGGCTCCCATCACAGCACCTCACCATCTTTATCCTCCCCATCCCCTGGGAGGCGGGGCAGGACTATTCTCCGCATTGTACGGATGGGGAACTAGGCACAGAGAGACTAAAGCCCTGCTCCGCAGAGGTCTGTAGGCAGGTAACTCCCCATTGAAACCAATGAGAGTTAGGCATGTAAATACCTTTCAGGAGCTAGTTCTAGGGACGTCTACACTGCATTGTAAAGCTGGGCTCAGACTCAGCCCCCATCCATCGCCACACAAATCAGTCTGACGTGGATCAGCAAGCCCCGGGGACCCGGATCCTATGGCCCATCTTGGAAGGGTGTCTGAGCCTGAATCCCGCTGAGACGCCGATCCAAGCCCTGCCATTTTGCAGTGTGGACGCAGCTCAAGCCGCAGACCCGAGCCGGAAGGTTTGCGCAGGGCAGTGTGGACGCTGCGAGACACAGGTCCAGCAACCGCAAACCCAGGTTTACGACGCAGCGTGGATGCTGGGAAACACCGAGTCCACAAGCCCGGGTCCCACAGATGCAGGTTCACAAGGCAGGGTAGACATCCCCACCCCCAAGCCTGGTTTCAGAACCCGAGCAGGAACGGCCACACAGCAAGCCTGTAGACCCGGGTGCTGAGACTTGTTGCCATGGTTTTTAGGGAGTGGTTTTTTTGCAGTGTAGATGCACGCTTAGGGTAGAGGTCTGGCCCAGGGCTGCAGCCCAGGCTCTGGGACCCTCCCACCGCTCTGGGTCTGAGCCTGAACATCTGCACAACAATTAAACACCCCCTGAACCTGAGCCCAAGTCAGCTGGCCCGGGCCAGCCGTGGGTTTTTCATTGCAGCGTAGAGGTACTCTCAGTGACTTGCCCAGGGTCAGGAAGTTTGTGGCAGAAGGAACTGAGCCTACCTGGGACATCTCCTAAGTCACAGGCTAGTGGCCTAAATCCCAGCACCAGCCTTCCTCCCTCTCTCGTCTCTGTCTGCACCCAGCCAACATCCTGACTCGACCTGCCTGTCAAACCTAGAGTGGCTCCCCTCTCGCTAATTACTCGGCTCCCTGAAGTCCGGCTCACCCAGCAGGAATTTGCACAGATCCCTAAGATGACAAAGCAGCAGCAGCTGGCATAGCATGGAGCATTTTCGCACTGGTAAAGTGCTGCCCAGCCAATTCCCAGCTGTCTGACTTCATTCTCCCAAGTGTTGCCCCCAGCCCCTGAGCTTTTACCCCAGCCGTTGGGTCTAGGTTACAGCGCATCTCCTAATTAAAGCAGGAGAGGAGTCAATCGCTCTGTCTCTTAGGAATATGAATGTTTCATTTTAATTTTTGACACTAGACTAGGGAGCGCGGCTAGTGGTTAGAGCAGGAGGGGACTGGGAGACAGGACACCTGGGGTCTATTCCCAGCTCCAGGAAAGGGGTGTGTTTATAATACCAAAAATAGCGGCTCCTTTCCAGTAAGAGTCTCAAAGTGCCCCACGCACCCACAGGAGGGTCAGTATCTTTTGCCCCGTTTTGCGGATGGGGAAAGTGGAGTTCACAGAAAAGAAGCAACTGGCGCACATGGGAACAAAACTCAAGATTCCCAGTCTCCTGTGTGGGTTTCCCATCTCTGCCGCGGACTTCCTGTGTCCCTTCAAGCAAATCCCCTCCCCTCTCTGTGCCTCAGTTTCCCCATCTGTAAAATGGGGGTGCTGACTCTCGCCTCCTGCAAATGACTTCATTAACCCATGCTAGGAAAGTGCTATGAGACCCTGCGATCACAGGAGCTTGTAGGGCGAAGGATGACAGCTGTTAGACTGTTTGCTCTCTGGGTGGGTTTGACGGCGGCCCAGAAAAGCACAGTTCCTAATGCCACATTATTCCTTCCGACCGACCATTGGGCAGAATTCAGATGCTCCTCCAGCCCCAAAGAGCTCCAGCTGGGAATATTCCTGCGCTTCAAAATAATGCTGAGCGACCACTGGATTTTTTGGTGCGGGGGCCAAACAAAACCTTCCCCCCCGCCCCAAAATCCTATTAGTTCTTAACCGAAAACTATTTTTTCCATTGAATCAGAAAACTCAACTTTCATTGGACATTTTGTGTTGCCTTGAAATGAAGATTCCCACCCCCAATTTTTTATTTCAATTCAGCCGTTTCAGGTACTTTGCCCCCCTGCAGGCATCATCATGGTGCTGGATGTTTTTGTCTCTGATAACAGGGGCTGAGAACCAACAACTCGCTGCACACAAAGCAGCCATCAGAGGGCAACAGCTTTGGGTCACTGACGCCCAGGCTGTGGAGCCCAGACCAGGACCCCTGAAGGGGGTCCCACCAGGGCAGGGGTGAGACGCACGGGGAGGAGAGATGCGTGGGGCAGGGGAAGCCGCACCTGGTTCTGGTTTCCAGGCGGCAGCTGATCCAGAGATCGCTCCAAAGAGGGGGCTGACGGACTGGGCCCAGTTCTGGTCTCTCCCTGGTTTTACACGAGCAAATCTCCATGGTTTTCAGTGGGCTCTGGCTTGGATCCTCAGTGGACCCACACCAGCATTATTAGCACAAGAATCGGGACCCCCGTCTCCATCCGCCAGGCTGCTCCCCTTCAAATCAGGGGCCTGGCTCTAATGGGAGCGGGGCAACTCGGTTGTTTTCCAGCCGGTTCTGTTTAGCCCCCGTTGCAGCTGCTGCTGCTCGCCCTCCCCGCGGTCGATTCCCAGCCTCGCTCTTCGATTCCTCTGCAGCAGCAAGGCCCCGTGTTTTGTCTGTGGCTCACGTACTGGAGCGGATTCTGCAAAGGGGACGCGCTGCGCCTCACTGCAGCGGAGGTGGGGGGAAGCGGGGCTGGTTGGAATGGGCAGCCTGGCTCCCCCGGGGCCTGGATTTCTGCACTGAAACGCACCAGGCCAGGAGGCTCTGGTGTGGAAGCTGGAGGAGTGGGTGTGTGGGGGGGTGTCTATGGCCTTCATGACCTGTGCACCCCCTAATGCAACGCCCCCGCAAAGCAGCCACCTCTCCCCATTTCCCAGCCAAGCTGTAACAGCAGAGCGTTCATACCACTACAGCTTCATTACGCTTACCCCTTGTACCACAACATTTGTACTCACCATTCAGAGCTAAGGGATAAGACACCAGACTGGGTCTATTCCTTGCCCTGCCATGGGCCGGTTTGAGTGACTTGGGGAGTGGGACATTCACACTTTGTGCCTCAGTTTCCCCCCCACCCCCACCTTTCGTCTGTCTTGTCTAAGCTCTCTGGGGCAGAGACTGCCTCTCACTCTGTGTCCGCGCCCAATGGGGTCTCTAAGGCTCTAGTCCAATACAAGTAATAATGGCCTGCTACGGAGCAATGGTCTCAAGTTGCAGTGGGGGAGGTCTAGGTTGGATATTAGGAAACACTATTTCACTAGGAGGGTGGTGAAGCACTGGAATGGGTTCCCTAGGGAGGTGGTGGAATCTCCTTCCTTAGAGGTTTTTAAGGCCCGGCTTGACAAAGCCCTGGCTGGGATGATTTAGTTGGGGATTGGTCCTGCTTTGAGCAGGGGGTTGGACTAGATACCTCCTGAGGTCCCTTCCAACCCTGATCTTCTGTGATTATCAGTATTCGACTACCCCTTGCAGCACAAAGTAGTTGGTTAAGTAGCAGCCTCGTGCGGGGTCTTAGGCCCGGGAAGCTACGTGAGGATCCCTGCACCCCCACCGAGCCCGGTTAGCGTGAATGGGGTTCTGGGGCGGGGGGGTTCCTGCCCGGAACGGCTCGTGGGACTGACGCCTCCCTCGCCAGCGCATTAGTTACAGAGCTAGACCGGTGTGTTCCCCTCGATACGTCGTATCGGGGGGATTGCTGCTCTCCTGGCCCCCAGCACGCTCTCCAGAACTAGGGCCCAGCCGTCCGAGCCCTGCGCCAGGCGGGGGCGAACGCCACCAAGTCAGGACAATCGCGCTTTGCGCCCGTGAAAATGGCCGGGTCACAGAGACTCAGACCTGAACACCTAGAGGAGGAAACGCCGGTTGATTGAAAGGCTGCTGGGCCAATCCCAGAGTTTGCCCCCACCCCACCCCGGAAGGGGCCAAGAGGACATATTAATGTCTGTAAAGCACAGTTAAGGTGAAAAATGGTACAGAACTGCTGTGGGAGGTAACTAGGGTCCTGGGAATCAGGACTCCTGGGTTCCATCCCTAACCTGCTGTCTTGCCCATAGCCTTGCTCCGTGCCTCAGTTTCCCCATCTGTAAAACAGGACTAATGATACTCACCTTCCTGGGAGAGCCACGGATGAGACATGCTACCCACTATTACGCTTTGGTGCGTTAAAAGTTTTTACTGATTATGAGTTGCCAGCATGAGGCTCCATTTGGCCTGGGTTTGAAGTCTGGGGCAGTATTTGTTTTCACACGGCTAAGGCCATAAGCAAATCGAAATCCAACTCTTACTTATACGGCAATAGCCCTGATCTGTATTGTTTATAGAGTCAAAGGCCAGATGGGACCCACCGATCATCCCCCTGACCTCCTGGATAGCCTGGGCCATGAACACTTCCCAGCTGCCCCCACATTCATCCCCATAACCCAGGGGTGGGAAAACTACAGCCCGGGGGCTGCATCCGGCCCTTCAGACATTTTAATCAGGCCCTTGAGCTCCTGCCGGGGAGTGGGGTCCAGGGCTTGCCCTGCTCCAGTGCTCCAGCCGAGGAGTGGGGTCAGGGGCTTGCCCGGCTCCCACAGCTCCCATTGACTGGCAACCACGGCCAATGGGAGCTGCAGGGGCGGCGCCTGCGGATGGGGCAGCGCACAGCGCCTCCTAGCCGCGCCTCCGCGTAAGAGCCAAAGGGGGGACATGCCGCTGCTTCTGGGAGCTGCTTGAGATAAGCGCTGCCCGGAGCCTGCACCCCTGACCCCTTCCCGCACCCCAACCCCCTGCTCCAGCCCTGATCCCCCTCCGAACCCCTCGGTCCCAGCCTCCTCCTGCACCCCAGAGCCCGCACCCCCAGCTGGAGCCCTCACCCCCACACCTGCACCCTAACCCCCTGCCCCAGCCCAGATCCCCCTCCCGCACCCTGAACTCCTCATTTCTGGCCCCACCCCCGAGCCCAACCCCCAATTTCGTGAGCATTCATGGCCCACCATACAATTTCCTTGCCCAGATGTGGCCCTCGGGCCAAAAAGTTTGCCCACCGCTGCCATAGCTAGAGTTAGACAGAAGTATCCCCGCCCTCAGGAGACTAAACGGAGGTGGCACCCAGAGCAGAGAGTTGACTCCGCGAGCTAAACTAGGACACAGGGTCTGGACACACTTCAAGCCGGTGGCATGATTCCCAGCTTGATACTGATGCTGGCTGCCATCGAGCTTGCATGATAAAAACAGAGCCGAGGGGCTAGGGGCCCCGAGTATTGCCTCCTATCTCAGACAGGATCACATTGGGGCCCGTTCCCAGCCAGGCTACACTCCATTGTTAGTACGCTCCAACCACACACCCAGCTCAAAGGACAGACCTAGACAGGGATGTATTATGGTAGTGTCTACGGTCCCCAATCAAGACTGGGACCCATTTGCTGCAGTGAGAGAAAGCGTCCCTACCCTAAAGCGCTTACAAGCTAAAGAGACAAGCCAAACGGTGGGAGGGGAAACTGAGGCCCAGAGAGGGGAAGCGACTCGCCCAGGATCAGTGGCAGGATCCCTGACCTCCTGAACCCCCGTTCAGCGCCCTGGCCAGCTGGACCTCAGCCCCCATGTGCTAGGCGCTGCACACAGATAGGAACAAAAAGACAGTCCGGTCCCAAACCCCAGGTACCAGACCAGTCTGAGTTTCTGGAGGCTCAGGCTAGGCAGGGTACCTGCCCCTTTGACAGCCTCATCGCAATTGCATGTTGTTTGTAAATCCAAAGCACATTTATCTAAGGAAGCTGGAGATAAAAGGTCAAACTGCACATTAAGGTCTAGTGTGGGCCAACTTTTTATTATGTATTCTTCAGGCAGAGAAGCAGCCTCTAAGTATTACCGTATTTTTCCTAACAACCGCTGTCCTTCTAGGAGCCCTATTTCAGATCCCCCTCAGTGTTGGAAAGGGGCTGCTTTAGGCTGAAATGGAGAAAGTCCCGCAAGTTCGTTTTTAAATTTAGCCTAGAAAGGTTTGATCCTGCACTCGTTAGAGTCAATGGCAAAACCCACATAGACTTTAATGGTGCAGAATTGGGCCCTTAAATTAATAAGATCTCAACTGATGTCCAGTTGTAATTTTCCCACTGTTTCAGGAAAGCTATTAAATGTATAGGGAGTCAGTATTGCCCACCCCAAGCAATCAAACAACATGAGTTAACGCCCTCTCCCCAAAAAATCATGTGATTGGATCAAAAGGCGTGGAATTTTAACTAGAATAAATCCTGGGTTGTTTTTATTTGCCATCTCCTCTTGGAGCCTTTAACGGTCACATTTGCAAACTTCTCTCTACAACACCAAAGGTTAGAAATAATCAATAATAATAATAATAACAACAACAACAAAAGTAAGCGGCAATGCAAGATTCTTACATCACCTGACTCCAGGAGCTGGGGCTTTAAGGAAACCCAACAGCATCGCAATAAAATTGCAAAGAGTTGGCAGCACAACAGGTCGAATCCTACAACCTTTGTCCCTGAAAGTAATCGCAGTAGACTCATCAACGCTACTCTCAGGAGTCCGAGATGCTGGATCTTGCAACAGCTAGTCACCATCGTAGTCAATAGCACAATGCTCACTGACTTCAGCGAGAGCAGGATTGGACCCTGTGTATCTGCCACGTAGCTGTAAAGGGACTCAGTTTTAAATCAATAGGAATAATCTAGCTATACTAAAGAGAGACACATTTCAAGTGAAATCCATTTTTTTTTTAAACAACCAACCTTCCCTGCCATCCCATAATATGGTAACAGCTGATTGTACTAAAAGTGACGCGTGTAAGGCCGAGAATTTTGCAAAAGGGACTAGCGATTTTGGAAGCCCAACCCGAGACATCTTACAGGGGCCTGAGTTCCCACCTTCCGAAAACCAGGTCTCAAGACGGGCATCTGAAAACCGGGGCACCTGTTGTTGACTATTTGTATTGTGATAGCACCTAGGAGCCCCAGTCAGACCTCAGGAGCCCATGGGGCCAGGTGCTTGTGCCTAAAATCATTCGTCATATTTTAAAAAGTGCTGGGGACAGATTCGTAACGGTTTTTAGGCACCTGAACATGCAGGTGGGCACTTTTGAAACCCCCACTAGGCGCCGATCTGCATCTTTCAGCAGCTAAATGTATTTAAACCAGAGGTTCTCAAACTGTGGTCTGCGGATAGTTCCCTCTAAGGTGCGCGCCTGGGCGGCCGCACACAAGAATGAAGGGCCACCCACCTAATTAGTGGAGCCGCACAGACGTGGCTCCACTGATTAGTGCCTGGACCCTGGAGAAGACGCACATGTAAGGTGAGGTGGTGGCAGAGCCGGCGCAACCCATTAGGCGACCTAGGCGGTCGCCTAGGGCGCGAACATTTGAGGGGTGCCGGTGCCCCGGCCGGCCGTGAAAATTTGGGGGCAGGACCTTCCGCCGCCGCTGTTGGGGGCGGGACCTTCCACCGCCTAGGGCGCCGGAAATGCTGGCGCCGCTACTGGGTGGTGGCCTTGGGGGGAACAGGGGGTAGGTGGGAGGGGGCAGTGGGGTGAGAAGAGGGGGTGGGGGAATTTGGGACATGCAGGGCTATGGTGGCCAGAGAAAGAGGCGACTTTCCCCAGCTCCAGGACTGTGGCTGCCGGGGAGAGACCCCCCTCCTTCCCACCCTCAGCTCTGTGGCTGCTGTGGTGGGAGAGAGACCCCCCACTCCTTCCCAGCCCCAGCTCGGGGGCTGCTGCAGCAGGGGAGAGAGGGCACCTCCATCGCATAAGAAAGGTAAGACTACGGCTATTACAATAGGAGTTGGGTGCTTTTAATTGTAGAACAAAAAACGTTAATTATTATTAATTTTTTTATATAGCGCTTTTATCCAAAGCGCTTTACAATAGTTAGCTAATGGTACAAACAACATTTGGAAAGATAATTAAATGGTCCACCGAGACCCTCAGCAATTTTCAAGTGGTCCGCGGGAAAAAAAAAGTTTGAGAACCACTGATGTAAATAATCTCTCTCTCGTTTTCTGTATAAATACATGCATGGTATTGATTTTATGTGGAAGGTGCTCTGATGTCACAGTGACGGGCAACAGTATAAAGCCCTAAGATAAGATAAATACACCCCCCCACGCCCCTAATTGACATTCATCACGGATGCTCTGCATTTCCACTTCACTCAGCGTTGGATAGCAAAAGTAGCTTTACTAGCCAGTTTCATTTTCTGGCTCTCAGGCCCTGGCTCCACGCTGCTGTACTGACACAGCACTGGAAAGTTTATATTAAAAAGTGTGTGTGCGGGGGGGGAACCAACCTATTTTCCCATTAAGTTTTTGTTTGGTTTTAAAATTTCATAAAAACATTTCTATTCCGCCAAGGTGGAGTTCACCCTGCCTCAGGGGCGTGGCACAAAACCTGTGCTCCATTTTCATCCCGGGGCCTTAAAGCGCTTTACAGACGTTGATCAGCCTTCACAACCCCTCCCTGTGAGTGATCATCTGGAGAGGAGGGGGAAGCAGAAGCCCAGAGAGGTGAAAAGACCCATCCCAGGGGGTCCCACATGCCAGGGGGAGGAACAGAACCCAGGAGTCCTGCCCCACTTTATTACAGGGAGCAGCGCCTGCTGACAAGGGCTGTTTTTCTGGGGAATGCGTCACTGCGTGCGGTGCAATCGGCTCTGTGCAAAGCTTCCGATTTACGTTGCACGACAATCCCTGTGCAAAACCCGATACCTCGGCACGGAGGGCCCCCTTTCACAAGCCAAGATTTCGCCATGAACCCCGGCGAGCCTGGCTTCTCTTAGCAAAAAGCCTCTCCCGCCTGGCCAAAATACCCGATGCTGAGTTCCCGCCCCTGCCCCATCGAACTGCAGCCTCCCCCAACCGGAGATTTGGAGTCTAGCCTCCTCCTGAAATAGGGATTGCCTCCATATCCCAATCCTGATCCCCCTGAATGCCTCCCTGCAGCTCGCTTCCCACCAGTAATGGCGCGAGTGCTCCACGCGGGATTGATGGGCGCGAGTCCTCTGGTGGCATATGAGCATAGCTGCTGGTGGGCAGCAGGCAGAGTAAGAATAAGGGGGGCAATCCTGCCAGGCCCCATGCTGGGCACCACTTCAAAGTCAGCAGCAGAGGAAGGCGTCCAGGTCCTTTCTGTCTCCCACGTTCTCTGGGCCAGCTCAGAGCCCAAAGCACAAGGGCTGATCTCATGGGTGGCTCTTACTCAGTGGAAGCAACAAGATTGGATTGGGGGCCAGGTCCCACTCTTTGTACAGCGCTGGGCACCGTGGGGGCCTGGTCCATGACTACGGCTCCGAGGCGCTAGGGCATAACCAAAAATAATAACATAACAAATCGCCGGCATGCAGCCACCTCTGGGGTGGAAACAATCATCTAGCCTGCAGGATGCTGAACAGTGGCGGAGGGATCAACTGCACTCGCAGACATGAGGCCATAGCTAGGGAACGGGGGGCTGAAGGCAGCGACTGAAAAAGGATTTAAGGATCATAGGACACAGACACGAGGACATGAGCTCCCAGTGTGATGCTGTGGCAAAAAGGGCTAATGTCGTACTTGGACGTAAACCCGGGGAAGTAGTGAGTAGGGATGGGATTTCCCCGCTATGGGAATACTGCAGTCAGGTCTGGCGACCACCGTTTACAAAGGATGCCGAACACTTCGAGAAGGGGCAGAGAAGAGCCACAAAAATTATTTGAGGACTGGAGAAAATGCCTTATGGGGAGAGACCCAGGGTAAGTCTACACTGCAAACCAAACCCCGCAACAGTGAGTCTCAGAGCCCAGGTCAACTGATTCGGGCGTGGGCCACGGGGCTAAAAATTGTAGTGTAGACATTCCTGCTCGGGGTCTGAAACCCCTGTCAGTTTTAGTTTGTACTGACTTGGCTGGTGCTTTTTATGTGGCCTGTTGTAAAACTAGGCAAATCTCTAGATGAGTTGAGTACCCCCTGGAAGATCTCTGCATACCCCCAAGGGTATGTGTACCCCAGGTTGAGAAACGCTGATCTAGTGGGAAAATACAGCATGAGAACCAAATGGCCTGAAGCTGAAGCCAGACAAATCTAAGCTCAAAAAAAGGCTCCCATTATTAACAGTGTGGGTGACTAACCATTGGACCAGACAGCCAAGGCAAGTGGTGCATTCTCCATCTCTTGATAGCTTCAGATCACGACTGCCGGCTTGCCTGGAAGAGATGCTAGAGCTCAGCTGTGCTCCGGGAGGTCAGACTGGATGATCTAACGGATCCCTTCCGGCCTTAAAATCTGTGAGGGCAACTCCCCTTCTCTGGGTGGGTTTTCTCATCCATGCAGAACAGACCTGGGTTTCCCCGGGGCTCATCCAAAGGGCGACAGGCCGCGTGGAGCTCAGTGTCTCTCTCCCAGAAGGGTGGAGATGAGCCGACTCTACTGGGGTTCAAACTTGCAAGTCCAGGGAGCAGAGGAATTGCAAACCAGAGGTTTACGGCCCCAAGCCAACCCCGCCAGCCGACGGGACGGGAAGCCGAACACTTCTCTTAGCCCAGCCAAACCAGCGTTGCTAACACGGGGCTGCAGCTAACTCCCTGGTGCTCGCCAACTCTACCCTAGCGACGGTGGCTGCCTGCATGCAGACCAGGGTCGCCGTCCGCAGGCCAGATCACGCAACACAAGCCCACAGGAACGCAGTCCCACCCAACGGTACTGAGAGACATTCATCACTGCCGGGTTAACCGGGGGGCTGGTGCGCAGTGGGGCCTTCTATACCCTTCTCTGCCCCCCACCCCGCTTGGACAGCTTCATTCCTGGCTGCCCACCCTTCCACAGCAGAGGGGACCCAATCGAAGACAGCCGCTGCTGCCCAATGTTAAACAGCCATGACGCTGCTCCGACAGTTCCGGGGACACCAGCTTGCATGGCTCAGGAGTCGGATCCGGACAACACAACCACCCCTCTGCCATGCTTTGCGCATCACAGGATCTGGCCCTCGGCCTTCACGGTGCTAACCTCAGGGCCTGGGCACTGTGACAAGAACCCCCCGCCAATGACTTTCTTAGTCGATGCTAGAAATCAGAGGTGAGGAAAGGCGTAATGCAGCCCCCCACCCCCCCCCAGCTGTCCCCAGCCCTAGGAATAAACGCACTTGTGCGGCAAACCAGGGAGTGGAACCGCACCCCAGAGAAGCCCTCTGCTTTCCCATGAGCCCTGGCAGGAATAAACGCGGTCAACGTCTCGCGCCGCGATCAAGGTAAAAGGAGAGGAGCCGGAGGACGGAAAACACAGCGTGCAACTGGAGAGAGAGATGCCTTTGAAAAATCACTAAACGCCGGATCTGAAGCTCACGGCAGCCACCGGGGGATTTGACGCTATAGCTCAGTCCCTGAGCTTACTGCTGTTCCCTATTGCCCAGGCCGGCTCCTTCTCCTGCTAAGAGATGTCAATAAAACTCGGGGGTCGGGGGAGTCTTCGGGGGTCTAAATATCATTACCACCAGCCACAAACACCCCCATTTTGTTCCCCCTTTCCCAATGGCGCCATAAGTCTCCCGACAGCATCATTAGCGGCTAACGAGCAAAGAGATGCTGTTATGGCAGGGCCCTGCTGTGTCATATGATGGGGCCAGGACCGTTGTCACATGGCATTTAATAGACATACACACAAAACCACCGCTAACTGGCTCACTGGGATGAAACTCAGAGAGATCGGGACCAGGCCAAGAGCCTGAAACACGGCCTATGCCTTGCATGGGCCGTCCCGCCCTGCCCCCGCCTTCACTTTTCAAATGCACCAGCCCTTCTGAAGATGATGGGGGAGCCTCGCAAGCATGAAGGAGAAAGGGGGGAAAAAAAGAAGCAGAATCATTCCGAGCGGCCATGCAAACTCCTTGAACCACAGCGCTGATATGAAGGGTCACCGGCCACCAAGATTTGGGCCAAGGTTCTTCAAAACGGAGGACGAAAGTTAGGCTCCTAGATCCATACGGAGGCCACTAAATAAGCAGTCTCGTTTTCGGAAGCGCTAAAACACTCACCAGCTCCCAGCGGTAAGGGCTGGGGGGGAAAAAAATCAGGCCAATTATTTAGGAGCCTAAATAGGGATTTAGGAGCCTCACTTTGGATAAGGGTCAAATCCTCAACCGGCCTCGATTCAGCAAAGTCCCTCCCTACAAAAGGATATTAGTTTCATTGATTTTAATGGGACTTAAGCCCACACTTAACGATAATCGTGTGCTTAAGAGTCTCCTGCTTCAGGACTGAAGTCCTGCTCTAGACTACTAGGGGGAGAAGCCCCTACGCTACGTTGTCACATCACTGCAGGGTTTCTTACGCCTCCCTCTGAAGCATCTGGTGCCAGCCCCAGTCGGATACTAGGTTAGATGGACCTTGGGATTGATCCAGCCTGGCTTGCCTAACCAGGACTCTGGCGTAAATCAGGATTGTGCCACTGAAGCCAATGGGAGTCACACTGGTTTAGACCAGCTGAAATTCCGGCCCGCACTTTAGAAAATCCTGGGGGTTTTGGTCAATGAAAAAGGCTGTCCCCTCCCATCTGTTGCAAGGAGGCAGCACTGTAAATCCTCCATCTGTGGAGTTTCTTCCCTACAGCTTCCTCACACTAACCCTACAATAATAACATCAGCACAGAAACAATCGCTCTCTTCAGTGTTATTTGGACCCCATCCAAAGCTCACTGAAAGCAGTGGAGACTCCCATCAGCTTTGGCTCAGGCTTCCACGCCACGGGATATGGCCCACAACCACTGGGAACCAGGTCTCCATCTTGACCGTGAGGCTGAGATGTTCAATTACACCATGGCAGCACGAGGAGCAGCAATAGGCTATGGGGTGAGGTGACAAAATGGCTTTACCAGCATAAAGGACAGAAGGCAGGTGGAGAAAAAAAGATGGAGCCTCTTGTGCGTATGTTGAAACCACCCCGAAACAATACAGGGGAATGCAGGAGAGAGAAGGCATCCGGAGATTCCTTTGCAACCCACTCACCCCCACCCCCCATAATGTGGGTGTGTACATTGCAAGTTCTAATCAATAGCTATGATTCGTATTACCAAGCAATAAAGGCTCGGGGTGTAATTATTCATGCATTGCGGCTTCATTCAGGCCTTCCAGTTTGCAAAGAGATTAGCAGAGTCACAGAGCTGGTGACCTTTGCTCTCTCTCTGAAATCAAGAGGCAGCGCCATATATCCCTGTATTGTTCCAGGCTCAGTTCCTGATCATGCTCATAAAAAATATCTTACCTTCTAACCTTAAAGCTGCCATTCTCTGAAACTCAGGCTCCTGCAGCCAGCGCCACATCCTTTTGAAAGTCTCCCTCCCGGACTTGAGCTTGCTCCAGGGCTTAGGGTTCCTGAGGAGGTCTGACAAGGTGCCTTGAGACCGGCACAACACCCTCTCGGCAAAGATGGCCTGGGGGATGCTGTATCGCTTGAGCTCAGCGATGATCCGCTGGGCCACTTCTTTGGTGTTGATCTCCTCCAGCTGGCTGGAGAGGGCGGTGGTTTGGGTGGAGATGGGCTGGTTGGGTCTGGAATTCATGTCTGGCCTGGCATGGCCATAGGGGTGCTGGCCCATGCTGTTGGGGGATCCCATGGTGGAGTTCTGGGAGGGGGAAAGCTCCCTGGAAAAGTGCTGGTCGATCCTGCCAAACATGGCAGGATGAGCTTCGAAGTTATTGGCCACCATCATCTTCTCGTTGCCCAAGTGTCCGGCAGAGTGGCCATAGCTATGCATGGGGGTCAAGTTAGGGCTGGGCAAGGACGACAGACTCTGCCCCATGCCAAGATCCTTGTGGTAAGGGCTGTAAAAGTTACCGCCGGAACCCAGGCCCCTTTCTTCCCTCATCAGGGTGAAGCTCCCAATCACGTTGCCCACCGGCAAGCACTGGTGGTGATGGTGCTGGTGGTGGAATTTCTCATGCAGCGGCTGCAGGGGGGTCAAGGTGGTGTAGCTGTTGGCGGCCCCAGTGGGCGAATCCCCACCAAAGCCAAGCCCCGGGTGCAAAGAGGTAGCCAGGTGGTGCTCGGCTCGGTGATACTCACTGCCGTCCAGCACCGAGGCCACCAGAGAAGGTCTGGAGAGAGCAGAGTGTAAGGCTCTGCCTTGGCCGTGCATGAGCTCCTGCTCCTGGCTGGACATGTCCCCGGTGTTCTCCAAACCCAGCTGGACATTCATGGCTGCAGGCTAGTGCATCCTCTCTTTATCTACTGAGCGACTCATTAATCTTTCGTTTCTTGAGTGTAGGGAAGGGCTTGCCAGATTTCAAGGGGGTCTGAGGAAACCTCTCTGCCTTTATCAGTGGGGATGGGAGCACGGGCAGAGCGGGAAGTCCCCTGTGTATTCAGCGACCAGGTCTTGTCTCCAGTGGGAGAAATCTAACATCCACTGGACTCGGTTGCAGCCCCAGGAAGACAAGGGCTCATCATTCCTCCCCAGCCCACAAACAAGCCCCCTTCAAACTGATCAGAAACTAGACACATTCTAACCCAATGCCGGATGGAGTTGGGGGAAGGAATGGGGGGAGAGGAGGGAGGCTGGAGGATTCCCCCCACCCCCTCCCTTTAAACCCCAATCAAAGTGAGAAAGTTCATGAAGAACCTGGCTTACCTAGTGCCGGCTGCTGCTTTTTCTAGGCATTTGTTGGGGGGGGGGGAGGAGAGAGATGTAAAAATATAAATAAATAAATAAAATAAAAACAACCAATAATAATAATAATGAAATGAAAATCAGCAGCAGGGGTTCAGATCCCCCCTTCCTGGAGCTTTCAGCAGAGGGGCTCCTGTGTCTGAGAATTTGGAGAGGAAAGGTCTTCTCTTCCCTGATCAGTCAGCCCTTTTAGGATAGTCCAGGAGATCTTCAGCAAAGTGCTTGCCAAGCAGCAGCAGGCTCCAGGAATTAGCTACTGTCTGTGTTTTGGGGGGGGGGGGAAGGATTAGATCTCTCTCTCTCTCTCTCTCTCTCTCTCTCTGTTTTTAATAGGTGCAGCTCAAAACAGTCCCATGCTCTTTGTGTCTGCTACACACTCACACACACACACTGATCTCTCTCTCTCTCTCCCCCTCCCTCCCTCCAGAGAATACTGCCCTACTCCAGCCCATAGCTATCATCGATTTCACTAGGAAACACTCCGCTTTCCTGCTTCTCACACGTCACCAAGCCTAAAATCTGACAGATGTGCAATCAGCTACCAACCTGATTTAACCCGATCGGGCCCGGCTTCGAATTCGGAGGCAGAGCGAAAAGGGGCGTGTGTGTGTGTGGGGGGGGAGAAATCTAGATGATATTGACTTTGCAGTTTGTTGCAATACTTTGTGGCTCAGGGTTAAAATGTATATTTAATACTCCCCCCCCAAAAAAAATTATATTTATATCTATCCACCTGAATAAATACACCATATCTGTCCAGTTATACACCGCTGCCCATCACCGTGGTATCTGAGCGCCTTCCACGTCGAATCAATAGTGCAGTCCCTAGTGGATTTCAGGAACTCTGTCTCTCCTCTGTATAATACCTGTATTTTTGTAATGCCTCTCTCTTATGTATGAGATCACAAATAATCTATATAGAGTCTGTATATAACCCATTTTAAACCCGCCTGGAGAATTTATGTGGAAGCCTGGGTTATACATGTATAGAAAGCCACACAACTGTATACATTCTTATGTTTTGGTGATTTACCTACCTTATGTAGGCGATCATAAAAAAATTCTATGTAAATCTAAATAGTACAGAAATTGCAAATGCATGTTCCTATATTTTTGTGATTTCTCTCTTATACAGAACTCACAAAAATCTATATCGAATATATACAAATCTAAATATAAACATCACACACACATATTCACCTCTCTGCCTTTCTTATATGTTAGATGAAAAAAAAAAGTATGACTATCCAAGCCATGAGAATGTCATAACTTTTCACACTTGATAAGGGGACACTTAATTAGCAGCAGAGCTGAAAGGTGGTTTAAACTGGACTTATCCGTTTTAAAATCATTCCTGTCCGACCAATAATGATCCCAAGGAGCCAATAACGTGAGATTTTTTTTAAATAACAAGCTTTGTACACAATATTAATAGCTTCTAAATATTCTTAACCCTCTGTAGCTATGCTCTGGAAAATGCAGATGTTGCAACCAAATCCCCTCCCCTTATATTCACAATGATTTCAACTGAAACCATCACAAAAATAGATACCGGCGGCCCTTGGACAAAGGAAAAACTCTCCAATAGCCCCCCGGTATATAGATTAATTGGGGGGAACATTTTAGCCCTTTTTGTGAATGGATCTCACACGTAGGGAAATTGAAACAGATTTATCCTGTTGTCTGATCTAAGTAAGTGTATTCAAATAGGCATCTTAATAATAAATACAATAAAAAATAATAATAATCATAATAATAGGCGAGCAAAGGGGAGTTCGGGCTACAAACACAAGGACCCAGAGAAATCAGTTCATGGTTGTCAATTTTCTCAAAGGATCTTAAAAGCTCCAGTTGCAAAGGAGGGTTGATCCCCCCATTATGATCAGTAGCTGCTGTGTCCTTCTCTCCAGCTGGAGCCTTTATGGGAGAACTCCAAGTATTAAGTTCCGTGGACTATTTACCCTCTTTTCCTCCAAGAGACACCATTCAAGTAATCAATGCAGTGTGCAGCCATCTAACAAACCAGCGTAATCCCCGAGAGAGAGATTAACTAGAGAGAGAGAGAGAGAGACTGGGGAGACTGGTTGTTTAATGAAGAGTGGGGAGGAATTTAGGATTTGGTGGGCGGGGTGGGGTGGACACACTCCACAAATATGTGTGTGTGTCCCGTCCCCCCCGTCCCAAATCTCACCAGGTGCGCTCTGGGGAAGTGGATAATCTGCAGGGAGGGGGAGAGGCTTAAGGGCTGCTACTTTCCTAACCCTGCTGATCGAGGTCAGGAGGAGGGGCTCACAGCCCTGGAGTCAGACTCACTAGATCGCCTGGGTTCCTTCCAGGTGGTAACCTGAACTCAGCCCCCCCCTGACTTTCCCAGCTCCCAGGGCAACGCACACGCTACCCACACACTACACATTCCAGCCTAGTGCACAACGCGTCACAAAAATGCTCCAACGACACACACCCCTCCAAAAAAAACCCACCAGCTGACCCAGAGAGGCAATGCCCCGCTTCCGCCCCCCCCCCCAATATCCTCTCTTCTCTGTGATTAATGGTTTTATTGCGACGGGCTGGGAGTCTGGGGGATTTCCCCCCACCCCCCTCCAGTTGCGCTTTGTGTGTCTAGCTGCAAAGCAAACCAGGCCCCGTGGAGGCCAATCGATGCGCACCTACTGTCAGATTTTCCGGAGAGATCAGTTCGCGTTTAGACAGAGACGGCTCCCTGGCTGGGGTCTGAGACCGGGTGCTGTTATTCCCCCCCAGTGTTGAGCTGAGAAAGTTTTTGCAGGATACTGCCTTTACAAATCTGCCCCGTAAAGGCTTACGGGCTCTCGGAGGAGCTGTCCAAACCCTTGGTGCTGAAGGGGCTTGGTGCGGATGAACTGGGGTTGGGGGCGGGGGGAGAGATATTTACAGCATATCTAAAAATCAAAGTCACCACATAGATCCAAAAGGGCTCGGATGGGATCAGCAAATACAGGGGCTTTCTCTTTCAAAAAACCATTTCGCTAAACCAAAGCTTCCAGACAGGAACGCAAACTATATTTTTGTTTTGTCTACATTGAAATAAAGCGGAGTTAAGAAACGCGTGTACTCCAGGCAAACACACACACACAAACCGTGCACCTCTCCGACTGAAAATGAAATAACTGCAGGTTTGGGGGAGTTTTTTAAATGATTTGGGGACGCAGGCGAGAGAGTTTATACTTAGAAATATCTGATCGCCCTGGTTTTAGAAGAAGGTACACTCTTATTTATTCAGAGGGAGAAGGAGTTTAGATTTCAGCTTGCAACAATTGTATCAGGGTCATGTTTAATCTCCGACTCCAAAAGCAGAGAAATGCCAGAAAAAGCAGCAAGTCATCTCTCAGAAATCCACATTTTGCAGGGGCATCTCTTAGCCACCGGAATTCCCCCCTCTCTCGACAGACTTTCATCTAATGATAAAATGGCCCAAAAAAGAGGTTTTGTTGTGAATGCCAACACGAGGTTCCTAACTTTATTCCTGGTCAGAACTGTGCAAAGAGAGACATATTAGCCTTCCAGATCACATTTATTGTAATGATTTGAAATGGCATTGCTTAGTGTGTAACAAGAATGAAACACACACACACCCATAGTCCAACACACATCGCTATTTAAGTCTATCACTATATTCTTTATTTTTTTTAAAAGGGGTAAATCAAACTTTAAATGACTGGGACACTTACAATATACTGAAATACATCGCGCCTCCCAAATGACTTCAAAGATACCAATCAATTGTCTTTAATGTGGAGACAAATGTTGCCATATCTATATTCCAGTTGAACCTAATTATGGAATAATACCATACTCCCGAGATTCCCAACACCTCCTGTGAACCTGTATATGGCGCCTTCACAAATACTTAAAGGCACTAGCCTCATCAGTTTGGTTTGTAGCTCTCCTGAACAGAGTTTAAAACACCATTTAGTTGATTAATTGCTTTTTATTGATCAATTTGCTGTTTGGCAGGAACATTGGCCCTTCCACTGAATATATTGAAATACTTTCCCTAGCCCATTAAAAGACACAAAATACTTTGTTTTACAATTTGGTTGGCTCCCCCACCCCCCCAATGTCTAAGCTGAAAATACAGGCTCTCTCAGTTATCATTCACTTCGAGGAAATGAAGTTGTGTTTAATGCAATTTAGCCCCCTTAAAAATGAAAATTGCATTACAGAAATTTAATATTTCTCCTCTTTAGGGCTTTTCAGAAATAATAACTTTAACATTGTTAATGAAATGCCAGCCAACTTTCTTCTGTTGTTCGTCAGATCTAGCCTCCCCACAGGACGGATGGTGTCAAGAGCCCTAATGTATTTAGGGAATTTATTTCAAATGGTTTTAAAAAATAAGCATGCTCAAAGCTAAAATATTATGAAAAAAATCATCCTAGACACAAGAATAGATTTTTAAAGGAATTAAAAGGCACCGTTTCGGGGGCAGATAATCACCTACCATATTTTTTAAATGCTCAAAATCACCAGGCGTGTAACGTTTTAGATGCAAAGGAAGAAAGGTGTCAGAACTCGGCATATCCTTGTTATAACAATGAGGGTCCGAGATTTGTTTCGTGTAAGTGTGTTTATTATTTAAAATGCTCAGTGCATAGGAGAGATGCGTTTATTCAGAGGTCTACTACGTACATCCAGATCAGCTGAGTGGATGTTTAACCAGGAACACTTCAAATTTTCCAACTGGCAGTGATCTAAGAAGATAAAACATCCTGTGATAATTGGGATTGTGCCTATGTGATATCTATATCTATCTACACACACACACACCATCTATACACACACACACACACACACCTATATGGATGCCCATGCACCTACACATCAAATTTCACACCCACACAGGGACATTGGAATTATGTCTTATGTCAATTTCAAGAGGGGAAAAAAATCATTTCACTGTCTCTCAAATAATATTCACTTTTCCAAGCTCGCTGAGTTGTTTGTATTTACTCATTTTAAGTAATCTTCCAACAAATGCCAACTCTTTGGAAATTATGTCGAAGCCTTTAAAAAATACTTTTCCCTTAACAACTCTGCCTCGGTCAATAAACAAATCCAACCTGACACAATGAAACCACTTGGCAAGTTGGTAGTTAATTGATAGGAGGGCCACGGGTTTACAAGGAGAAATTTAAAAATAAAAATTTTATCAATAAAAAAAAATCAAAGTTCTGCAGGATATTGCGAGACAGCCCCCCCAAAATACAAATAAACATTAAATAGCTACCCAGTGAAAGACTCAGAAATTCACTCTCACCTGGTAAACAAATATTAATATGACAATATTTACAGCAGCCCATGAGGGGTGGTTTCTGATCTCATTCACACCACACTGTGAGCCCGTTTCAGGAAAGTCAATGTAGTTACATCTGTGTAAACGAGATCAGAATCCGTCCAACCCATTTTGCAGTGAGACATCACAGCAGTTACAGGAGATGAAATATAGAATTAAAGTAGCAGACAAGAACAATCTGAAACACCATCTGATTATCAGTGGCTACTGGTATTATCAGTTGAAAAATGTAAAGTGGTTGTAATTAGACATATATTCTGTGGATCTGATTCAATAGAGATCTGAAAAATTATATATAATATATATAATTACACATATTGATTATTCAGCTCTTTATAGAATCAAGCTATACAGAATATTCTATATATAATGAAGACATAGATACACATTGAGTATTTTAAAGAATACAAAATAAAAATGATAAATGATACTATTTGAGAGGAGAAAAATATTAACTTGGCATAAACAGGTTTTTAAATAAGCCAAGAAAAGATCTATCAGTACAAAGAGGGGAAAGTGACTCCTGGTCATTCAGACCTAATGTAACTATAACACGACACATCCACAAATAAAAATAAATAAATAAAGAGAGAAAATTAGTACAGCTCCTTTCCTCTCCATTTAAAGTCCCTAATAAAAAGCAGAGTGAATTATCTGGAAGTCAGGGAAATTTTTTTACAAATATGATAAGCTGTTAACCTTTAGAGGGCTATAAAAGTGGCTGTAAGTAAAAAAAGGAGAATTTAACTTGATTTAATGTAATCAACATTATTTAAACTATTCCCTGGACTATTCCCCAATGTAGTTTACCTTACAGATAAAGGAAATAGCAGGGAAGGAAATTGAATTACATTCCTATATTTGCCATGCTATGGATCAAGTTCCTGACAGCAAGGAGGTGAAGTCTCTGCCCCAGCAATGAATCATTTTGCATTTACAGTATTTTATGTTTCTTAATAAATACTACTTCTATTGGGTTAAGCTTTAATGTGGACGCTATTACAGTGCAGCCCATGGGTCTTCAGTGCTGTTTAAATCTGATCAATAGAATATTGTAATAAAGTATCCCTTAATGAGAGTGAAATTAACAAGGACCGAGAGATGACAAAACGTCTGCGTTCACTGGGGAGTTTGCTTCTTGGTTTAACCAAAGATCTTTAGTATTGTCCAAACTTTTTATTCAATAATTTGTTGGGAGCCCCCTCCTCTCCCCGCCCCCCCTTTGCTTTAAAACTGCAGGGAAGAGAGTTAATGGTTTTTAAATCAACTTGGTGCAAACTTTCTCCTCTTTGAAATATCAGGGCTGCATTAAAGGGATCAATAGGGATTTTGTGTTGTTGTCTTCACTAGATCCTTCAGAAAGACTATTTATTTGGCTGCTAAACAGAGATGATGCCTTTTGCTTGTGGAAAGGGGGGCTAAAAGGGGCTTATGCTTCAGCTGTGAGTTGAAGGCGGGGGAAGCTAAAGGTTATAGGAGACCTTAAGCAAAACCTCGCAGTTGGGTTCCGTGTTCTGTTCATTACAGCGAACCCCTATCTCAGGGGCTTGTTCTGGGGAACTGCAGAGAGTAGATCGGAGTCAGGGAATGGGCTGCTTTTATTCTTTTTCATTTCTAACCGGCTAGTGAGAGCCCTTTGGCTTTTTTTCCCCTCCCGCCTCTCCACATTGATTTCCATCCTGTCTATTGATCTGCAACACAATATTGCACCGCATACACTTTTTAAAAAACGCTCAGTCATTTCCATCTTTAATAGTGGGAGCCAATTTATTGTTTTCTCTAAGCCACTTAAAACAACCAAAACTAGGAAACTTTAATGGATCAGTTTAGATCCTTTGTTCCCCGCCAACCCCCTTTCATCTTTTATGCGTAGGTAAGAAATGTATTTTAAAGTAAGGTTGTCCCCCCCCCCCCCATCATTAAAATGTTTGCTAAAAGCACGGGGTTTTGTGTTGCACGAATCTACCAGTTGAATCAGAAAAAAATGCAGATTTCGTAGGAATCGCAGAGATTTTATTCGGCGCAAGGCATCAAACATATTGTCCCTAAATGAGCTACACATTCGTTTTGTTTCTCTTCTTGATCATTCTGTGGTTAATTTCTCTAATGTTGTGTATGCAAGACAGTTCCCTAGGTTCGGGTGCACGGATGCTGTGGCAGGAAACCAGATATTAGGCTAAATTAAGATCTCTTTAGATGTATTCCACATTCCACCCTCCCCCACGCCCAAAATTACAGTTTGGTCCATCAAAACGCTGCTCGATCTTTTTTACAGGGGAACGTGTGAGAGAGTCTGTGCTCAGATCAGGAAAGATTCTGTCGTGATCATAACAATGACATCGAAGAGCTTCCGTCACCTCACCAGTGCTAAATGCAAAGCTGGCGGAGACAGAACAGGTTGGAATTTTAACCCCAAGATGCACTGTGTGATATTAACACGACCATTCTGTTTCGTGGGAGAGGGGTGTTAATTGCATAGAGGGTCATGCTACAAGAAACACAAGGAGGGGACGACGACCCCTGAGATTTTACAGTACAGCTTCCTGCAAGGAAAATACACGTCACCATTAAATGCAGCCATCGATGCATATTGACCGGTCTGCTCTGACACTCTCTCTCTCTCTCTCTCTCTCTCTCTCTGTGAATAGTTTTTAAGAGTCGGTGTTTTCTATAAGAATCAGATTTCCAACTCCTTGCAGAATAAAGAGCTCAGGAGTTGCACCAATTGTGGGATTTCTTTTACCCCCACCTCTGAAGGGAATTTAAAAAAACCCCAAACCCTTTCCCTATGAAGGTAAGGACGAAGCAAGGTGGAGTGGGATCAACCTTCCTCTATTCCTTGCCTTTGTCCTATCAAAGGAGCAAAACCGGGTTTCTAGAGAGCAGCAGGAATAAAAACACAGGCTAATTGCTGGAGTATGTACTTTGCAGCCCAGGGAAACGAGGAGGGAGGGGGCAGACGCTCGCTGCGTGTGATGTGCAAGCAGTAGAAACACTCTGCTCTCCATCCACACCTTTCACCTGATCCCCAGCCCTCTGATTAATCCCCTCCGCCCCGCCCCCCAATTAGAGACCGGAGCCATTCATTTCCAAGTACACTCCCAGCTACTGCCTACAAGCACTGGTGGAATTCAGACCTGTGCCTGCCTGGCAGCCCCACATCTTCCCCAAAGAAGAACCCACAAGTCCGAGCTGGCTCCCAAAGTTTCCACCGCCTCCCACTTGGCTTTGCTCGAATAAACTGGGGAAGGGGCGAGAATCTCCATCAAACGCTGAATTTGTGGCTAGGGTCCTGCTGCTTCAGTCTGGGACCCGCCCCCTTTCTCCCCCAGTGGTTCACAGGGAGCCAGAAATCTGCAGCTGTCTCCTCGCTACATACTCGTCAGAAATTCCCACGATCTCACCTCCGCTTCTTCGCCTCCCTGTGATTCTTCTCCTATGGACACATGGCTGAGTCTCCTGTCTCCTGCTTTCTGAAGGGACCCAGGAATTCCTGCTCCTGGGATATTCTGTCTCTGCCCTCCTCCTGCAGCTTTTCCTTGCCAGTAAAATAAAATGAATCCACCTTTTGCTTCCAAAGCTTTCCTTCTCTTCTGTGGATCTCTCCCCCACACCCGCCCAGTTCCTGGCTAATCAAGATGTTAACGAACAGAGATTCCAATCAATAGATTCAATCACAAAAGCAGAGATGATCATAGTTTCACTTCCCAAAGCTCCCCCTCCCCCAGCACACACAGCTCCTATCAGCTAATGAAAACAAATAATCATTAGAGGATAATTTGACAATCCAATTTAATTATTCCTAAACCAGATATGAGCATTTCCAGCGGGTGAGCTGGAACTAGAAAGATTTTTCTTTGATGGTATTTTGCAGGGGGGATTTTCTCAGAGCTGAGTTTGAAGGATCTAGTCAGTTTCATAGCACCTTCTTGAAAGCCACAGAGCATGTGGAAAAATCCAGATTTAGTCTTTGCTAGCTCTTCCTAACACATTTCCAGATGTATGTGTGTGCATCCTTACAAATGGTGTGTGAAACCCACATTAAGTTTCTGATTAACCCTATTTGATTTTTTTTATGAGTTTGCTAGGCAGAGTTTACTCGCCTTGTCCCTAGAGGAAAAAGGTCACATGGAAAATGTTGATTTTTCTAATAAAATAATTATGAAATATTGGCTGAGATAAAAAAAGACCCACAAGCAAACAAGGAGACAAGCAAACCCATGCAGTGATGGTTAGATGAACTACAGTGGGAGAGCATCAGCTCTGGGTTATTATTACTAGTTCCTGCTAAAAAGGAGCCATCCATTCCACCCTGTTAGGATCTGGCGCTTTAAGGGGGTTATGGACGGTTAGTCAGATACACAAGGAAAGTTAAATAAATTCTAGATTGTGAGATCTCTGAGGCAGGGACTATCTGTGTCACATTTCAATAGTCCCTAGTACAGTGCTACCACAATACAAATGATCAATAAGAATAAATCCTTGTGCAACTTTCTTTACGTTTGTTTCCCCAAGAAAAACTGGATGGAAAAAAATATTTTGGGAGGATGAATTGCACTCTTTCATGGGGTATAATAATTGGATAAAGCTCTGGATGAAAAATAAACCCCAGTGAAATGACCATAAACCACAGGGGGAGAGAGCTTTTATGCCTTAATAGGGAAGAAAATAAGAGAATGGGTGTTAATACTTAAACTAAAGATAAGGTATCAATTCCCACTTAGGTAGCATTGCCTTGTCCATTGGATATCTGGGTGTATCAAAGGGCCATTTGTTGTGTATAACACACTGGCACATTATTTTCTGGGCTACATCTTTTCTATGAGACATTGCAACCAAGGGCAAATACTTCACTGTCCAGTTATAAACCCCAGGAATTAGGGATTTCTAATGGGAACAAGGAGTGGGGCAAGGCTGTTAGAGAAGGCAGTGAGCAGTGGATTGAGCCCTGACCTGTGATTCAGGGCAGCTGGGTTTTATTCCTGCTGTGACTTAAGCCATTTTGCCTCTGTTTCCCCTCCCACCATTTGCCTGTCTTCTCGACCTAGTTTGGGGCAAGAACTGTCTCTTACTAGACATTTGTACAGCACCTTGCACAATGGGGTCCTGAGCTCAACGGGTGCTTATAAGGGCTACTGTAATACAAGTAAATAGTAACATAAAGCACACGTAGCTAGTGGGTGTTATGGCTCTCATCTACCTCATTCTTTTGGGATCTGAATGCTAACAGCAAAGAAGTTAGTTCAAAGGGATGTTTGCCAGATACACTAGTCTAGGCCCAACATTCAGGTCGGGGATTTTTTGTTAACTGCCCAGATTAACAACAGAAATAATTAAAAAACCCAGCAAAAAGTGTTTTGTTTATTTATTATTTAAAGACGCCTCTGCCTTGCTGGACCCCACAGCTATCTATTTATCTAGCCCCTCTATTTTCCCCCCAGTGCCGACCTGTCACAGAAGGAAAGCATCTAAACAGCATTGTGCTAAATGGCCCATTGAAGTCAATGGGCTTTGGAAGCAGTCCCATGAGAACCAGAAAGTGAAACAGACTAGAATCAGGGACTTGAAATCGACTGGGAAAGAGTCACCATCCTAGCTGAGTGAAATACAAACAGCGTAGATGGGGGAAAGTCAATGGGAATTTTAAATTTGTTTTAATAATCCAAGGCACTGAAAGTAACCTAAGTAAGGATTCCCCACCTCCCGTTATACAGGTCTGAGGCCTGATTTCTGTTAATTGAGACAGTCACAGGGAATCCCCAGTGTGAGAACTGATAATCAGGTGGAAGCTACTGCTCAAGGAGTGAGAGACTGTCAGGAAAGGGGCTGCAGCCCGGATTAGACCTGATTGTCCTTTTCATATAGTCTCAAATCACAACCAAGGAGAGGGGAAGTTTGCCAGGAAAAAAAGCAGGATACTATTGGGAAAACCAAAGCTAATTAAGAGCATGTTCAAACGACAACACTGCAAATATATGGGGTCCGATTCATTGCTCTTTACTCAGGCAGGCCCTGATTCAGCAAAGCACTTAAATGTAAGGGTATATTATTCACGTCAATGGGATTTAAGCCTGTGTTTAAAGTTAAGCGCCTGCTTAAGAGCTTTGCTGAATCAGGACTTCATTCCTTACTCCCAGTGATGTTCATGGAAGTTTTGCCTGAATAATAATAATCCCTAGCTCTTATCATCTGTAGACCTCCAAGGGCTTTACAAAGGAGGTGAGTCTCATGATCCACATTTTACAGCTGGGGAAACTGAGGCACAGAAAGGGGGAAATGATTTGACTGCGGTCACCCAGCAGCAGAGGTCTCCAGAGCGCTACGTCAATGTTCGATCCACTAGAACTCGCAGTAAGACTCAACTTCAGGATTTAAGCTGATCTCTAACAATTAGAGACCAGGATGAGACCTTCACTGGGGGAGGGGGGAGGTATGGATTATCTCACATCTGCCTGCTATCGGGTTCTGCCACCATCCTCTGACACATTGCTGTCAGAGACAGGACACTGGGCTAGATGGATGCTGGCCCTGATCTAATCTAGTCCCTACTGGTATGCCCAGATTGCAGCCAGGGACTCACACTAGCAGTGTGGATGATGCCACTTGGGCACCAACTCAGAGTGTCAAGCCCACCCAGCCCCACTGCTGCTGGGAATACGGCGCCGGGGGACAGCTGCTAGAGGACTGCTAGGGTGGCTCGTGCTTGTCTCGCTACAGGAGCTGCAATGTCCCCTCTGCTGTTTTTCACGCACTAGCTAGAGCTGAGCTACCGCAAGTTTGTCTGTCTGGGCTGGGAGGCTCAGGCTATGCCCACACTGCACACTGAGCCCCAGCGCTGACTCAGGGCTGAGCCAACCCCCCGCTTCCGTCCACACACAAATCAGTGGTCGGCAAGGACTCAGAACCCACTTTGTAAGACCCTGCTGGGGGGGGAGGGGAGGGGTCAGAGCCCAAGTCCTGCTGAGATTTGGGTTCAAGCCCTGTCATGGTGCAGTGTGGACGCAGGGCAAGCCGCAGACCTGAGTCAGAAGGTCTGGTTAGTGCAGTGTGGACACGGAGGCACAGCTGTGAGACCCAGGTCCAGCAATTGTAATCCAGATTTACAATGCAGTGTGGACGCTCACACACGGACTAGGAAACACCAAGTCCACAAGCCCGGGTCCCGCAAACCGGGGATTAGTGTTCAGTGTAGACACACCCTCAGCTCCAAGCCTGCAAACACATTCTCTGAGAGTCCCATTGAAATCGGTCGGATTCCTTGGGTGAGGAGCACTGGATCCTTAATTATCTCCAGGCTGGGCTGTTTGCTTGATTAAAGGATCATCGATATGCTGCCTCTTCGATAGCTTTTAAAACCCCTTTGCACTCGAAATAAAACTCAGGGTCTAACCCGCAGTAGCAGGAGCTGGTGACGTCTGGTCCCACGTACGCTTGCGGTTACTGAACGATCAGCAGGGATCTTTGTAAAGGCCTCTGTCATTTCCACCGCATGTTTGTGTTATTGGAAGGCAGGTCTAGGCTGCATTCCCCCTGCAAGAGTTTTGCTAGGGCTCGTTCCACTCCCTTAATACAGTCACTTGAAGGTACCACAAATAGACAGACACTTTGCTCTTAATACATTGGTTTCCAAACAACCCAAAGGCAGGGCCTGGAAATGGCTAATATGCACCTAAACGCCGTATCTGGCACCTCTCTGAAGCTACTATCTTGTTCTCCAGCATTTTGCCTTTACATTTTAACAGACAGAGTAAGTTCCTAGGTGCTACAGTTGCAAAGATGTGATGTCGACAGTCCCAGGAGATCCGTTCCCCCGGTCTACTCCGGGCAGGTGCGCGTCTAGTGTGTGGAGCGGCCTGGTTGGCTGGGCAGTTGCACACAAGGAGAGCTGCTAGTTGTGCTCCCCAAACTGGGCAATCAGGAAAAGGCATTTCAAAAATACGCAGGGTGTTTTAAAGTGGGGAGGGGTGTTGCTGGTCTCCATGACCCCTGGGCAGTGGAGTTCACAGCTGTGACCAGTGCAGCCACTGCTGCAGGGAATAGAGCATTGTGGGACAGCTGCTGGAGGACTTTTAGGGGCGACATAGGTCACGCAGTGTCTACGCTCGCACTGCGTCGAGCTCAGTAGGTCAACCGTGGCTCAGGGCCATTCGGGGAGGTGGTTTTACTGTGTCGCCGTCGACCAATCTGAGTGTAGACACCCGCACAAATAGGTCAATGCAAGGTGACCTAGGTCGACCTGACTCAGTAGGGTCGACCAGTCTGCAGAGAGCCTGGGACAATAGCACCAAGAGGTGTGAACTGCCCCGTCCCTCGCACTGAGGGGTTAACTCAGATGCCCAGTTATAAGAATTTAAATATCAAAATTGTTAACTATTTCACTCCTCGTGTAAGAACGGAGGTGGGGCGTGCATGTGACAGAGCTGCACAGTTTACAGAGAGTGATGTCTCTTTTCGATACCATAATAACAACACCCCCCACCCCCCCCCCAGCTCTTTTCATCCGGAGATCTCAAAGGAGCCCAAAAAATGGACTTCAGACATCAGGAATGGTAACATACAAAAGCCAGTAAGAGAACACTTCAATCTTCCTCGACACTCAATAACAGATTTAAAAGTAGCCATCCTTCAACAAAAAACCTTCAAAAACAGACTTCAAAGAGAAACTGCAAAGCTACAATTCANGTGGGGCCTGTTTCCGATCCTCTGTCTGTTCACGTATCCGGGCAGAGTTCCTCTGGGCGGCGTCCACTGGCTCCCTTGACGCCTTTGAGGAGCAGTGGGCGCTGTCCGGGGTTCTCTGCTCGGTGTCCCCATCAGGTTTCCTTCTTTTGACCCTTTGACCTCACTCCTGTTCCTGTTTTTTTTTATTAGTTGTCCCCCGGAATCTTTTGGGTTCCCGGTCCTGTGGGTCCTCCCCTTAGGCTGGGGGGAGATCCTTTAGCAGTGGGCGGGCTCCGCCCGCCCACTTCCCGGAACCCAATAGGTACAATTCATTTGCAAACTTAACACCACCAATTTGGGCTTGAATAGGGACTGGGAGTGGCTGGCTCACTAGAAAAGCAATTTTCCCTTTCTTGGTATTGACACCTCCTCATCAATTATTGGGAGTGGACCACATCCACCCTGACTGAATTGGCCTCCAACATTGGTTCTCCACTTGTAAGGTAACTCCCTTCTCTTCATGTGCCAATATATATTTATGCCTGTGTCTGTAATTTTCACTTCATGCAGCTGAAGAAATGGGGTTTTTTACCCACAAAAGCTTATGCCCAAATAAATCTGTTAGTCTTTAAGGTGCCACCAGACTTCTCGTTGTTTTTGTGGACACAGACTAACACAGCTACCCCTCTGATAAAAGGAGCCCAGAAGCACTCTCCCACTTTAACAAATTGGGAAACTGAGGCACGAAGCAGGGATATAACTTGTCTAAAGTCAGCCAGCAAACAGAGCCAGGACTAAAACCCTAATCTCCCAGCACCTAACCTAGTACCTTACCAACTAGGCCACACTGGTAGGTAGTATAGGATGTACACCACCCCTATTGCTTTCAGTCAAGGAGGATCCCAGTTCAAGGACCCTGCCAGAGGTCTCCTACAGGAAGCTAAGCTCTAACCACCCAATGGTGCTCATGCAGCATCTTTTAAATCTCTGCACAATCTATTCGGAGCAGCAGATCACGTGGGCAGAACTTGGACAAATCCCACCACCTTCCCCCCGCAAGCTGACCCCTGCCTGGATGCCGGACGACTGTGAAAATAAAATACATTGTGCTGGGGTTATTCCTGTCCAGGTTCCTGAGCTGGGACTTTGTAAAACTTGGAGACCAAGCCCTTGAGAATCTATCCCAGGCTTTACACTTAGCCTGCTGCAAACAGGCCCCGGGGGGGTGGGGGGGGAGTTTAGGGCCTGATCCTAAATCCATTGAAGTCAATGCAAAACTTTCCCTTTGCCAGTAGGGAGCGAATACTCTTCCAGGGGAAATTCACCTGAATAAACCTGAGCCCGATCCTCTGCACAGGGCAGAATTTCGCCCCCAGTGCAGTTCAGCTATACGTCACTCTGCAGCCACACTGCCTGACCAGTAGCTGACCAATACCAGGAGGCAATCCAGGCTGGGACGGGAAATGAAGAACCCAACCCTTTCTCCAGTTGAAACTGCCCTGGGAATTTAGCAAGGAAGGAGGTAAGTCCCCAAGCGGCATTTAGTTAGAACGCGGGGCGCGTGTCTGGAAAACACCGTGGGGTTCTTTAATGACCATCGGCGGCTGGAAGGTGGTCTCTCCAACAGCCCAGCAAGCCACACCAAGGCCTGGTCTACACCTAAAATGTAGCTTGATCTAGCTACATTGCTCAGGGCTGTGAAAAATGTCGCCCCCTGTGTGGTACAGTCAGGTAGAGCTGTACCACTGTAGACACCGCTAGGTTGACAGAAGAACTCTTCCATTGACCTTCCTGCTGCCTCTTGAGGGGGTGGAAGTGCTAAAGTGACCGAAAAAAACCCCCTTACGTCGCTGTAGTACGTGTCTATGCTACAGTGGTACACCTGTGGTGCTTTTAGCATAGAGATACACCAAGACATTAGAGACTTAGGAAGCAGACATCATCCATGTTCCTTAGAGGTCTCCCATCCAGCCAGTGTCCCAGGCTGACACTGCATAGCTTCAGAGCGTTAGCAGAGTCACAGCACAAGACTGGAAAATTTAGCTCTGCCTGGGCTCAACTGGCGCAAAGTTTGAGAAAGAACTAGCTAAGTGATGGATACATATATACACACTGGTGCCAGCTCTTGCAGTTCTGAGTGTCATGCAACAAGGTGCGTCACTTAAAGTCCTAGCTNGTGATGGATACATATATACACACTGGTGCCAGCTCTTGCAGTTCTGAGTGTCATGCAACAAGGTGCGTCACATAAAGTCCTAGCTCCTGGAGTCACACACACACACACACACACACACACACACACACTCTTTTCAAAACATGATCCAATTGAAACCGAGAGGCTCAAAAGCCAGTCGGCAAATAGAAACAACCCAATTTAATAACACACCCCCCCTCCTACTTTTTTAACATTTGGAGTTGCTTATACTGTATCTACTTATCTATAGCAGCATCCTCTTTCAACCTGCGTGTCAGGGTCACTCGGCCTTGCCACCGGAGATCCCTGGTTCCTGGGGTTTACGCTCTGGCTGGAAATGAATTGCGCTGGGTCGACACTTTGCGTTGAAGAGCTCTAGCTAAGGATGGAATTGTGCGTGAGTGGGACATAACACTTAGCGCTTAAACAGCCCTCCTCCTCCAGCGGGCTCCCGGTATCATGACGCCCCTTTTTATGCGTGGGCAACTGACGGCCAGGGACCCGCTTCAGATCATGCAATAAGTTGGTGGCAACTTTGGGAAATAGAACCCAGGTGTCCTGAGACCCAGGTCGGTCCCCTGCCTTACTGGGGAAACACACACATGCACCCGCGCTCTCTGTTGGGGGTGACTATAGAATGCATCCAGGTGAATGGGGCACTTTTGGACACACATCGCTGGCCGTCACCCAGTTTTGAAGCCTGGAGCTGTGGAACAGGAAGGGGTGCAAAGCAGCCGGGGTTTCGGAGGCACCTAACCACAACTCCCATCTCTCCCCCGAGCTAGAGCCAATGCTCTGAGAGTTGACTTTCTCGGTCTCTTATTAATCCCTAACGTAGACTGGGGCCTTTGGGTGCTATGGAGGATAAATTGAGAGCCCTGGGTCTAGCTGAATTGCTTCATTAGCAGCACTGGGAGCCCAGGCTGGGAACCGGGTTGGGGATATGCCCCCCACTGCCTCCACCTCCCTCCTGCCCTCTTAGGGGCAGTATCCGCCCTTGGCTCTGATGACAGGCCAATCTGACCCCCCCATGCCCCTTAATACCACCTCACGGAGCCCACAGAGCCCTCCTCCCTCACCCCCTGCCCGACCCCCAGCTCTAGTGACCTCTGCCCTCCCAGCTGCCTGCCCAACACACTAGCCCCCATCTTCGATGCTGCGGTCTCCTAGCAACCGTATCTGACCCGGCGTCTCCAAGAAGTGGCCTATTGATTGTGTAGATAATAAATGGACAGCCGCGATGCACCATCCCCAATCCATTTTTACTCTTCCTTGTGGTTCCTTGATAGATTCTTGCTCTGAACCTCGGCTGGAGGGATAAGTGGGTTAACTCTTTAGGAACCAGGCCTTCCGGAGGGCTCCCTGGCTTCTGTCAGGTCACCCACTCCCTCCGACGGTGTCTTTTCACCTTGTTCGCCACGCTGCCAGGCCCAGATGCTCCTCAGTGCAAATCAGCATAGCTCAATCGGCTCCAGTTTACACCTGCTGAGGATCTGGTCCTAGGCTATGTTGTTTCTGCGGTTTGCAGGCAACTCGTTTATGTTTATTCAGGGAGATCTTTGGGTCCCCTCTCCTCCTTCGCGCGCTCTCTCTTGCATAAATTCGTAGATTCTAAGGCCCAGCAATCCTTTAGTCACATACCGCGGGCCGGGCCGGAGACCTTCCCTGAAATAATTCATGTTTCGACCAAGACACATCTTTCGGAAAAACAGCCAACCTTGCTTTAAAGATTCCCACCACGAGCCTGGGGAAGTGGTGCCAGAAGTTAATTTCCCTGGCCATTAAGAATTTCCGCCGTATTTCCAGTCCGAATTTGTCTTGCTTGGTCGTGAGAACACAGGTGAGAGCGCCTAACTGACGCACACTGAGGAATGCGTGAGGCAGATCAGAATCCCCATGACACTGGAGGGCAAAGGGGGGACTCTGGATTTATACAGGGGTTGCTCAGAGCAGAACCCTGCTGTCTGAGGGGAGACATAAGCAGAAGGGGGTCAAGTGACTCGGTGGCCGAGGCCCAGATTTTCAAAAGGGCTCAGCACTCAAAATTGGGGGCAGCTTGTCAGAAAAGCCGCGCTCCCAGTGAGCCAGCAGAGGTTCAGAAAAGCTCTCACTTGGGTGGCTAAACTCCTTTGAAAATCTGGCCTGCTGGGGGCTGAGCACACAGGGAAATCTGGCCATTATTTAGGTGCCTAAAGGGAGCAGAGCTGGAAAAACTGGTCCTAAAAGTGCAGTTCACAGACTTTAAAGCCAGAAGGGGCCGTTACGCCCATGTAATCTGACCTACCGCATAGCACCGGCTGGAGACTGTCACCGATAATTTCCACATCAAGCCCATCACTTCAGGCTGAACTAAAATCGATCTTTAAGGGAAGCAGCTAGTCTTGAGTTAAAGTCTGCAGGGGATGGAGGACCTGCCATGACCCTAGGTAAGTTGCTCCAACGGCCTGTTACCGTCCATGTTAAAATTCGGTGCTTTCCTTCTGATGTGAGAACATCTACCTTCAATTTCCAACCTTGGAAGCTCATTGGGCCTTGACCTGCTAGATTAAAGAGCCACCTAGGGTCAGAAAGCCCTTCCCCGGCTGTGTAACTTTAAAAGGTTGGTCTCTTGAACCAGGCAAAAAGTAAGAGCCAGGGTGTTTACAGCACCCAGACCCCCTGGGACCAGTCTGGCTCATATTTCCGGATTGTCCTGAACAGGTAAACTCAGAGCAGCACAAAAACTGTCCACTTTGCACTCCAGGATCATTTCAAAATTCATCGATTTGATCAAAGATGAGACTTGCGGGTAACATTTAAAAAACAACAACCACCAAAGTCAAATGTTCAAAAGCACCAAAGTGATTTAGGAGACTCACTCTCATTTTCAAAAGCCACTTAGGACCAGAATGTTGCTGGTATTAGGGGACTTAGGCACCTATTTGCATCTTAATAGGATTTTTAAAAGTTAGACGCCTAGCTCGCTGCGATACGTTCCCCAGCACATGACCCCCACCATGGCCTGGTTACTCCCTTCTTGTCTATCCACAAAGCTGGGCCTAACCCTTACTCAATGCTGCCCTCTGACACAGACTTGGATGGCTCTGAGATCGACCTGCTGAGTTCAGGGCGGTCAAGAGAACGTGGGGAGTCACGGGTGTGGACCTCTTCACGTATGCCAGCTCTTCCACCCCCATTGGCTGGGAAAGAATGGAAATATTCATCAGGGCATGGGTGTATCCAGCCACTAGGGCTGCCAGCCCCTCACTCGGCTGTCTATGTGATACCCCACACTCCCTGCCTCCATGATGTTTGATTCCACCTAGCACCACCAAGCTTGCGGACAATTTTAAAAAGCAGCAGCAGCGCCAGGGGCCGGTTGGTGGGTTCCTGCAGTGAACTGGTCAGAACAGGCCACGGGCAGAGGGCAAACGAACCACTGCCTTTCCGATGGGTATTATCGGAGTAATGCTTACAGGCCCCAGCTGAGATCAGGGGCTTATTGCATCAGGCGCTGCCCAGAGAGTGAGAGACAGTCGCTGCCCCAAAGAGCTCACGGTCTGAATAGACAAAAGGTTGGAGGGGAAACTGAGGCACGGAGCAGGGGCGTGACTTGCCCGTGGTCACACAGCAGCTCAGTGGCAGAGCCAGGAAGCGAATGTAGGTGTGAAGACTCCCAGTGCCTTACCCACTGGACCATGGTGCCTGTCAATAAAACAGAGCCAAGGTCCTCACCCACCTGAGATCACTACACATCCCAGGGGGTTGGCTATAACCCTGGAGACAAGCGAGCTGGGGTATTGTCCATTTGTTATGTGCCTGCTGGCTAGAGCCAGGGCAGGGACAGGGGCTGAGAACACTCCACCAGAGAAGCTGTTTGCAGGGGATTTTCCTGCAGCAAGTGCCAGGAATCAGGCGAGACGAAAACCTGATGGGGTGAAATTTCCAGATTTAGGTCCCAATCCGGCAAACTGCTCTGTGTCAGCGGATCCCCTGCTGCCCCTTGGAAGATTAAAGCTGGGGTCTTCAAAGGAGGTTCGGGGAACGAGGGGAAATTTGAGCATCTTGCTCCCTTAGGCTTCTTTCCCTGAAGCAGTAACGTGTGCAACAAATCCAAAGGCACTTAAGCAAATTTTAGCACCTAAAGCCCATAGGATGACTCATGGGCGTCAAGTCAGGCACGTGCTTAAGTGCCTTGCTGAATCGGGGCCTAAGTGGAAAGCTTAACACGGCCTTAGTGATGGCGTTGGTAGCCCTGCCTTGTTAATACACACACACTGCAGAATATGAAACAGCAGGTAAAAAAGGGTGAAGAGCCAGGCATTTTAAAAAACACTGTATCTCGGGAACCCCTTAGTCAAATGATCCCAAATTTTCATCATTTACTCTATCCCAACCCTTGATGTGGCAAACAAATTTTCAAGGCAATTTGCCCATCCATGTGCCTTTTACAGCATGTTGAAAAAAAATCAGCTCTTAAAAAGAAACTGCTACAATCTTAAATGTGTGATAACTCCATAGTTCAGTTCATACATTCACTCTGCACACACGCACACACAGTTGTGCCTTCATACTCACTGCATATATGCAGATACACAAACGCACACACAGTCTTGATCTTACACACACACACACACGATGTCACAGACCCACATATCACATACACACACGTATGATTTCACACACACACGCACTACATATACACACACACGTATGATCTTTCTCACACACACGTATGATCTCTCAAACACACACACACACACGTATGATCTCTCACACACATTCTGCGTATATAAACACATGTACAAACAACTGTTTCTTGGCGCCGTCACTGAAACACACACACACAGGCAAAGGCCACAAGCCAGAGCTGTCACCCAGGTCTCTTCGGCGCGGCTCGCACCTGATGAAAGGGGTGGCTGCGCTGCTGGCGAGATCCATTACGGACCTGCTGTTAAACACTTAAGCGTTGGCCTGGGTCACTGATGGAGCTCACCGGGCCAGCCATTTGAGCCCAGCCGCGCTCGCGGGCAGCAGGGAAGAGCACATCATTAGGAGCGAATTGGCAGAGTTAAGTTCAGTAACGCTGCTATCAAGATTAAAGAGAGGGCCCCGGTTAGTTGGGCTAATGGCCACTCTGGCTCCAGCGCTGCGCAGAGCGGGGTTTGGAGGGGTTCTGATAAAAGGCACAGAGATGACACAGATCCGTCTCTGAGGGCACTTCAGAAACACTCCAGCCTTCGCCTGGGGGTGATGGGCAGGCGAGGAAGAAACAGGAGCAGCACAAGGAGCTTTTCACTCAGGAATTGACGCCCTCTTTGCTGAAGTGCCTTTCGCAGACAACAGCAGCCAGGCCTGCCTGCCTCTCTGTCTCAAAGCCGTCTCTCTTGGCTCCCAATCTAGGACCTGATCCTTCCAGCCTCCACCAACTCCCATTGAGACCCCCGCCCCTTGCAGGATTCGTCGGGTCCAAGGCCAGACCACCGCGATCACCTCATCTGTCCCCGCTGCATGGCACAGGCCAGAGACCCGCGCCCAGATAATTCCCGGAGCAGATCTTTTAGAAAAACATCCAATCTTGATTTTAAAATGGTCACTGATGGAGAATCCACCACGACCCTTAGTAAGTTGTTCCAACGGTTAGGTCCCCTTGTTAAAAAGTTACTCCTTATTTGTCCAGCTTCAACTTCCATGTCATGTTAGATCTTTCTCTGCTGGATCAAAGAGCCCATTATTAAATATTTGTTCCCCACGTAGGTACTTATAGACTGTGATCAAATCATCCCTTTACCTTCTCTTTGTTAAGCTAAATAGAGTTAGCTCCTCGAGTCGCTCACTATAAGGCAGATTTTCTAGTCCTTTAAATCATTCTCGTGACTCTTCTTTGACCCCTCCCCAATTTATCAACCTCCTTCTTGAACTGCGGGCACCAGAACTGGATGCAGGATCCCAGCAGCGATCGCACCAGTGCCCAATACAGCAGTAAAATAACCTCTCTGCTCCTACTCAAGATTCCCCTGTTTACACATCCCAGGATTGCATTAGTCCTTTGGCCACAGAGTTGCACTGGGAGCTCACGTTCAGCTGATTACCCCCCACAACCCCCTAATCTTTTTGAGAGTCCCTGCTTCCCAGGAGAGAGTCCCCCATCGTGTAAGCATGGCTGCATTCTTTGTTCCTCGATGTATACATTTACATTTAGCAATATTCAAATGTATGTTTGCTTGTACACAGCTCACCAAGCGATTCAAATCGATCTGTATCAGCGAGCTGTTCTCTTCGTTATTTCTCGTCACTTGCCCACTTTTTCATCTGCAAACTTTAGCAGTGATGATTTCATGTTTTCTTCCAGGCCATTAATCAAAATGTTAAACAGCGAAGGGCCAAGAACTGATCCCTGTGGGACCCCCCTCGAATTGCACCCAGTCGATAATGATTCCCTGTTTACAATTTCATTCTGAGACCTATCAGTTAGCCAGCTTTTAATTCATTTAATGTGTGCCATGTTCATTTGATATAATTCTAATTTTTTAATCAAAATGTCATGTAGTACAAGTCAAATGTCTAAGTCTATGACATGAACATTATTACCTTCATCACTCAAACTTGTAATCTCACCAAAAAATTGGCATTAATTATATTACCCTCCTTATTATTAATCAAGTTCCACCTCAGCAGCTCCATTATCTTGCCCTGGAACAATGTCACCCTGACAGGCCTATAATTATCCAGGTCATGCTGTTTACCCTTTTTAAATATTGGCACATCATTAGCTTTCTTCCAGGCTTCTGGAAATTTCCTCATGTCCCAAGACTTATTGAAAATCAACATTAACAGTCCAGCAAGCTCCTCAGCCAGCTCTTTTTAAACTCTTGGATGCAAATTATCCAGACTTGCTGATTTCAAAATGTCTAACTTTAGTAGCTGCTGTTTAACTGCCTCCTGAGATCCTAGTGAAACAACAATGGGAACCCTCCCTAGACATTCCCTTGCTGTTGCTACTCCACACCTGGGAACATGGGGGCATCGAGGCGGAGGGATTAGAACTTAGATCTTCCTGCTCCCAAAGCCCAAACCCTGAAGCTACAGAAGAGTCTCTGTGAGCAGGAGAGGGCCAATGACACATAGTGGAAGATCTCTGATTTCCTCCAGCAGAGGGCAGTGGTGCAACCACACGTCTAGCTAGTAAAAATTCATTACAAAACTCAGCCTTCTCTAGGAACTTTTCAGCCAAGGATCTCAATGCACGTTATAGATACTTGTTAATTAAGAAACAAGGATGAGCGCTATTAATCCCCTTTTGTGGCCCGGAAGAAGCTATGGAGTGGAGAAGTGACTTGACAAAGGTCACACAGCAAAGTCAGGAATGGAAGAATCCAGGAGTCCTGGCCTTAACCAGCAGAGAACATGCTCTCCCAGAGCCAGGAGTAGAACCCAGGCATCCTGCCTCCCAGTCTCCTCTGAGTGCTTGACATTATCCTTCTCCAAAGCAGCTATTGAATGCTGTCAAGCTCTTTTGACAAAAAAACCAGGCCCCAGGTGATTTGTCCAACCCGAACAGCAGACAGGCGCCCGCAGCGACCATCGCTGTAGTGCTGGCGTTTAAACCCACCAGTGGCTGCAGATCAGGGCTGTGTTTACAAGCCGAACAGCTGGACAAAAGGGACTTGATGACAGCAGCTAAACAAAAACAGCCTCGAATGAGACAGGTCAGCTCGCCCGTCACCCAGCTTCCCCTTCCTACCTCAGAGCCGACGCGGCTGCCTCAGAGGCCCAAGACTGTGAACTGCCAGATGCATGCACCTGTGCGTGCATCCTCCGTGTATTCCCGACAATCCCTCTGATGGAGGCCTCCCCAGTGGGCACAACCCCCTGCTAACCAGGCAGAACTAAGGGTGATAATACAACACACAACACAACACTGGGTGGGGTTGTGCCGTTGCTGCTGCTGAATGGGGACCGGGCTCCTTTAAGGAGCCCCCCGAAGTGCTAGCCCTTGTATCGATTTGCAGCTGGGGCCGGTGACCTCTGTCAAACCACAGGGGTTAAAGGTTAGCAATCCCTTCTGCTCCCCTCCAGGCCAAAGTTAGGAGGCTGCCTGGGCTTGTGTGGTTGAGACGGGGAAACACCATAGAGGAGAATGGGGAGGGAGAGTTGAGGGTGTGGCGAGGGGAATGGGACTGTAGGGAATACAATGAAAACACACACACACACACACACACACACACACACACACGGATCTTCGAGTTGCTCTCCTTGTGCGTGCGCTTGAATGTCACTTGCCCGTCCTGTTATTGGTGGGGGCGGGGGGAGGTCAGCGCTGATGGGGAGGTTACCCCCAAACCTACCAGCAGAGGGAACCAACTGAGACACCCCCAGCACGTGCTAGCGAGGGACGCCGAGGTTTTTCAAGCACTCAGCACCCACAATTTGGGACTTCCTGAAGTTCTCCGCTCCCAGAGCGTCCCTGGGCATCTGGCCCCAGCTGTGGGTGTTGGAAATCTGGCCCAGGGGGACGTCAGATGCGCTTAGGCAAGGCTGGTCTGAACGAGAAGCGTGCAGCATTAGGATCACATTTGCTATAATTCCTGGCCCCGTGGCAAAACTCCCATGGACTACGATGGAGCCAGGATATCACCCCAGGTGAATTCAATCACTGCCAGTCTTGCCCGTGTCACCCGATGTCACCATTTCCCTCGGCACAGATTATTATTCTGGGGTGTATTACGGTAGCACCTTGTCACCGCGCCCAAGATCAGGGCACCACTGCGCCAGGCGCTGCACAGACGCAGAGACATTCCCTTCCCTGAAGACGTCGTGGTCCAAATAGACAAGACAGCAACTTGTGCGCAGGGGACAGCTCATGGCAACAAAACCAGGTCTGTTCTCAGGACTGCAGGCTGGGAACCTGCCGTTATATTTAACTGCATCACAACAGAGGGGAGGGTGGAGTCGTGGGGGCGAAGACTCCCATTCACTAAGCAGGAAGTAAGGGAGGGGCGGAGCATGGCTCCAACCCATAATACTCTGAGTACCTCAGACCACTTTACTATAACACCACTTTGCCTCTTCTAGCCGAGCATCCCAATGGGCTAAGTTTCAACGGCCCCCTGCCCAGGCGGTACAATTTCATCGTTGCCCTGCTATAGATGGGGAACCCGGGGGGCGCAGAGAGTGGAAGGGATCGGCTCAGGTCACCCAGGGAGCTGGGAATAGATCCCAGGAATCCTGCTCACCTATTACCTATCTCCTCTGCGTTTCCGAGGAGCTTTAGGGGATCTAGCCCCAGGGGTCAACTTCAGGAGGAATTGTCTGGCTTGTGCAGGGCCGGATTTCCAATTGGCACAGTATTCCAGGGGCGCCGTACCTCTCTAAAAGTGTGTGCAAGATGAAGCTCATCTGTAGGCGGGAGGGCTGAAGATGCTGTGGGGCGTGTAAGGTGAAAATCCGGCCCTGGGCCTGTTCGATGCACATCAAACTACTGTCTTTATATGCCAGTAGGAGCTAGAGTCTCCAAAATGAGATCAGGGCCCTATTGTGCTAGTGCTGCACAGACGCAAAGTGAGAGAGAGTCCATACCCTGAGGGACTCACAATCTATAGCGTGGGAAGAGAAACTGAGGCACGGAGAGGGACGTGACTTGCCCAAAGTCATCTAACAGGCTGGTGGCAGAGCGGGGAACAGAACCCAAGTCTCCGGGGGCCTATTCCAGTCCTTTAGTCACTAGACTGCACTTATTTTCTATTTTAGGTTCACCCAGTGCTGTTTTTAAAAGGTCCTGGCAGAGGGACGGCTACTAGCCAGTCCCTTCTGGCTCCTCCGGACCTGTCCCCTTCCACACTGACATTCTTTAGACATCAGGCCTATGGGTTGTATTAACTGAGCAAGGGTGCTTGCGACCCGGCGCTCACGTCCGACCCAGAGCCGCCGTTCGTTGCTAAATCAAATGAGCGGTGGGGCAAGGTGGCAAGGGGTAAATAAGCAGCACCGATATTTCCTTCGGATCCCTCTGCTGAAAGGGGAAGACAGAGAAGAATCCATGAACGCTCAGTCCCCCAGACAAGGGGGAGGGATGGAGGCTGAGGAGGTGGAAGACAGAGCAGACGGGCACCTATATCGTGCTAACTCACGCAGCGTTCTTGACTTAAATGAATGACCTTCCGTCGCACCTCGAGGGGTCAGGACCCCGGAGCCATCCTTGTGTGACCGCAAAAATGGAGGTCACTTTCAGAGCTCCCTTTCCCCGGAGGAGTCAAGGCGTGTTGCAGACAGGCTGTAGCAGCCATGTGGTTTGCTAAGCGCCAGTCGTTTCCATCCTCTAAGACAGTGGTCCCCAACCTTTTTCGTCTGGCGGGCGCCAAACAACCCCAAGCGCTGCCGGTGGGCGCCAAAAAAAACCAAAAAAAAAAACCCCCGAGCGCTGCCGGCGGAGAAAAACAAAACAAAACAACAACCCGAGGGCTACGTGGGCGCACTTAGACCCCCCCGCGGGCACCGCGTTGGGGACCCCTGCCCTAAGATCTGCACTGGCAGGTGACAAAGATGTAACGCGACACGTTTAACGGCTTGACTTCTCCACCGGACTCTGCCAGGGATGCGCGGTGTTTCCGGCAAACTCGTTGCAAACTCTCCAGAGAAAGTCACGGGGCGGGGAAGCCTTGCACGAGCGTAAGAGTGTGACGCGGGGGCCGGCACGCCCCTTTGTGGCTGGGCGAGGCGTAGCAGGCTTTGCTCCTGGGGCACGTCCAGCTAACAGCTGCGCCAACCCTGCGGTCGTCTGCCTCTTGCATCTCAGCCCTATGGCTGGATCGCACGAGGTCTCAGCCCCTCCAGGGTCATCCAGCAAGCAATAGTCCGTCGACCTCACATTGGGCCCGTGGTCTGACTCTGGACTCCCTTAGCCCTGATACCAATTGGGGATTCAATATTCCTGACCACTTGGCAGGAGGTTTCCACCTTCCTCAGTGGCCAGTAGGGGAATCCAGGTTCCCCCCTCGCCTCTGGGTTCCTGCTGCCTCCCTGGACCACTTCGGGCCTTGCCCTGTCTGGGGCCCCTTCCCAGCCATGGCGTGCTGTCAGTCTCTGCAAGGCATGCCCGGCCGGCTGAGCACTGTCCAACTGGTAGCCCACGAGCCAGATCCAGCCCTCAGGACCATTCTATCCAGCCTCCCACGATGGGCACCACTGAGTAGAACAAAAGAGCCTCCTCCGCACAGCGTGGGACTGCCTGAAGCGTGCAGGTGCCTCCCCAAACCGTCAAGGCGCCGCACGGCTTCCCAAGCTTGCTGTGCCTCAGTTTCCCTCTCTCGACGGCTCTGCCCCGCTCACTCGCCCGCGGCGGGTTCTGCTGCAGGAGTTCGCACCACTCCCCGGACAAGGCAGTCGCTGACCCAGCAGGACCCTTCCTGCTCCCTGAAAGCCCAGCCGCCTCCCTTGGGCTCCCTCTTGCAGGCTCGCTGGCTCCAGCTCGCAGCCGCCTCTCCCCATCTGAGCCTGGTTCAGCCCTTTTAAACCCTCCCTCCAGGCACCACACCTACTGCAGGTGTAGCAGGGCGGGGCTTATTGCGCTCCCAGGCTCTCATTAACTGCTTCCGGCCCATACCGGCCTTAATGCAACCACCCTCCCTAGGCAGGACGGCATGAAACCTGGGAAAAGGGAGCCTACGGTGGCCATGGGGCTTCTACTCTGGGGTCAGCTGTAGCATCGCAACATGGGAATTGCCCTCCCCGATCAGCTCAATGGTCCAGCCAGTCCAGATCCTGCCTCTGACAGCAGCCGGCGCTGGGTGTAACGGCAAACGATGGAGTGAGCTGCCTATTGGAGAAGTTTCTGCTTTAATCCCAGACAGTGACCTCTCGTCAAGACGGGGGCGTTAAACTCCCCCCAGAAACGTAAAATGGGCTCAAAGTCAACACTTCTTTCTAGGCTCTTACCCTGCCTGTGAAACAAGGATCACAATCCTTCTTTGCTCCCCCTCTGTGTCTGCCGGGTCTACTTAGACTGGGAGCTCTCTGGGGCAGGGACCGTCTCTCGTGGCCTCTGTGCAGTGCCTGGCTCGATGGGGCCCCGAGCGCGGTCAGGGGCACGACGCTCACACAAACGATAAGCATCAGCTCTCTGAGACCAAGGTGACGCCAGCGACTGCTAGGTCGGTGAGACTGGGCCTCTCCGTTGTGTTGGGGGATGGTGGTAAAGAACCCACCCAGAGTGAAACGAGCGACTCAGTTCCCGTCGCCCAAGGGGGTTTCAAGGCTGCTTTGTGCACCAACACCGCAGTCTAGAGGGCCAGAGCGGCCAGAGGGAGGGCACTGGTGAGCATGCGTGCCACGTCCCCCTCTGTGCCCGACGCGCAGAGGAGCTGAGTTTACTACAGCCGCAGCTAGGAAGCGTTAGCTCAAGCTGTAGCAGCTGATGCATTCAGTTCTGTCGGCCACTGTGTGTGCATGTGGGAGAGAGAAATTGGTGGCTGGGAGATCTCATGGGATACTAGATCTTCACAAGAGTGGGCCTCCAAATAAGGGCCTGCGCTTTCCCGAGAGCTCAGCGCGTCGAGGGTTGGGATCGTCTGAGAATCTGGTCCTAATTATTATTATTGATTTGTATTATCGTAGCTCTTCCCCCCCCCCCCCCCCCCCGATCCTCTGTCACGAACCAGGACCCCCTGGAGCAAGGTGCAGCCCAAACACAGAACAAAAGACGGCTTCTGCCCCACAGAGCTTACGGTCTAACATCTACTGGGTACCGATCGCTGCTGAGAATCTGACTGCTGTTCAGATGCCTGAATGGGAACGGAGCTGCTTGGAAAAATCCGGTCCTGAGCGTGGGTGCCGAGCCTTTGAAAATCTGGTCCATACTGTGCAAAAGCCGCTGCAAAAGGCACAAGCAACCAAAGTGTCAAGAGCATTTCCTGTCTCCACCCNCCCCCCCCCCCCCCCCCCCCCCCCATGTGCATGCTACACAGACGTCAAGCCAGACCGAGCACCTGCTCAGTACATCCCGGCAGGGATATGGGACTGGATGATCTAACAGGTGTTCCCCAGCGCTGGCTCCTGTGGTTTAGATGCATCATTGCAGGTGACGGCTGTGCAATAACTTCCAACGCATGGCTCTGCACCCATATATTGTGCGTCTTTGACTCCTTGCCCCCGCATGTGCCCGCTATCACAGCCCCGCTTTTCACGTCGCAAATCTCTCAGCAGCTTCCGGAGCAGCCGTTTAAAAAGTCTCCTGCCAGAAAAAAATATTTCCCTTTTCCCACAAAAACGTGGAAATTCTCCTCAAAATGAGCCTGGCTGCGGACGGGTCAGACTCTAACATATGTGAGGCATTGCACTGAAACAGGAGTGTTATACCATAGGGAAAGGTCCAGTTTCCCAGTGGAAGCTCCAACGGGCCCAGAGATATTTGACTCATGGTGCTCGGGTTTTACAGCTGCAAAGATGAGGAAAAAATAGTGCTGAGAGCCACTTAAAAAAAATAAATCTCTAACCGCCTTTCGGCAAAATCCACGGCAAATCCATGGTGGCAGATTAAAAATGTGATCAGTGTGGACTCAGGTTGTAATGGTCTGTTTACATGCAGTATATTATTCAGTCACTAGATGGCTCCATGTGCTGTGTAGAGTGTAGCTCCTGGTAAACAAAGGAAACAGAGCTGGAATGCAAGCTGGGTAGAAACCTGAATTTTTATGTATTTAGTGTGTACGTGCGCCTGTACTTTGTAGGTCTTTTCTTTAATAAGTGCCTCCTGTTAAGGAGATCTGGGATTCTACGTATCACAACACAGGGTGATGTGAATAAAACACCTGCGGCTTTGCCACTCGTGAGTAAAGCACATATCACAGGCCCCAGAAGATTAAACCTGTATGCTCTCCCATCCCATCATGTATCTTCTGCCTACCCCATCTCTTTCCGTCACCTGCCTGCACTTCATTAGAAATACACAGCCCTGATAACCAACAAACGTTTCTTAAAGATTGGCTGATTTTCCCCCCTTCCTCTCCTGCCCACGTGTTTCCATGGTTACTCCTGATGTATTGGGCTATTGATCAGACAAGCCAACATATTCTGTCCACTCAGGGTTCTGCTGTGCTGGCACATTCTTCTTTCTAACCATAGGCCTAAATCAATATCAGACACTGTTTATTCTGGATGACTATTCTTCCCCCACTGGCCCCCTCCCCACTGCTGCTTTTCTCCTGCATTGGCTACACCAAAGGTAAAGTTCAAGTGACTATTTGGATCCCAGCTGCCTTGTCTTATTGCTCGTATGGGAAATCTGCATTGTCTAGAAGCCATTGTGCAAGGGGGGAAGGGGATAAAGACCAGGATGTGTTATGACCTAATTGTGTTGAACCTCAGTACCAATAGGATGGGAGTGGTTCCATAGCAGAGGCGAGGAATGAAGAGGAACAAAGCTTCCACGTGTTAGAACTACACAAACATTGCGTATGCAGAGATCACTTTGCCCACTGCAGGGATGCGGCCACCTCTGGTGTGGAACTTCACAGTGCACAGCAATGTGAAACAGGGAGCATTTGCCCAGCCCTGAAATGCAGCCACCTCTGGGATGAAACGCAGCAGCTGCTTCACAGCCACACAGCAAGAACTGTCTAAGCAGAATACCACAGGCAATTGATACAGCCGGGGGAATTAGGGGGATGCAGAATGTAATGAACCCCCCACCCCCCAACTGGGCTCAAATCCCCTTTCCCACAAGAGGCAGGACAGGGGTTATAATCAGCACAAGCGATTCAGTCTCCTCTGACCAAGGACGCTTCCGGCAGCACAGCGCCCCCTCGCACCATGCAGGGCGATAGGGCCAGGTGCCATCTCAGAGCAAAGAGCACCCTCTGCCGAAATAAGCAACACAGCTCCCTGCAGCACGTGGGCCCAGCAGCTGGCCTGGCCCTGATGAAGCTGTTTTTATGTGGGAAATCTGAATGTCAAATCTCAGGGTGCTCTCCTTTGTGTATAGTGGCCCTTGCTCCCCCGCCCCCATCAGACTGCCCCCCCTTCCTCCCCCATGCACCCCGCTTGCCCTCCAAAATAACTCACTCACCGTATTGCTAGGAGTCCAGTTCCTTGCTGCCTGCTGGCCTGGCTGATGATGGGACAATGACATGCAGATGATTGAGCCAGAGAACAATATTGCTTGGCGGGATATAAACAGGATATCCCCAAGCAGAAGCAGCCTTTTCATCTCGGGTCNCACCCCCCCCCCCCCCCCCCCCACGCCAAATTAAAATAGCTCCTGTGTGTGACCCAGAGAAACAAGTGTCATTGATTTCCTCCCCCCCCCCCCACTCCTCTTCTTCTTACGGATCAATGCAGCCCCAATCAATACTCGTTGTGGGAGATTCACCCATCTGGCGTGTGCGCGCTCACACGCAAACTAGCCCATGCAGCTCTGGAGTGCCGGGGTAGGAGCGAGCCGACTTGGGTTACGTCACACGTGCTGGGGGAAAGCGACGCCCAGGCAGCGCCCCTGGATGCAGTGCAGACGCTAACTTAACATCGGGGGCTAATACCTCGCTCTCCTACATCATCTGCTTTTCATCGGTAGATCTCAAAACGCTTTACAAACCAGGTCGGTAGCATTATCCCCATTTCACAGCTGGGGAAACTGAGGCACAGGAAGGGGAAGTGACTTGCCCAACGTCACCCAGCAGACCACTGGCAGAGCAAGGAATAGAAGTCAGGTCTGCTGAGTCCAAGCCAATGCTTTATCCGCTGGGCCGCGCTGCCTCTAGGGTGACCAGACAGCAAGTGTGAAAAATCGGGATGGGGTGGAGGGTAATAGGAGCCTATATAAGAAAAAGACCCCAAAATTGGGACTGTCCCTATAAAATTGGGACATCTGGTTACCCTAGCTGCCTCCCAGCCAGCCAGCTCTGACAGCTGTACAGCAGAAAAACCCTTGCACCTCAAAGACTTTAAAACTGGGTGCTAATGACTTCCTTGCACGGTCGCTACACAAAAGTGGGATCTCACACTAGTGGCATGAGCTACGTTACTCAGCATGCTGCAGCCAGGCACTTCTCCTCTCCCCCTCCTCTCAGGGAGCTGAGTGGGGTGCAATCCTGGTCTCCCTCCCCTCCCCGGGGGCCTGATCCTGCCCCATCAGAAGTCCCAGAACAGCCCCTTCCCTTTGTAACGAATTACAGCTGCTCCACACTTTTCAGGATCAGGTCTGGTCTATCTAAGGTACTTCTAGGACCCCCTGTCACACACATGGCCACTCCATTACACCCCCTTCTGGTGTAACATGGCGCTGCAGTCACTCCCTGCCTCAGTTTCCTCCCCCTCAGCTTTCCCCACACAGCTCGGGCTTGATGTGACTACTCAATAAACGTAACCATTTCCAGGGTAACGAGCATCTGGACAAACAGCAGGTTCTTCTGTCCCTCTGGGGATACTCTTCACCCCCCGCCCGGGTTACCTTTAGTCTTTCCCTGCTCTGTTACAGAGCACTGACCCCCCCGGCTGCTTTCCCTGGAGTCCGTCTCACAGTGTCCTGCAGCCCCTAGCTCAGACCTCACAGACACCCAGGCTGTTCCCTCCAGCTGGCTGGCTCAGCCCTTTTCTAAGGCCCAGGTGTTCCTCAGGCTGCCATCTGACCCCCATTAGTCCCACCCCCACAGGCTGCGAGGCTGCTAATCATGGCACAGGCCCGGCTAAGGGACCAGGCTCGGGCCGCCCAATGACACTCCCATGACTACGATATCTCAGGGCTAGTTACTTCGGTTCCTAATTCCCACCAAACTCAATGGGAGCTAGGCTCCTAAACCCCTTTGAGGGTCTGGGCCTGAGGAGCTCGCAGCCTGGAATGTCTCTGGCCCCGCTCCTCAAAGGCGGCTCTTTAGAACTGAGCCTCAAGAGAAGGGAGTCAGAAAAAGCCATGGCTGGTTTGAAATTAAATCAGGTTGATTTTTATTTAAAAAGCCATTTCGAGCCGGCTCCACAACCCAAACTCTCTCCCGGTCAGCTCCCGATGGCCACGGAGACACTTTCCCATTTTTAGTCAGCCGTCCCCAGCCGTGCGCTCCATTCCCAAGCAGTCGGTTGAAATGATTTGTACGGATACAAGCGACTAGGTGTATTACGGTATCGCCAGTCACTGCACTGGGACACCCCCGGGTGCTCGGCAGAACAAAGAGACAGTCCCTGCCCACATGCAGCCTTCTTTTGCTGTCAGTTCTGAGGATGTGGGGCCTAGCGACTTTTGGGGGGGCCTCCATTTTGGGGAATCCGATTTCAGATGCCTTAAAAAGGGTCTTGATTTGCAGAGGGCAGCTGGAAATCAGAGCCCGACTTGGGCTCCCCACCCTACAAAAAGCAAGTTCACCTCAAATCACTTGGGAAACATTTGGGCCCAAAATCTTCATTTAAATGACCCCCCCCCCCGCCCCCGCCATCCCCAAAGCCGTAAATCAGACGGCTCGCCAACGGGTTATTTTTCTTTGTTCCAGATCTCCCTCTCTCTACCCCCGAAATCCAGCCAGGAGTTGTAGCAGCTGAGAAGTTAGGAGCCATCTAGCAACCGCTCTTAATTCCTGTCTTCCCAGTTGCCATGGCTGCAAAGCAATTCCTGTTGTATTGACGTCCTCATTGATCCGTGCTTTGGTGCAGTGCCTGCCTGGACATGAAGCACGGCCATTGTTCTTCTGTACTTGACAGACACCAATCAATACCAGGCTGGATTTTCTGCCTTCCCCCTGCATGGGTAATGGCAGATGCTTTGCTTTGGGGCTTCTTACATTTTCTGTTCCTTACATAATTTCTCCTCTCTATTTTTCTCCACCTCCTCCTGTTTTCTTTCTTTTCCTCGCCATCTGCCTACATTGGGGACGGGTGAGCCGGAGGATAGCTGGCAGGGGTGGGTGGAAATCTACAAATTCTACCCCGCCCCGCCCTGCCCAGGAGAGCTGAAAATAAAGGTTCCCTAAAGAGAAGAAGGGGGATGTTTAACCCCATGGCTGCTGGTTCCTGATGCACAATCCGGTAGTGGCCTTTTGGCTGCCCCAGTGTCTGGTCCACATGCCCGGAGCAGCACTGGAAGGCGTATATTGCCCCAATTCCCTCAGCATTGAAATAGTTCGAAAGTTATGGCCTAATTGCCAGCCATGACCTAGTTGAGGGACACGGATCAATGAAGCATTGTACAAAGAAGCTGATTTTATTTTACAAGTTAAAAGAAAAAAAAACCCACCATAAAACAAAAAGGACCAGATGTTTATGTAGCACCTTTCGTGCGACAAGAGTCCGGCTAGGAAAAATGGCCATGGGGGGAGGCCCTGGGCTAAGAGACAGGAAACCAGGGGTCAGTTCCTTGTTCTGCTACAGAGCTCTTGTGTGAGCCAGGGTGAGTCACTTCACCTCTCTGGTTTTCAGTTTCCCATCAGTGAAATGATGACAAAATCTGTGTTATCTAGTCAGCTTGTGAGCTCTCTGGGGCAGAGCCCGGCTCTGGGCAGCACCTGGTCTTGTCTGGCCCCAATCTCAGTTATTCTGTGCACGTGCAGCGCCCGGCACCATGTCTCAGTTACTCTGTGTCCGTGCAGCGCTTGGCATGATGGAGCCCTGAGCTTGGCTGGTGCCAACGGGGCTTCTGTACTACAAAAGAATAAAGTCCTATATAGAGACAGTTCCTCGGCAACTGGACGGCAGTGTAACTGATTTACTCCAGCTGGGAATCTAGCACTCAGTGTGTCATGCCCTCTTGCGAGCATTCGTTTGGACTTTTGCAATTACGGCTTTTGTTTTAAAACCGAGCCAACGTAGCCCTGATCCAAACCATCACAGCAGGGAAAACAGGGGTGTTTTTTCTTTAGTTTATGGATTTTTGCAGCGTCGACCCCCTTCCCCCCTCACTGCTCTAAGCCAAGCACATGATTTACTACAGGGTCATTTATGGCTGAGCATTCGGGGCCGGATTGCTAGGGTGACCAGATGTCCCGATTTTATAGGGACAGTCCCGATTTCTGGGTCTTTATTTTATATAGACTCCTATTACCCCCACCCCCCTGTCCCGATTTTTCACATTTGCTGTCTGGTCACCCTACGGATTGCGCTGCCTTGTTACTCCAGATTAACATCGGCGGAAGTCCATCGGGCCTAGTTTTCCTCCCATTCAAACCAGTTTCACAGCCATTGGGGCCTGATTCTCATTTACACCCAGGCCCCTTTACGCTGCCACTGGTGTCAAGCAGCCTTCGTGTAAATGAGAATCAGGCCCGAGGATTTACACTGAGCCCTGCTAGGACCTACACACTGCATCGTTTCGGGCCCAGTGTCACAGCCCTGAGTCCCAGCTGATGGACTGGACCATTATTTCCTAACCAGGGCAACACTTTACACATGGACGGGCCCTTCCCCTGCAGTTTAGGCTGGGAATTTCCTAGGGGAGTTAAGTGCTCAAATCCCAGGTGCATAATTCCCATGGGTCCTGTTGCAGTTTTGGGGGGACATGCAGTGAAATCCTGTCATTTCCACACTGGAACGGCTGCTTTGTTCTCCTACATCAGCACAGGGAGGAGTAGCTAAGGCAGGAATTTTGTCGGTGTAAGACGTAGCTGTTATACAGGCCGCTTTTCCTCCCCAGATCTCAAAGAGCCTCACAGCTGGGAAAACTGAGGCACAGAGAAGTGACCTGACTTTGCAAAGGTCACGCAGGCAGTGGATGGCAGAGTCAGGGATAGAAATGGTCCAGTGGAGACTGAACTGGGACTCAGGAGCCCTGGGTTCCCATCCTGGCTCTGTGTGACCAAGTCCCTTTCCCTTGTGCCTCAGTTTCCTCTTACTCTTTGTCCATTTAGACCGGGAGCTCGGCGGGGCAGGGAGCATCTCCTACCCAGTCTGTGCAGCGCCTGGCACAACAGGACTGGATCGCTGTATCCCAGACAATAGCAATAAGAAGTCCCCCCAACCCCTACCTTATGTCTCCTGACTCACAGCCCTGGGCCCTATCCTGGAGCCTGCTGCCAACCACGACTGCCCCTCAAGGCAAGAGTCCGCAGCCCAGTGCTGACTTCAGGGGGGAGCGGCTGCTGCTCACGCCTGGAGGATCCGGCCTGTGCCCTCCCCTTCTCCTCCCAGCCTTTGCTGCTCTCCTGGTTTTGCTGGACCTGAAAGAACAGTAGGAAATAGAGCCCCCCCCCCCTTCGTGTCTCTAATCCCCGCTCGCCCCAGCGAACCTGCCTGTGTCTCACACACAGCAAACAGATTTCGACAGGTGGCCCATTGCTCCTGGGTCCCTCTGCCTCCTCGCCACCCCCCCTCTTCCCCCCCAGTGCATCAAGGCTCCTAGACTCAGCAAAGGGGCTTGATTCCGACCTCACCCTGGTGCAGCAGCGCCCATCCACGTCAGCAGCAGCATCCCCGCTTGACACGAGCGAGCTCAGCCTCAGCCTTGGGGTTTATGGTGCCCATCACGGCAGCATCTGAGCCGCGACACAGCGGCCACGGAGGCATGGAGCGATCCAGGGTCAAAAGAGGCGAGCTCCCATTTGGGCAGCAGGCTTTTATGAGACACCTGTCAGGTGGGAGCTGAGCTCTTCGGAAAATCTGAGCCCCACTTGGGGGTGCCGAGCCCCAGAGATGCCAGCCCCACGTCACTTTCCCCAGGTCACATAGTGAGTCAGCAGCAGAGCCAGGAATCGAATGTGGATCTCTTGAAAAACTACCCCCCATTGTGCTGATCCATATTGGCTCATTGTTTCCTTGCGCTCCCTCGGCCATCAGTCTGCAGCCACCTGTCGGCTTTTGTCGTATACGTCAACTGCAAGCGCTGTGGGGCAAGGGCTGCCTTTTTGTTCTGCGTCTGTACAGCGCCCGGCACAATGGGGTTCTGTTCCTTGACTAGGGCTTCTGGGCGCTACCACAATACACACAATTAGCCACAGGACCTCTCTGTGGGTGCGTGCGACACACACGCTGTAATCACAACCCAGCTAGATTCACCTCTTGCTTCTACTGTCCAGGAAATTACCCCACCAGCATCACAGAGATCCGGGATAAATGTGCAGCTAAGAGCTGTGGCCAGCAGTAAGCTGTAGCTGTGTTACAGCAGCTCACCTGTCATCGGGCATCCCAGCCTGTCCTTCCAGGTGCCTTTATGAGCCAAGCGGCTGGATGAAGACTTAGTGCTCATGGAAACCTACCTGGGTCAGGGAATTCTCAGCTAGGTTTTGATGTCTGCCAAGCCACTGACGCAGGGGGAGAGGAGTCGCCTAACGGAGGGGGGGAAATGAACCCTCTGATGAGGAGAGAAATGAGAAGAGAAGTGGCATAGATAAGAGGAGAGTGAGGTCAAATCTCCAAGGAGCCAGACAGGGCTGGGCGGATCAGGGTTTCTACCTCGGCTGCAGCCCCCAGGCACGAAAAGTCTCCCCTAATCCGATCACAGCTCTAGGTTTGCTTCCCCCTTCAAGGCCTTACTGGGATGGATTTAGCGCTGGGCTGCTGCACCAGCACAAGGGCTGGGCTGGTTACTGCTGGGCTAGTGGTTGCTTGGGGACGATATTGACGAAAATTACTGCCTGGGTGTGCTAAAGAGAGGAAGGCTGGAGGCCGGGTATTTTTCCCGCCCCTCTTAAAAAATATTCAACAGTTGTACACTCTTTAAGCTCTGTTTGGGGGGGGACATTTCAGACTGTCCTTGGTAGCCAGGCAAGGGAGAGACACACACAGGGTTTTAGCAGCTCCCGGCTGCATGGATTCTGTGTAAGTTCCTTACCTTGCCCCCATCATTGGTGTATCTGAGAATGGATTTAACTTCACAGCCCCATGGGAGGCAGGGCAGGGCTGTTATCCCCATTGTACAGATGGGAAACTGAGACACAGAGCGGCTAAGGCCATGGCTACACTAGGGGCATTTCGCTGGTGTGGCTATGCCAGTATAGTGCTCCTAGTGTGGACACAGCTTAGCCCAGCAAAGCTGTATGTTAACCAGTAGAGCTTATTCCAGCCCCTACCCCAAGCAAAACAAGCTCCACCGGTAACGGCATACGGCGTAGCTGGGTCTACACTAGGGGCTTCTGCCGGCACAGGTGCACTGGTGAGGGATCGCACCCTGATCGACCAGCTGAGCTGGCAGCAATCCTTCCTCGAGGTCGAACTCCCATTGACTTCAGAGAGTTGTAGGGCCTGATCCATGACCAAAGGCAGAAGTTCCCCAGTTAAAGCTCCCCGTTCTGCTGCAGCCCCCCCGCCACGCCCTAGGTCCGGTCACTTCTCCTCTCTGGGCCTCAGTTTCCCACCTGTAAATGGAGAGAACAATCCTTCCTGCGTCTGTCAGATCGGTTTAGACTGCAAGCAGTTTGGGGCAGGGCCTGTGGCGGTGCAGGGCCCAGCCTAACGGGACCCTGATCTCAGCTGGAGGGGGCTTCTGGACGCTACCGTAATACACCTAATAATGCGACAAACAAGCCAGTGAGGAAGGCTGACTATTAGCCTCAGGAGAGGGGCCCGGATGGACAGACCTTCCCGTCCCGAGCGTGGAGCCCTGCTGCCAGACCCCTCGCTGGGTGTGCAGTTCTCATTTCCCTGGCTAGCCGGGGCGAGCATGGGACGGTTTATAGAAATCAACCTGCCCTCCCAGACTCCAGCCTATCGGGAACTGCTGCAGGGGGCTTATGCTAACTGCCCGCCACTGGTTCCCCATTTGCTCCCTTTGTCTACGGGTGTGTCTGCAAAGAGATCTGGGGGCGCCTGATACATAGGACAATCCGGGAACCTGGCAGGCCACAGCCCTCAGCCCCAGGCTGGGCACTGCCAGCTGCCTCCATCAAGGCATCCCGGATACGAAGGGCAGCTGAGATTACACAGGGGATTTTTCCATTGTCGTGCTCCAGGGTAGAAGCTGAACAAACACCAGCCAGAGGACGAGTCCTTCCCCCCTTCGCCCTTCATAGTATGGGGGTCAAACTGGGCTGTTTCTTAGCAGCTCAGCAAGCCAGGAGATTTGCCTTTTGCACCTGAATTTCAGCTTCCATTTGTAAAAAAAATGTATATATATTTCCAGCCCTCCTGATTCCAAAGGAAACCTTCTCGATGTGCCTGGTGCAGCCCTGTCTGCCAGAGTCTGCAGAGAGCCTGAAGCAAAAGCTTCGAGGCAGGTGAACGGCCTCATTCAGCTCATGGGGTGTGTAAATGCTGCAGTGGAATGGTGACAATTGCTATGTTTATACTAGTAACTATTTCACTGCCAATCAAAGCATGCACCGAAGAGGAGGAAAGATCTTATTAAGACGCTCTCCACAACCTACTGGGAGCGGGGACTCAGGACAAGGGAGCGCATGGTTTAGGGGCGGAGTATCACTGTTCTCCCCCAGTTTGAGCTCTGGAGAGTGGGGAAGGGTTGTACCTCCCTCGAGCTTGGTTTCAATAGTTGCTTTGCCTGACCCCGTTGCAACGCCGCCTCCTCACGCTTGGTGTGTGTAACGACACAGATCGCTGCTATAGCCCCTTCCAGGTGAGGCACTCAGAGCGCTTTACGAACTTTCAGCCTTCCCCCGCCCAGCATCCCCGGGATATGTCTGTATAATCAAACCCCCTTCACAGGTGCAGAAACTGAAGCGCAGAGAGGTGGAGTGACTTCCTCTGGGTCACACAGAGAATGGAACCCAGAAGTCCTGACTCCCAGTCTACTGCTCTAACCACTAGACCACATTCCCTTCCCAGAGCTGGGGATAGCACCTGAGTCCTGACAGCCAGCTCCACTGCTCCAACCACACCCCTCCCACAGCTGGGAAAAGTACCCAGGAGTTCGGATTCTCAGTGGCCCCCCCCCCCTTCCCGATCTAACCACTAGACCACATTCCCCTCCTACAGCAGGGACGCAAAACCCAAGTCCCTGACTCGCCAGCCCCTCTGTTCTAATTACCCTTCCATACCTAAAATTAAACTCAGGCATGCTGACTCCCAGGCCCGGTCAATAACCATTTGGCTGTACTCCTGCCACATGCTAACGCATCTGGGGAAGGGCCCAGTCCTGGAAAGAGACACTCATCTGTATTTCAGCTGGGTACTGCCTGTCTCTGGAGGAGGAAACAGCTGGTTCTTGTGCTGCTGGGCATGTAGGGTGCGAGCAGGCAGTGAGCCCCCCTCTGACCTCCCAGAGCCCAGGCCTCCGAAGAGGGAGGGAGCCCAGGCCCAGCGGGCAGCGGAGCACGGCTCACGCCCACATGGGACTCCGCTACCATAACAAGGGATGCTGTCATTTGTCTGGTCTGATCTTGGAAGACGTACTCAGCTTCCCCCCCCCGCTCCTGATACTGACGCAGGTGGCTGCACCAGCTCGCCTGGCTGACGGGAGCTGTCAGCCCTCGTGCTGCTAATCAAAGCAGAAGGGCCCAGGCCGGAGCAGCATGAGCTGAAATCATCACCCACTAGCCTTTTAACTTGGGACTAAGTTGCAATTAGAGCTTCCTCCTGCAATCGGGGGCGAGTGGCGCGTGCGGCTGGAAACAGGACGGGGGGGGGGGGGATTTGTTCGTGGCTTGTATTCATCTGCTTTGCCGTGGGTGTGATTCCAGCTCTGGCACTGATTGGCTGGCCTTGGGCATGTCACTGCACCTAGCCCTGCCTTTCTGTGAAATGGGGATGATACTTATCCACCCTAGGAGGGGGGGTTATTATGTGTATTAGGGTAGCACCTATAGGCCCCACCTGAGATCAGGACCCCAGTCTGGCTACCTTAATATTACTAATAATGCACATGCCAAAATGGGGTCCTGATCTCAGCTGGGGACTTTCGGTGCCACTGTAATACTACTAACAATGCATATGCACCTAGAGCCCCCCAGATGAGATCAGAGCCCCATTATGGCATGTGCGTTATTAGGAGTATTACAGTAGCATCTTGCGGCCCCACTGAGCTACATGCGAGAAGGTGCTTATGGAAGACAGGCAGTGCGGTCTACTGGGTTGGGCACTGGATTAGGATCCAGGAGACCTGGTTTCTATTCCCTTCTCTGCTACTGTCCTGCTAGGAGACCTTGGGCAAGTCACTTCCTCTCTCCGTGCCTCAGTTTCCCCTCCAGTCTTTTGTCTATTCAGACAGAGCTTTTTGGGGCAGGGACTGTCTCTCACCTGTGTCTGTGCCGCACCAAGCACAATGGGCCCTGATCTCAGTTTGGGTCCCCCAGCTGCTACCCTAAGATGCATCACAGTCAACTGATGGGTAATTCTGACTACTGGAGAAGTCAGAGACTCTTGCTAGCTGAGGGGGGACAGGGAAAATCAAGGTGAAAGAAGCTGAACAGACCCTTCGCTGCTGCACTAGCCCCAGCCGAGATTGGAGCTAGCTGCTGCACAGACAGATCGGGTACATCTACACAGCCCGTGAGCCTCCCAGCCTGGGCTGACAGACTGGGGCTTGTGGCTCTCAAACTAGCTGTGTACACAGCGCTTTGAAGTCACAGCTCAGGCTGGAACTCAAGCTGTGACGCCCCCCCATCCTCTCAGGCTGCAGAGCCCAATCTGCACAGCTAATTTTAGCATGAGCCGCAGCCAAGGGAAGTGACTTGACCAAGGCCACCCAGCAGGTCAGGGGCAAAGCCTGGAATAGAATCCAGGTCTCCTAATTCCTAATCCAGGGTCCTATCCACCAGGCCACACTGCCTCCCCACAGGAGGAGCAGGAGATACCAGGGGCTTCTGCAATGCATTATGGGGGGATGCTCCCTACCTGAGATTCCACTGGTGAGTCACTGCTTGCTAAGGAATCCAAACTGAAAGAGACAGAAACCAGCTGATTGCCTGAGGAAGCCCCTCACCCTGAGAGCCAGGAGCACCCACGCGCCGCTATAGGGGATGGGAACCCAACCGCATTTCCAGCCCTGGAAATAACCCTACTAATGCTGATAACCAGACATTAACCAGCTCAAGGCAGGAAGCCCAGACGTATTCTCCCCCTTTCAGTGTTTTGTTGGGAAGGTTTTAGGCTACACAGGTATCATCTTCAGGTGCAGCCTTTCCTTTCCTGCCAGCAGAGCTCCTGGGCTTGCATAGCAACAGGGCCAGTGGCTTTCCTCGGATTCTCAGCAGCAGCAGATGGTTCAAAACAAGACCAAAAAATGCACCTATAGTTAAATTCCTCCCCCCGAAAGAAGAGATCAAGCAACGAAGAGCACTCTCCCCCTCCATCTTCCCCTGTGTGAGTCAGTCTCTGGGCTAGATCCTGTTCATTTACACTGGTGTAAATGTGGAGTAACTGCAGTGGGGTCAACTCCAGATTTGCACAGACAGATTTGCCCCCTGCACTAAGGTGAGTAGAGGTGAAACCTTAGTCTCGTGGCCCCTGAGTTTGCCCTCCTCACACAGGTGTCCCAGGGTGTAAAAGGACATTAAGGGCCGACTGGAGTAAATCAGCCTGGCTCCATTGGAGTCTGTGGGGGGGCAGATCCCCAGCTGGTATAAATCAGTGCAGTTACAATGCCGTCAAGGAAACGCTGTGGATTTACAGTAGTCACCAGCTGAGGATCTGCCTCTTCATGCCAAACCCAGCCTCCTCCTCTTATTTGGCATCCTTGAAATATTTCAGTCCCCCGACAGGAAGCCAAACGCTACAGCCTGTGGTGGGGGAGAGCCCCGTTTTCTGTCCCAAGCTGGAAGGAGCATGCAATTAGCAAGTGGAAATAGGTCAGCTGTGAAGTTTTTAGGCCATTCATCATCATTGGGATGCCAGCTGACTGGAGTAGCCAGAGCAGGGCAGGCAGTAGACTGAAGCTCTGGTAATTGACCGGCTGCTGTCATTTGTCAAGGCCTAAACCCAGCTACGCTCAGCCTGGCTTCTATCCGCACTGCGGGGTAAACCCCATTGGGTCCTATGGAGCCGCTCCCAAGTGTAAGTGCAAGAAGCAGCAGGCCCTAGGGCGGGAAAATTCAGACTCAGAAGTTTAGTTTATAGTTTGAGAGGGAGGTGGAAAAAGCCAGTTTCTGGCCCAGGCACCTGCGACAGTGGATCATGCTCCGGTTTCTGATTCTAGGGCCAGATTTTCTTCTTGCTAACGCCAGGGAAACTCAATGGATTTCAAGTTCAATGGGTCATCTCCCCCGCTGGAGTGAACTGGCCCTAGCGTTACTAGAGTCAATGGGCCAGATCCCCAGCTGGTGTAAAACAGCATAGCACCATTGGAGTCCAGTCACTGCTTTACACCAGCGTAGCTCGGATCAGACTCTGCCCTGGCTGGGTCTAGGGGGAAAATGAACATGATTTTTTAAAATCAGAATAATAATAATAAAATCCCATGATTGTATCCACTGCTCCTCTCAGTAACAAACAGGTATGTTATTCAAGACGTGCATTAAAAATCTGGAATGCCAACTTAATAGCAGGATTCACAGAGATTTCCCCCTTCCTCTAGTCTGTGCATAATGTTACAGATTTTTAATGGCTGTCTTGAGCAGACCTAAGTGTTAACAGGGACATTACATGAATTAACATGGCACTTACAGTCCTTGAAAGCGAGAGGTTACCAGTGTAGTACTGCAGCTTTCAACGCCCCTCCGTCCCCACTAGCTTGTCACCAGCACGTATTACGTAGGGGGGGAGGACAACGATATAAAGCTCTGGGCTGAGGCTGGATAAATTCATTGCACAATAAGCCACTGATCATAGCTGCAGACGCAACTAGCTGAGTCTGGATCTGCTGTGCTGTCATCCGAGCCTGAGACTAGGATCAGGACGCCTGGGTTCTATCCTGCCACGGGTCGGTGTAGGATCTTGGGCGACGCATTTCACCTCTGTCTATCTAAGGTACTTATCTGACCATCCTCGCCTTAGCCTCTGAGCACCTCAGTGTCTGATGTATTTATCCTCACAACAGCCCCGTCAGGCAGGGCAAGGCTATTATCCCCATTGTACAGATGGGGAAACCGAGGCACAGGGCGACAGCGTGATTTACGCACGATCACACAGGGAGGCTGTGACAGAGCAAGGAACCGAAGCGTGGTCTCCCCAGCCCAAGCCGAGCACCCTAACCGCAGCGTCTTCTTGTGTCCTTGTCACAAACGAGATGTTTTTTCCAGAACTGCACACAAGCGATGGCTCTTTCTGTCGCTGCAGCAAGCGACTCCTTCGTACAGGTCTCGCCACGGAGGCGGCAAATGAGCAGGCGGTCTGGCCTTCACCGCTGGGCCCTCTTTGCCACGTAGTTCACTTTCTCCATCCGTAGCCCCAGGCGTGTGATGTTGATTCACAAGTGCTTTGAGATCTGTGGGTGAACGAGTCCTAGGCCAATATTAAAACTTGGGTGCCTGGAGCCAGACCTCTACATAAACAGCCCACCGCTCTCACTGACAAAACGGACGCCTCTGATCACCCTCATTGGGTCTAATTGCTGGAGGTCTGGGAAAATATTTACATAAAATGAGGCACCTAAACACTCATTCTACTTGTCTCTGCCAGTTCTCTCCCCACCAAACAGCCCACTGGATCAATGGGTCTTGGAGCAAAAATGTCCCCTTCTGGCCTGGTTTGGAAAGGCCATTAGCGCCCCCCAGTGGCAGGCTGCGAGGTAGCAGCGTGCCAGCCCTGTCTCTGCAGGCCCTTAGTTCTGCTCAGGCATTGAGCGTGTGGGAATAAATCGTAATTTACAAAACACAGGCGCAAAGTCTCAGCTGCCGTACGTCCGCGAAGCAGCGCTGTCGGCCACGGAGCGGAACCCGTTGACAGCCGCTGAGGAGCTGATCTGGGGTTTTTGTGGTAACGAGGAGCTGTTACTCAGTATTGAGTCAATATCAAGTGCCGAAAATTAGGCCCCCAAAGCCATATTTAAGCTCCTAAATTCAGACGACGTATTTGTAGACACCCAAGCTGGACAACTCGGGCCTAAACTCCTAAAAGAGGGAGCACAACTTACTGAGCTGGGTCTCGAGAGACAGGAGATCTAGTCCCACCTCTGCCACCAACCTGCTGGATGACCGTGGGCAAGTCACGTTCCCCCCTTGGTGCCTCAGTTTCCCCACCTGTAAAATGGAGATAATGATACTGACCTTCTTTGAGATCTATGGATGAGACGCACTAGATAAGAGCAAGGGATTATTATTAAATACCTAGCACTTTTTAGGCCTGATTCTGATCTCATTCACACTGGTGTAAATCAGAAGTGCCTCCACTGAAGTCAATGCAGTCAGCCTGAGAGGAGAATAAGACCCAATGTACACGTGAGGCAGCTATTAATCCTGTTGTGTCCTGGCTCTTTACCCCACAGTAGGAACATGGGGAAACCTCACTGGCAGAGCTAGACTCCAAATAACCATGTTTATTAACTATGTGCAAATATACCAGACCCAGGGCCTGGCGCCAGGGGGCCATTTGGGAAAGCTAACCCGAATTAATGAAAGGGGTGAATTTGAAGTGGACTAGTTAAATTGCTGTGTGTGACCACCCTCATTCTGAATTAAAGTGGCCTTAGTTCGGTTTAGCTTCATTCATTTCCAAAGTGAATTAAATGAAACCAAATTCTGGCCGCTTTAATTCTGAACAACAGCGTCCCGTCCATACAGGGCAGTAGCGGCGCCAGCTTTGCCGGTGCCCTAGGCGGCGGAAGGTCCCGCCCCCAAATTTCTACGGGCGGCTGCGGCGCCGGCGCCCCCAAAATAGCAGCGAGACGGTCGCCTAATGGGTTGCGCCGGCCCTGATACAGGGATTTCATGTGATTTAAACTACTCCAAATTCACACCTTTAGTTAATTCAGATTAATTTTCCTGGATGGTTGTATGTAGACAAATCCCTAACTACTGTACCTAGGTACGCAGCTGCTCTGGCAGGGTTCTGGTAGCTCCAGCAATGGAAGCCAGCAAGACACTTTAGAGGGCTCCCACACTATTTAAAGGGATATTACCCAATTCTTCAATACTACAAACCCCATTTTACATGGGGGTGGGTGGGAAATGAGACACGGGGCTGAGCATCCACCGTTCCCACTACGGTCAATTGGATTTGTGGGTGGCCAAGGTCAGCCCATAAGCCACTAGCCCAAATCGGCAGCATGAGGACTCAGATTCTGAGGTCAGAGGGGAATCTGATCATCCAGTCGGACCTCCTGTAGAACAGGTTGGAATCACTGGGTAGAACTGTCTGGCATCAGGTGCCTTTTTGGGGCAGAGACCATAATTTTGTTCTGTGTCTGTACAGCACCTTGCACCCTGGTGCACGGCTGGTGCTCCTTGGTGCTAAGATAATACAAAAATAATAAATACTATTTGGTTCATTGCTGCTGTTCCTCCTTCCGGTGACACAAAGGCCGGGCAGCTCTGCCGGCCTGCATCCCAGCCTAGCATCAAACACAGATAAAGCACAGGCAGCACCACCTTGCCTTTGTAGCACGCTTAACCTGAAGAGGAGATGAGTTCATTCTCCACAGCCCATCCTTGACCTCTCTGCTAAGACTAGTTTGAAACCTGCCTGGGTGTACCAGCAGCAGAATGTCAGGAACCAGGCTGAGACCCAGCAAACTCATTGCACAACATGCTACTAAACATCACCATCATCAGAGCAAGCACCTGCCCTGCTCTGTGAAAAGGGTGGAGGCCAACACCAAAATGTAAATGTTTTTTATTATTCAAGAGCAGTTTAATCCACAGCAGCTAAACGCTACATCGGAATTACCCCACGAGTTCTTGGTGCGGCAAAGAAACTCGCTCACAGTCACAAAATAAAAGTGGAACAACAAAGAAGGGGTCGGGGAGAAGCATTAAACTTTGTTTTTTCAACAGTAGAATTTGAGTCACTATTACTCCTTCAGAGTGAATCTACCACCTATGGAATGATACAATATTGCGGCTGCGTGGGGATAGGGGTCACCCAGAATAGTTCCCGGCCAGATAGGGGGCCCAGAAGCACCCCGGAAAGCAAGAAGGTGTGGATGTAGATGTTAAACTGAAATCAAGTCTCCTTTACACTAGAGCAGAATCGGGAACCTACCGTTGCAATGAACCTACAATGACCGTGTTTCGTAGATGAACACTCAGCCAAGAGGAAAGGTTATTTAGGGACGGGTTGACTTTAAAATACAAGCCAGTCAGACCCACTTTGTGCCTAATCTATATTCACAGGTTTAGGGGTTGGGATTTTTAAAGTGCCCAGAGTTAGCGTAAGAGTTCAGTCACCCCTGAAAATTTCACTGATAGGCCCAGAGCCTGCAATCGGCTCTTTGGGGGCAGGGACCAGCTCTTCATTCCATGTTTGTACAGCCCCTAGCACCATGGGGTCCTGGTCCATGCCTGCAGCCCCTACCTAGGCACGAACACAGTACAATTAACGATCCCTACCTCTTATCTAGCGCTTTTCACCCTAGATCTCACAGCACTTTACAGGTGGGGAAACTGAGGCACAGGGTGACGTGACTCGCTCAGGGTCACCCAGCAGGCCAGTAGCAGAGCCAGGAATAGAACCCCGGTTGCCCAACTCCCAATTTGGTGCTCCACCCACTAGGCCACAGACGTCAAGAGGCACAAATCTCCATCCGTATGGATCCGATTGCAGGTTGGGGGCCTTTGCAACTACACGTTGATGAAGGCAGCCTGGACTCGACAGTCCTTCCCCTGCATTGACCATCCCCTCACCAGCTGAAGAGACACCCCGCAGCCTAAACACTAAGTCGTTTCAGATCCTTCCCCCTCCTGGAGCACTAGCGTAAACTGGGGTTGTTTTACAATCCCTCTGCTGTTCTGCAAAGTTTTCTGTCTCTGCTGTGCAAGAGACCCACATGGGGAAAACGACGGCCCTGCTCCTGCAATTGGACCTATGGGGATGGATCCGGGTTAAGCCACATGAGCTCCCTGCAGGATCAGGGCCTGATTGGATGTTTTTCTAAAGCCTCTGCTCTGGGAATTATTTCGGGGCTGGTGCTATGCAGGGGGTCAGACTAGAGATCACAGCAGTGCATTCTGGCTTTAGAACCTATGAATATACCCCTAGGAGAGAAACGGAGCAAGGGACCCCAGAGCGATCAATTGCTGAGAGTAAAACAAACTGGAACCTGCCCTTCCTGCAACCTCTTTCACAATTGCATTAGCTTGGTGGTTAAGGATAGTATGTTTTCAGGCAGGAAAGTGATGCTGTCTCTTTTGNGGGGGGGGGGGGGGGGGGGGGGGGGGGGGGGGGGGGGAGTTTCCTTTCCTCTGGGGAGGAGAGACACCATTTGGCGACTGATTCCCCAGCCTCCTGCACTGCAGGCGGCGGATTAAACCCAGCAAAAAGCGACCCAGCAACAGCCCCGAGAATCAGAACAGCAAACAATACAGACCTCTCCCCACAATCCTCCCTTTCCAAGGGGTGTGAAGAAAACTATCACCCTCACCAAAGCTCAAGTCAGTTTCCTCTAGGACTATTTACATTGTTGGTACCTGGCCCAGGGCCCAGGAGGAAGACAAGATTTATGAAAGCAAGCCAAGAAAGAGCCCTTCTTGCGTAAGGAGCGAATTCCCACTCCCAGGGCTTGCCGGGGCCCTGTAAAGTACCTTTCACCGTGTTTTGAGTCGTGCTGGTTTATGATGGATCAATGGAGGAATCTTTATCTAGAATCAGCAAGAGAAGGTGTGCAGCTGTCTCCTCTGCTACTTGTTTTATTACCTTAGCGATATCACACGCATCAGGTCTGGCCTTTCCAGGGGCGTATGGTGGGAATGCTCACTGCAGCTGGGAAGGAAACACTTTCCCCATCATGTGAAAATGGTCATATCAAAAAATCCCGCCCCCCTCCACAATGCCCCCATCCCAAATTGGGACAAAAAGTCAAAAAAAAAAAAAAATCTTTAAAAGTGTTTGCAAACTCTGGAAAACATTTTGGTTGGGGTCAAAGTGTTTCGTTTCCATTTTGACCAATTTTAACATTTTTTCCCCAAAATTAGAATGAGCTTGTATTTCAAAATGGAAATCGGGGGAAAACAAAAACAAAAAAACAAAAACAAAGAAAAGATTTTTTTGTTCTGAAAATGCCAAAACGTTTAGAAATCGCTGCTATGCCCCCACCAAATCTTTTCGAGTCGGAAAGGTTCCCGGGGAAAAAAAGCCTTGTGGAAAAGTTCCTGAGCTCACGCCTTCATTGGACAGTGAGTGTGGTTGACATCCTGGTGCAGTTTTTGTTAGATTTTGGTGTTAAACCGGTGTCAGCAAAAGCCAAACTGCTTGAAAGAGATGGCCTAAAATAAAATCCTTCTGCTTGCAATTCCTCAGTCTCTTGCGATGTCATAATCGCAAGTCATTCTCTATCTGACCTTCATCACCACAGCAAAAACTTTTAAAGGAAGAATCATTTTAATACGATGCATTCAGGCTTTCGTCATCCATCACTAAACAGCCAAAAAGGACACAATCCCAACCCCCCCCTTTGCAGATCACCTTTAACTGCAGCAGCACATCCGCTTGTTGGTTTGCAGTTATCCTAAGGAATTACACCCGGATCCCCTGGGGTCACTATAAACCCAAAGGAAGATGCTCAGGTTCGCAGAGGTGTGGCTGCACTGAAAAACGCCTGGGGGTAAAATTCTAAGCAGAGTTTAGGAGGCTATTTCAGAGGAGAAACAAAAATATATACATGTGAATTATGCATGTGCTCTGCAGCCCATGGGATGGGAGCACAGACCTTGATCTATCCTCTATATAAAGTGAGCTGTGGTCAATCAGGGATATAATTAGCACCTTATTAGGACAATAACAACAGACAGCCATTCTACAGACCCTTCCATCCAAGATAACATAAGCCACACCCACCCAGCGTAGTGTTCTCTCTTCCCCGCTAAGGGTGGATAGGCCACATACAGAGTTGACAAGCCTGCTACACCGCTGGCTAATAGGGCAGGGGCTTCTAGCTCTGGGTAGGAGGCTCCTGGTTTTAGACACAGAGGTTCCATTCCCGCTGCTGCCAATCCACCCAGGGGTGTGGTATTACAATAGCAAAGCACTTCACTGACAACAGATGCAGCCTCACAGCTCCCTGACAGGGTCAGTACAGTGAATATTATTATCCCTATATTAGAGGGGAGCTTCATAGATTCTAAGGACACAAGGAACCACTATGATCATCTAGTCTGACCTCCTGTACAACACAGGCCGGAGAACTGCCCCAAAGTCACTCCTAGAGCAGAGCCCTTGAAAAAACATCCAACTTCGATTTAAAAATGGTCAGCGACGGAGAACCCACCCCGACCCTCAGAAAATTGTCCCGATGGTTCATTCCTCCCACCTTATTGCCAGTCGGAATTTGTGTGGCTTCAACTTCCAGCCGTTGGATTGTGTTCGAGGGAAGAGCCCGTTGTTAAATATTTGTTCCCCATGTAGCTGCTGAGGGAATGTAATCAAGTCACCCCTTAGCTTAGCAAAGAGGAGGGTGACTAGACTGAGCTCTGGAGTCTGTCACAACGAGGCAGGTTTTCGAATCCTTTAATCATTCTCGTGGCTCTTCTCTGAACCCTTTCAAATTCATCCACTTCCTTCTTGAACCATGCACATCAGAACTAGACTCCACATTCCAGCGGCCATCGCACCAGTGCCAAATGCAGGAGTAAAATAACCTCTCTGCTCCTACTCAAGAAAACTGAATCCATTGAGGTTAAGTAGCAACTTACCAAAATTGCAGAGACAGGGTTAGAACCCAGGCATCTGAACTCCCCGGTCCTGCTCTCTACTCTAACCACTAGACCACACTGCTAGTGTAACCCAAAATCATGACCAGTGCCCTCCCCTCCCCAGTCCACATGTCCAAAGTTTCTACTGAACAGCAAGCTCAGGATACCTGATCCTGTCTGTGCTTTCCCCATTCCGACTTCCCTCTAGTGAATTCGCCCTGCAGAATCTCCTTGTGGGATGGAACGCCGAGAGCCCACCACTAATGCAGAAATGCTCTTTGCCCTTCCGAGGCCAAAGTTCGAGTCATCACACGCTTTGATGCAAACTTCATCCCGCAGCGGCACCGGCTCTGCTCTCGGTTATGCCCGTGTAAATCCAAGGGGCCAGATTCTTAGCTGGCGTCAATCACTGCTGAGGTCAGTGGAGTTAGGCTATGCTGATTTGCCCCAGCTGAGAATCTGACCCATTGACACCAATGGAGACACTCCACATGTAACAGAGCAAACCAAGTCCTGGAGTCTCATACAAGTCAGCTCCCCACTGTGCCCCCGCCACATATCCCCGCAATGGAGCACAGGTTCCAATTAGTGTTACGGTCATGCATAGTTCTCCTCCCCCCTCCCCTCCGTGCTGTTCACCGCAAAAGCCTGGCTTAGCTGGGGACATTCTGGCTTGGTGCAGCATGCAATGGGCTGGTAGGATACTGTCCACTCCATTAGCAGAGAACCACCCTACCCTGCATGCAAATATTTGCAGAGCTCACAGCAAACCGAGGACATGAATGAAAGACAATAGGTAGTAAATGCAAAATCTAGAATATTTTTGCTTTGATGATCTCTGCTTGCAAGGCGCTAGGAGTCCAGGGCCTGTTTATCCCCCGTGCTGCTACTATCTGGGAGCGCCATCATTAAAGTCAATGAGGAGTCAGCCCAGAATCTTACTTTCCATTCCCTGCTGCCTAATGTGTCTGTTCCTCCTTTGCGTTGATCAGGGAGCTCGCGCTGGGAAAGGGACTGATCATCAAAAGGCAGGAAAGAATTTTGCAGGATTAAAAAAAAGACAGGGAGGGTCAATTATAACCGAATTGAGTTGGCCGAATAGAATTCGCTCCCTTTCTCCTTGCAAGATGGAGGCTGGTGGGCCTGATCCTGATCTCATTTACATTGGCTTTCCGCGGCATAACTCCCTTCTCTCGTATACACTCCTGTGACTGCAAGCGGAATCAGGCCATTTGCTTCTAGGCACGTTGTCCGATTCGGGAAGTTCACGGCCTCGTGGATCTAAACACAAGAGCTGGGTTCTCCTCTCTCACCCCGGTGTAAATCTGGAGTTTCTCGGAACTGGCACAGGTGTAACCGAAATGGAGATCCAGGGCCAGATCCTCAACTGATGCGAACGGTTGTAGCTCCACTGAAGTTGATGGTGCTATGCTGGCTTATCCCAGCTGAAGACCTGGCCTGTGGACTTAAGTGCTCATTCAAACAGAACAGTCAAACTGGAGGTAGCTGTCACCGGGTAACGCCTCCTCAACCTCATACTTGGGCCCATCTGCGTAAGAGGCTGATTTCTGCACAAGTGTCCTTTCGACACGCCAGTGGCATCCCACCAACAAGCTCTGAAACCTCAGACACGTCACTGGAAACTCAGTTGCAAGAGTAAACACAGATGCAACGGCAGGGGATGGCAGCATAGGATGATGGGGAAGTAGGACAGAGGCTAAGAGAACACCGGTGCCATCTGTGCATCAGCATTGCCTAGAAATCCTACTGCAATTATGTATTAGCTCTGGGGATGTTCGAAGGAGTCCGCCACTCAATTCCCATTGAAATTCACAGTCCCTTGGATGACTTTGAAAGCTCCAGTCTAGATTTCTAAAATCCACCGCTCTACAGGGAAAATGTATATCCTTCTCTTGGGCACAGAGGCTTCACACAGCCACCTAGAATTCATGCAAGGCCATTAAAAGCTACTTATGTTCTTAAAAAAAAATTAAAAAAAAATCTCCCACTTTTAGACCAGCTGCGTTTTGTGCTTTTTCCGGATCCACTGCAAAGACTGAGTCAGTTCCACTCATTGTTAAGGCTGGCTGAAAAGTTTCCACCGGTGCACCATGGCCAATTGGCCATAGCGCTTCCGAGCACGCAGAAGCTTCCCCTCACCAAGAGATGAGACCGCGGTGCATCATGGGAGATGTAGTCCAACTAGGGAGCCTGTAGAAGGGCACACGAGGTGACCGAACTACAACTCCCACGAGGCACCAGATATTTTAGTTTTTTATTTTTTTTGCTGAAAAGTTAAAAAAAAAAAAAAATTCCATGGAAAGTGAGTTTTGTTTTGATTTTCCCTAAGCAGCTTTACCAGCAGTACAGGCTCCCTTCCACAGGGCGGTCTCTGAAAGCCTGACCTGAGAGCTCAGTCCCGGTCGTCTTCGCTCACAAGGGCGGCTATTCACACGAGTGAGGGCTGCAGGAGTGGGCCAGTCGCGTTCACCTTTAAACGGGTCAAGCAGCCTATTGGCCCACTTCTCCACTGCCCTGCCACGTGCACCACGAAAGTAACACACACGCTCACTTTGCACTGGTGCAGAAAGACCATGCATGACGCAGGGCAGCGAGAATTGGGCTCCGTGCACAGATCATTTCTGTGTCTTTTCCAACATGGCTCAGCCAGCCAAGCACTCTCCCTCCCGCGTTGCACTGAAAGGTCACAGCAGGTTGGTAGCCAGTTGCCCCATTCACCACAAGCTTTGCCGCAGGGTGACTGTACCGATCTCAGAGGAGTTCTGCCAGGAGTCACGCAGCCGTGAATCGGGCCCTCCCTGTCCCAGCAGAAATTGACTAGGAAAGGTCGTGAAGAAGTTAGCCACGCTGCGTAAAGGGGCAACTACATCCCCGTGGTTTCAGAGGCCGTGATACCAATCTCTCGGACTCCGGCGCGTGCCAGGAGCTGCACCCCGGCAGTCAGCGGGATTACACCAGCGCGAGTGTCAGACCAGGTCAGACTCTACCAGCCTGATTCTTGGTAACACCCAGGCCCTTTCGCGGTGCTCTGGCAGTACAGGTGGGCCCGACAATGGGGAAACCCCCCCCCTCTTCCCTGGCTACAGTGGAGCTGGCGTCAGGGCTCTGCAATGGCCTTGCCCCCTACGCTGGAGACCAGGAGCATGTCCAGAGTACCCTGCGTAACAGCTATTCTCTGCTTCCCAGGGCCCACTGGTCACCATGGGGAGCAAAGCATAATGTAGAGCAGCCTCCGGACTGCTCTAACTTACACTTTGGGGGGGCCAGGCAAGCCTCAGAACACAGGGAATGCAAAGGTGGCTTAAAGCCACCCCGTTCATCAGCCCCCCCAAGTGCAGGAATGGAGCAGGCCCCGTCAACTCAAGCTAAACCCCCCCCATAAAAATCAACGGAGAGTAAAGAAGAGCAGAATACATCCCGACGGCAATTCTACGTCTCCATTCTCCAAAAGGTGATGTGAAACGAGAGAGCCAATCCCCCCCCACCGGAGACAAAGACCTTCATTTAGCCGAGTGTTTACAAGAAGAGGACACACAACATACAGTCGCTCGCTCTACCAGCACAACAATCCCCAGCCAAGAGAGGTAGGTTGGGGCAGGGGTGGACATCAGTCAAACCCAGGTGCCATGTAGAACAGAGTTTGTGCTAGCCCGGCCCAAGGCAGCTCCCCACCCAAAGGTCCCGTGCTGCGTCCAACGGGCAAGGCGGTCTGGATTTAGGCTTTGTTAAAGGCCGCCAGGACAGCCCAGATCATCTCCGTGGCGCTGGCTTTGGTGGCCTCCACGTCTGGGTCCAAGTCCAAGAGGTCCTTTGACCGGTTCATGGCCGTGTCGTACTTGTCGTCCGCCAGCGGGGTGAAAACATTCTCCAGTACGTCCGAGGAGTGGGCCAGCACCAGCAAGGCCAAGGTCCTCCTGTCCATGCGGTGCGGGTCATTCACCCACCGGTCCAGGACACTCTCCTGCAGCTTCTTGAGCAGGCGCTGCTTCTCGGTGGTGTTGGTGACCGGGTGGGTAGTCATGTCGAAGAGCAGGAAGTTCTGCTTCTCCGTGGTCAGGATGCCCTTCTCCACCAGGTTCTTGGCGATGCGCTCCCGCACGTTGCGCAGCTGGTACTGCAGCTTGAAGGGGTTCCAGGTCTCGCCTGCGGGACAGGGAGCCGAGGTTTGCTTTTTAGTGGCAAAATCAAGGCAATAGGTGGGCATCCCCCCACCCCGCCCTGCGCCACAACATCCCAGGGAGAGCTCGGATACTGCACCTCAGCCACCCCTGCAATGCTGTTCCAGTGCTGGGACCCTCCACACCGCTCTGCCCATATACCTCAATCCTCTTCCCATCTCGGTCCTCTGCCCAGTTCCCCCAGGACACCTTCAATTTGATCCATAATCCCAGACACAACACGTGCCTGCTGATGGGGGGGGGGGGGCGGGGGAAGCACCCTGGAACAGCACCAGTCATGCCCACCCCCAGGCAACCTCCCCCAACCTGGAAAGCAGCAGCCCCTCCCTGCAGCTCCTAGCTGTTCCTCCTGCCTCTGCCCCTCTCTCTGCTTGGCGCAGCTCCCTGGCTCAGCTGCCCCACAGGGAGGGGAGGGCCTGGCTGCACCAGGTGACTGAGCAATCTGGGGGGGGCACGTGACCCTGCACCCCCCCCCCCCCCCCCCCCCCCCCCACACACACACACACATTGCCTCTGCCTAAGCCCCTGTGCTATTCCAGTACCAGGCTCCACACAGTTGAGCCGATGCTCCTCAGTACCGACCCACAACCCACTCACTAATGCACTAGCTGGAGTCTTGCTAGGGCAAATCTGTCTGCCCGGGCTGGGAGGCTCAGCCCATCTGCAGTGTCTGTAGACTTACCCTTAAAGGCCTAAGGACACGTCTATGCTATAGCCACACAGCCATAGTGTAGATGCTTCCTAGCCTCGATAGAAGGGGTTTTTCTGTCCATGTCGTTAATCCGTCTCCCTGAGGCGCTAGGATCCTTCTGTCAACCAGGGTGACTTAACTACAGCGCTCCGGGCACAAAGGTTCCCACAGCCAGGAGCCACGGAGCTAGATCGAGCTATTTTTTACGTGTGAACCAGGCCTAGGTGAGGCTGAGTATTTAGGAAGCAGAGCCGCACGGAAAAAAGCACAAAGGTTGCTCCGTCCAGGCCAGAGAGGAGCACGAACCCACCCATGCAACCTGCCAGCCTGGATTCCAGCCCAATCAGGGACGAGATCAGCCCCGGGCGAGATAAGTCTGAATGTGCCGTGAGGCACTGCCCCATGAGAGGGGAAGCGCTTGGCCTCTCCAGCACGCTGCACCGCCCTGACCGGTTTAGACCTTAGGCTGGGGTGGGCAAACTTTTTGGCCCGAGGGCCACATCAGGGAATAGAAATTGCATGGCGGGCCATGAATGCTCACAAAATTGGGGTTGGGGTGAGGGCTCCAGTTGGGGGTGAGGGGTTTAGGGGGGTAGGAGGGTGCTCCGGGCTGGGATCGAGGGTTTGGGAGGGTGGGGGCAGGAGGTTGGGGTGCGGGAAGGGGTGCAGGCTCCGGCTGGGGGTGTGGGTTCTGAGGTGGGGCTGGCGATGAGGGGTTTGGGGTGCGGGAGGGTGCTCCGGGCTGGGACCGAGGGGTTGGGAGGGTGGGAGGGGGATCAGGGCTGGGGCAGGGGGTTGGGGCACAGGGAGAGGCTCAGGGGTGCAGGCTCCAGGCGGCGCTTACCTCAAGCAGCTCCCGGAAGCAGCGGCATGTCCCTTCTCTGGCTCCTAAGGGGAAGCGTGGCCAGGCGGCTCTGTGCGCTGCCCCATCCGCAGGCACCGCCCCTGCAGCTCCTATTGGCTGCAGTTCCAATGGGAGCTGCGGGGGCGGCACTTGGGGAGGGGGCAGTGTGCAGAGCGGAGCCCCCTGGCTGCCCCTATGCATAGGAGCTGGAGTGGAGGGGTGGGGGTGGGGGGGGACATGGGACATGCCGCTGCTTCTGGGAGCCGTGCGGAGCAGCTCCCGACCCTGCTCCCCGGCTAGAGCACTGAAGCGGGGCAAGCCCCAGAGCCCGCTCTACAGCGGGAGCTCGAGGGCCGGATTAAAATGGCTGATGGGCCGGATCCGGCCCATAGTTTGCCCACCCCTGCCTTAGGTGATCAAGCAAGAACAAGCATAAAGTGGCTCATGGCAGAGCAGGCCACCAGGAAGCAGAGGAGGCTCTGTTCAAGGCCAGGCTGTCGTACCTGTGAGCAGCTCTATCCACGACTGGACTGTCTCTGCCGGCTCTGTGGCTTTGATGTGCTTAAGGGTCTCATCTAGTAGGACGTCGCCGGTCGGGGTGTCTGACTTTAAGAGCACCTAGGAGGACAAAGACAGACACGCAGCTTGAGGCTGGATCCCGGACTGGCTACCATCCCTCTATCCCAGAGACGACGTGGCTTGATCCTGCTTTGGCTGGCAGCTTTGAAACGGGTTCTAACGGGAGAAGCCCAGGAAGCATCTTTGACCAAGCTCAGCAAGACGCCAGGGCACGTGTAACCCACTCTGCTGCATGGGCTACAAGCCCCATGCTGGGCCCAATCCACAGAGGATATGACACTGCTACAGCCCACGTGACGCTACAAGGGGCTCTCAGACCCACTGAAGCATTGTCCCGTGCATCGAGCACAGGATGGGGCGTCAGGACACCTGGGTTCTATTCCCGGCTCTGTAATGTCCTTGCACGGATTCAGTTAAATCACGTGCAACTCTGAACACAGGCACGGGCTCAAAGCCAGCAGACGTCCGAGTTACGCCAGACTAAGGGCTGGTCCACACTAGGGGCGGGGATCGAAATAAGATACGCGACTTCAGCTACGAGAATAGCGTAGCTGAAGTCGAAGTATCCTATTTCGAATTACCCGGCACTTAGCTCGCGTCCTCGCAGCGCGGGATCGACGGCCGCGGCTCCCCCGTCGACTCCGCTAACTCCGCTCGCCCCGCTGGAGTTACGGAGTCGATGTGAGCGCGTTCGGGGATCGATGTATCGCCTCCAGACGAGACGCGATACATCGATCCCCGCTACATCAATTTCTACCCGCCGATCCGGGCGGGTAGTGTAGACGTAGCCTAATGGAGTTACAAGCGTGAGAGTGAAAGGAACGTCAGGCCTATGCGCCAAGAGGAAGGCTGGCCCAATGGTTAGAGAACCCGGCTCTCCAAAGCTAGTACAGTTCCCTGCTGTGACATTCTATACCTTGGGGGAGCGCCCTGTAACTCCCATATCCCTCAGTTATGTACGATTGTGATCATGCATAGAAAGCAGGCCATGTAAGGTATCAGGGGAAAGGTTATGATCTGGTGAAAGTCACTGCTCTATCTAAATGTGTATGTCATTAGTGCATATGAAGTTACGAGATCGCGTTGTATGGTTGTCACTAAAGCATGAATTGGCCAGATATTAGCTCCCCAGAAACAACAGCAAGGAAAGTAACCAACGCCCGGGCGGGTGTCAAACAACCATCAACAGCCATTGTCCAGCAAGGGAGCTACAATGCAATGACTCACCTGCATGAGGCCACATCAGGGGAATTGCTCAGCCTGGCCTGGGGACTCAGCAATGCCCGGACTTGTGTTCTCCAAGCACATGGGACTGAGGGTATAAAACAGAACACAGGGGCCCCAGGCTGGGCCTTTCTCCTGCCCCCACCTATGCTGCAAGCAACAAGGACACGCAGAAGACTCCAAAGGAGGAGACTGGCCCAGACAAACCTGTATCTTAAGGACTGCAATATCCAGTGCGGGGGAGAAAAATGGCTTAATTTAGATGTTACCCAGTCTAACAGGGTTGAGAGTTTAGACTGCGTGCTTATATTTTATTTTATTTTGGTAATCACGCTGACTTTTTGCCTAACACTTAAAAATCTATCCTTTGTAGTCAATACATTTGTTTAACTTATCTTTGCCAGTGTGTTTGGTAACGGTGTGTGCTCAGGTTTACAAAGGCTGGGGTATATCCACTTTCCACTGATGAAGTGGTGAACCATTTAATAAATTTGCACTGCTCATCTTGAGCAGTGCAAGACGGTATATTCCTGAGGTACAGAGCTGGGAGGTTTGGCTGGTGCCTCTCTCTGTGTGATTCATGAGTGGTTCTGGGAGCATTCATGCAATCTAGGATGGTGGGGGGGCTCCACATGCTGTTGTGCTGAGTGAGAACAGGGCCTGGAGGGGTTTGCTGCTTGTCACTAGCAAGGCATTGGGAGAGACAGCCCAGGCTGGAGAGTTAAGGGGGCACAACGGTCCCAGGCTGCACCCCGGGGATCCCAGTACACCTGCTCTGCCACAGACTCCTTGGCCCAGTCACTTAGCCTCTCTGTGCCTCAGTTTCCCCATCTCTGTAGTGGGGATGACAGCCCTGCCCTGCCTCCCAGGGGTGCCTGAGGATTAAATGCACTAATAACTGAGTGCTCAGGTGTTACGGCGCCTGAGGCCACAGGAGCGCCTGAGACATCCATCTGGATGCAAGCTGCCATTGTCCATGCAAACCATCGTTATTCCAGAGGCATGGGAAGGAGAGAGATGCCTCCCCACCCCCTCCAGACAACCACAGGCCTGGCTCACTCCCCACATCTGACCCTGAGCGCTTACCTTGCGGCCTCCTCGTCCCGGCCTCTGTCGCGTTCTTCCTCCAAGCCCGCAGACCGGACGCGGGGCCCTGATCCCCGCAGCGCCCTCCCCCCCGCCCCCCGCCGTAAATCTAGAATCACTCCATCGCTTTCCTTGGAGCGACTTCAGATTTACCCCTGCGGCGCTGATCAGAGCCCGTGTAAACGGGCTTGATTCTCCATTGCCCCGTGCCGTCCTTGACACGGGTGCAGAACGCTCACAGGTCGGGATGGCGGCGTTCTGTAGCCAGGTCATGCCAGGCTACACGACTGCAGGGCAGCGGGGAATCAGGCCCCATGGGTCTGAAAAGGTAGGGGGAGGGGATCTCCCCGAGGCTAAGGGCCTTGTCCTCCTTGTTGGCCCAACAGGCACAGAGACCAACCCCCAGGGCAGGGTACCTTTCTGTCCAGCAGCCTCTTCTTCCTCATGGTGAGCGGCTCCAGCTGGATGCGTCCACGCAGGGCCAGCTCGATGAGAATCCCGCCGCGCAGGCCCGAGGAGATGCAGTCGTTCCAGAAGGACGTATAGCCCTGACAGGGGAGAGGGAGGGAGGGAGGAACGCCACCGGCATTAGAGACAGAGGAACCCTCGCAGGACGGAGTCGTCAAGAAGTCACTGCAGCTCCTTTGTAGCCCACCCACCCCTCCGAGGAACTGAAGGCAGCTCAAGGCCCTTCACTTCTAACAGCTAGAGATAATAGCACCACCTAGCCCTTCTCTAGCACTTTCCATCAGCAGATCTCAGAGCCCTTTACCACGGGGGTCAGGATCACCACCCCCATTTTACAGATGGGGAGACCGAGGCACAAAGCGGGGAAACGACTTGCCCGCAGGTCACCCAGCAGGCCAGAGGCAGAGCCAGTCCAGCTACAGCGTCTCCAGTGGCAAAGGCCTGCCCCTTGGAGCAGGAGGGTCCAAGGTCTAACCCCGCTTCCCCTACAGCATCAGAACCACTGCAATGTTCCCCAGGTTGTGCAGCTTCGAGAGCCCTCAGGAGCGCGCGGAGTCGAGAGGAAAGACAGAAGAGCCATAGAAGAGCCAGCGGTTCTGAAACACCAGGGCCCCTCTCCCAGCAAAAGCCCAGTCTACCCATTGGCCCCACACGGGCAAATGCCTGAAAGCGGCTTTTTTCGTATGATGGCTCCAGAGCAACACTAGGCACCCCCCCAAAATGGACAACAGGGCCCGATTTTCAGAGATGCCGAGCACCTGCAAATCCAAACTTATTCCCACCCCTGAGCGACGTAACTTCTACCGACGTAAGCTGTAGCGTGTACATAGCCTAGCAAAGGGCAGTTCTGCTCAGTGAAAGAGACTTGACCAGCACAATGTTAAAGGGTTGGGCCAGCAACCTGTAGTTCGCCTCACGGAGCCGATCCTTCCAATATCAACGCTGAGCAGCAGATCACATGCTCTTCGCCAGCTGGCTCAGGTTACAGCAGAACCTACTTCCTGCTTAGCAGAGAACATGCCCACTGCAATGCAGGTTTCTTCAAGCATGTCCAGGTGTTTGCAGAGTGTACGGGAAGTTTGCGCCAGCCCCGGCTTCTGAAACCTAGCCTAGGAGTTGAGTAAGAGCTTTGAAAACTAATCTGACTGCAGCCCACGCTGGCCTGCCAAACCGGTTCAGAGCAGAGCCCTGCAGCAGTGCTGGACTACAACTCAGGACTCCCGGGTTCTATTCCCACTCCGCCACTGAGCTGTTAGATGACCTTGGGCAAGTCACTTTGCCTCCGTTCTCCTTCCCACCTAGTCTATACATATCAAGGATGGTCTCATACTATGCAAACAGGTCCTTGATCTCAGGGGAGCTACTGTAACATAAATAAGAAGTTTCACGCTTCTGCAATTCTGGGACTAGTCAACATTTGAGAGAGGGGTTTGTGAGCAAACACCCCACCATGGAAAAGATTTGAGAGACAGATGTTAAGGTTTGCATAGGCTCTGGATGTGACCCTATAGAGAATTTTATTCTTCACAATGGGAGGGAGGGAGGGAGGGGGGGGGAAATCAAATAAACCCCCTACAGAGCACAAGTCTCAATGCAGTTCTATAGGTTTGAAAGAGTTAGAATGTCTATAGAACCCGTAGGAAATTCTACAGGACCTTTTCCCATAAGGGACATTGCTTTCAGCATGGTGGGGGGAGGGGGGAGAAGACGACAAGAGAGAGATTGAGTATCTGACCGTAATGGTATCATTGCTTGGTCCCGTTTGCCTGCCCACCGCCAATACTTCCCCATCAGCATTAAACCCATGGGGAAGCATGCCAGAAACACACCATGCACCCTTTTTACAATGAACCAGAACTGGGTCAGCGGCTGGCACGAGAACTAACCAAGGAGCAGTAACCGTTTCCCATCAACCCAGCTTTCCCAGAGCTTACGAGATTTCTGAATAACAAGGCCGCTCAGGAACACATGAAAGCCCTGACAACTTGAGACATGCATGCCGAACAATTAGCTGCAATCAGAAATTGCTTGTAAGCCCTGTCGTAAGAGCGCTCCTGGCTGTCCGCAGCTTTATCTTTAAGCCCAAGGTGTACATCTTTGACTAGACTTCTATTAAGGTTTGGATAACAGCATTCTCCCCAGTGTCCTGTCCGGATTGCACTCTGGCTAATTACATTCTGCCTACTTAAATCCACCAAGTCAATTTCCAGCTAGCGATGGTATTACTCGCTCGCTTGGGATGGGAACCTCTGAAATTGTTGGGTAGCGTGGTTGCGTGCTGTTAAACAGCCGCCGCCTTCCACCCTAGAAGTGGCTGCATTTCGACCACGGGTGGGGAAGCGCTCAACGGGCCAGATCCTCAGCTCAAGTAAACTAATGCAGCTCTATTGAAGTCAGCGGAGCCACACTGATTTACACCAGCAGAGGATCTGGTTCTGTGTATATAGTCTCACACTCAGTTTTCTAATGCACTCCATTACTAACCCTCCATACATGATAGCTATGAGAGACAGTCACTCAGATCACGTGAAATTCACCCTTCTCAGCACCAGGTTCCATAACACCTGGCAGAGCCCTACACGGAGCGTGTACGTGAGGCAAAGGCCTCCACACCAGGGCACATTTCAACCATTACGCCTAGCTCAAGGGGTGTTGAATAATGCCCCCACCCCCGTTTAATAGCAAAGGGCCCGATCCTGAGAAGCATCAAACCCCTGCCACTCATCCTATCTTCAGCATCATAATTAGAGTAGGTCCTAGAGTTGCCAGCCAGATCATGGCCCTATTGCGGAAGAGTCCTTGCCTGGAACAGCTCAAAGGGGGCAGGAAGAGGCACAGAGAGGGACCTTGCCTCCCTGCTCCCAGTCCAGTGTTCTAACCACTAGATGACACCATTACACCAAATCGCTCCGGATCAGATCCAGACTGAAGAGTTTAATGTCAGCTGAGCAGAGGAGTATGGGAAATGCAATATACCATATTCACACTATAACACAGGCACAGGAAAAAGGCCCATGAACAAGACATCCTCAACTCTTATCTTTTGGAAGGCAAGCGACTAAGGATTTGGACGCTGCTCGCAGAAGTCATCAAGGGAGAAGTGTCCAAAAATCAAGAGGAATTTTCTTTCACTACCTCTAGCTGAGGAGACAGATCAGCTGAGCACAACGAGGGGAATCAAATATTTTAAAACCAGCCAGATCACTGTTTGCTGGGAGATCCATTCAAACCCCGCAAAGCGTCTCGGTTGCAGTCCCTGACCCACGAAGGCCCTGATGCTGCAGATGGATTCATAGGTTCAAAGGCCAGAAGGCACCGCTGTGATCTCTAGTCTGAGCTCCTGCATGGCACAGGCCAGAGAACTGCCCCCAAAATAATTCCTAGAGCGGAGCTTTTGGAAAAAACATCCAACCTCGATTTAAAAATTGGCAGATATTTGCGTGTGTGCTTCACTTGCGTCAATGAGCCTGCTCCTAACCACAGATGTCAACAGGAGCTTTGCCATAGACTTCAACAGAGATTGCACCAGTCCATAAAGCTGAACAAGCACATAAAAGTATTTGCAGAATCGGGGGCAGGACAGGTAAGGCCTAAAACAGCATCTAACCAGCTTTCAGGCCTCTCAGCTCCAAATGGATCATTAGGGAAAGATGAATAAACTCTGCAGATGCTAAGTTTTGAGGATTAGAAATGGAATAATAATTTTTAAAAGTATACAGATTTTTAAAAAAATTGCAATATTCTGCAGCCTATAAAGGGTTAATCCATAACTCCAAACATCTATTTATATAGCAAGCCTTGACACATGCACTGGGTGCGTTTAGCAGGGCAGAACAATAAAACGATACAATAAAAAGCTAACCTTTATTTGCTTTACTCATTTCCTTGTGGCAAGGGATCAAGCAACGCAGGAATCAAGAGTTCAGAGGATCTGCTGGGTGCTTTCTACAAAAGAAACTCTCCTTTTAACCACACATTTTTTTTGCTCTCCAGAAAAGGGTTTCAAGTTCACCCTTTCTTTTTAAAGCAGGATATTTGCAACCTTTGGAATTCTGTCCAGATTTGGTTTCCGATTATAAATGCCAGACTGATTGCCTACCCTCAGATGGATTGATCTATGACAAGAGATATAGTGAAGCTGGAAGAAAATGAAATGGCATCATTGGGCTTCCAGACAGAAAATGGGCAACATTTTATTTCTCCTACCACCACCACCACCCCCCACCTCTTTGTGGTCAAAGCTTTCCTCTAAACTTTAGGCTGCATCTTTATTGTCCCTCAACAACTCCATATGAAGCCGGAGCAGTTTACAGGCAGAGAGATGGTTGTTCTTCCTGCTGGCACATCAGATTCAACTGGGATCTGAGAGTCAAGCTGGGTTCTTTCAACACTGGTCAAAGTGGACCCTCTATACCCTAGCCTAGCATGAGACACACACTAGATATGGTTCAGAAGTATCCTGTGTGCTGAATACACCTCAAAACAAGGGCTGTCCAGAAAACAAGAATTCCTTTTCAGAAAATATTTTGAGGTTTTGACATTTGTTTCCATTCCAACGAGGAATAAAACCAAGATCTTGCAAATTTGATTTTTGGTGTGTGTGTGTGTGAGAGAGAGAGAGAGAGAGAACGAACAGAGAAAAAAAAAAAAGACAGCAGAATAGCCAACTGCCTAGTGATTATGGCACTCACTTAGGATATGAGACACCCAGGTTCAAGTCCCTGGTCCAAATCAAGCAGAGCAGGAATTTAAACCTGGGTCTTCCACATCCCCAGTGCGTCCCTCAACCTCCAGACTACTGGCCATTCTAGAATCAATCAATCAATCACACACACACAAAATTCCATCGTGGATACAAGAAATGTTCCCAACAAAAGTTTCATCCAAACCAATATGTTCCCACAAAAAGTTTCGGTTTTCACAAATGGGCATTTTGTGACGAAAACCATTTTGTTGAAAAGTTTCCGACAGGCTCAACTCAGAGCGTTTTAACCAAAAGCGGGCAATTTTTATTCTCCACATTGTATGAATAGGGAAACTGAGGTGCACAGTGGGGAAGTGACTTGCCCAATGCCACACAATGAGTTAGTGGCAGAGCAAGGCATAGAAAACAGGAGTCATAGAATCATAGAACTGGAAGGGACCTCGAGAGGTCATCTAGTCCAGTCCCCTGCACACAAGGCAGGACTGAGTATTATCTAGACCATCCCTGACAGGGGTTTGTCCAACCTGCTCTTAAAAATTCCCAATGATGGAGATTCCACCACCTCCCTAGGCAATTTATTCCAGTGCCCTAATGTCCAACCTAAACTCATGACTGTTAGTCGGGTGCCATGGCCGCTGGAGCACACGATTTCTGCCTTTTCTTTGAGAATGAGGAGAAGAATATTGAGGAGCAACATACAAAACACAGAACGTCGGGTTTTTGGTCCAATCCATCACCAGTGGGTCCCCTTTTCATCACATTACAGAAAACTGCTCGCAAGAGCTTATCAGCATCGGCCCTACAATCCACCCCACCCCATTGGCAACTGGGTTCCAGGAATATTTGTAGGGTGGGGTGGGTATGAGAAAAGAGTTTGAGAACCACCGGTACCAGCCAGTTTAAAAACAGGAAGGAGGAAGAATTTCACAGCAAGATGGGGCCATATCCAAATCTGCCTCCCCCGCTCCCCGCGGCATTGTTAGCTCCCTAGACTTGGCCCCTTTCCGATTCATCTTCCAGCCATTCTATAAAACATTAACTCAAGCAACAATGTAGTGTTGCAAGAATCAGTTTGAATGAGCCATTAATTAGGAAAGACCAGCTACATTTTTCAGCCCTGACATCAGAGGAGAGGATAACAGAGTTTCTTAGGGCTGGTCCACACTAGAAAATTAGCTCAACCCAGCAACTGGGCTCAGGGCTGTGAAAAAACCCACACCCTTGAGCGATGGCGTGAAGACAGCTTAAGTCCCCATGTAGACAGCGCTAGGTCAATGGAAGAATTCTTCTGTCCACCTAGCTACGCCTCTCGGGGAGGTGGATTAACTATAACAGTGGGAGAACCCCTCCTGTCGCTGGAGCGTCTACACTGAAGCACTGCTGCTGTAGCACTAAGTGGAGACGTAAGCGTACACCAGGCCTGAACCTAAGTCAGCAGAGCTAAATCAGTCAGGGATGTGAAAAATCCTGGGCTCCGTAGCCAGGCCAACCTAACCCCCAGTGTAGACGCAGCTAGGCTGACAGGAGAATGCTTCTGTGGATGTAACTACCGTCGTTCGTGTGTGCGCGATCCTAAACCGACGGAAAACTCCTTCTGCCGGTGCAGGGTGCATCTACCCCACAGGGTTTATGCCGGCATAGCCACGGCAATGTAGCTATGCCGGTACAACAGTCTCGGTAGCGTGGACAAACTCACAGCAGGAACGTGCGGCTGCAATCTCTGCAAACGGAACAGCACACCCCTTCCTGGGCAGTAATCACCGTATCCCTCCCTCGAGGCCACCCTGAGCAGCCCCAGAGACAAGAGGCCAACTCCCTCTTCAGAGAAAAATCATCATGTCGCACACCGATTGCCTAGGGAAAATCCTCCACAGTTGCCCCTCCGTGGTCAATGCCAAATCATCGCCTACACGGGCTAACAAGCCAAGAGACACAGGCAGTAAGCATCTAGGGGTTAGAGCAAAAGTACTGGGAGTCTCAGGACTCCCGAATTCTAGACCCAGCTCTGAGAAGTGGGGTCATGAGGTAAGAGCAAGGAATAAACAGTCAGGACTCTATTCACAAGCTCTGCGACCTTGGGTAAGTTGCTTACCTCTCCGTGCCTCAGTTTCCCCATCTATTAACCCCCCCTCCCCCTCTCTCTCGCAGGGGCAGCTGTGAGGCTTAATGACATGGCTGCACTAGAGGGCCCATGGGACGCTTCAACTAAAGCATAAGGGAGAGAAACACGACAGGAATTCTCTGCATTGGTTGATATTTTGCTTCCAGTTGCAAATCAAGATGTTGGCTGATCTCTATAGAGCTCTAACTAGTCTAGAAGCTGATTCTCTAAGAGACCCACCCCCAGATAACCAATTGCAGCTGCTGGAGGGTATTATTAAATTATTATTATTATTATTATTATTATTATTATTTATTTGCATTATCATAGCATTTAGGAGCCCCAGTCATGGCCCAAGACCCCCTGGTGCTAGGTGCTGTACAAATCCAGAACAAAAAGTCAATCCCTGCCCCAAAGAGTTTGCAATTTAAGTCTAAGACAAGCGACAATGTTAGGGGTTGCTTCTCCCATCAGTCTCTAGTAGAGGGTGCCACAGAGCATTTTCACCAAGGCGTGCTCAGCTGTGAAGTTCGCTTCTACTGTTGGCTCATCCGAGCCTGGAACTTGCCACTTCCAGAGCACAGCGTGTGTGTCATAACCCCTCCACTGCGAACACAGATTCTCCCCAAGAGTCAGGGACCTGCGCTTTCACATCAGTGGGCGCCGAGTTCTATCTTTGCCATCACCACACAGTTCCAAACGGGCCTACGGCTGCAGCTCATGCAAAAAAGTATTGCAACGAATCTGCGGGCCTCCTTACGCCTCCATCACATTAGCCTCTGATCTTCTGTCCCTACCCACTGCCATGGCAGAGACCTCTGTCTGCTTTCTGTAGGTGTCTGGGTCCTACAGATAGTCCAAAGGACACATGGTTGAAAGCAGAAGTTCTCAACCCCGGGAGGGGAATCAAACTTTCTAGGAGGACGTCGCGACCTGGTGCACGGGGTCAGGAATACGATGCCATTCAGGTTTGGCCTGGCTGCCCCCTCCAGTATGCCAGATGGAGGGGCGGCTGGGCCAAATTTGAATGTGTGGCATCACAACGCCCAGGAACACTCATCAATGCTGAAAGAGATTCTGCCCGGCAAGCGTTGTGGGTATTAAGGTATGTGCTTTGACAACATTTCCCAGCCTAGGCACAGTTAGACAGCAGGGTCAAAAGACTGATTTATTTAACGCAGAATCCCCTTTATTAATGGCCCCAGGTCCAGCTAAATTACACTGGACAGTCCCATTTTGTAAGGGGTGGGAAGGGAGAAAGAGTGGTCCAAGTTAAAAAAAAAAAGGGGGGGGGGGTTGTGGGTTCATCATTCAAAAACGGTTCAGAACGCTGGTTTAAAGCAACCTACATCGGGCTGAAGCTAAAGGGTTTGGCACCAAAAGAGTTAAAGGGAATGAAAGGTCACTGCACTGCTCCAATTACATTTGCACCTGAGCGGCTCTCAAATATTTGCTCTCCGAAGTTATCCCCAGCATCCGGCTTATCACCCGGCTTGCCTAGAACGTCCTACTTAAATTAGCAACCCCGAGATTTTATTGGTGCTCTTGAACCAGAGGCACTGCCACCATTTGATCGAGCAGCGCCTTAGACCAGCACGGCCTGCTCACGTATGCAGCACAGGCAGTAGGCCCATGTCAGCGAGCCACGTGTAACCGGGATATTGCCAAACCGAGCCCTGCAGCTTGATTTCCAGAGGCGCTGGCTGCTGCTGAAGTTACCAGGAACTGCGAGTGTTCAGCACTTCTGAAAATCAGCTCCCTTGTTTTACAGGGGCTCAGTTTGGAGGACCCAGGAGGCAGTATGACCTAGTGGATAGAGCACTGGAGTAGGACTCAGGAAACCTGGATTTTGTTCCTGGCTCAGCCACGTCACCTCCCCTCTCGGTGCCTCAGTTTCCCCATCCATAAAATGGGGAGAATGAGCCGGACCTCCTTTAATATCTGGGAATGAGAAGCACTATGGAAGAGCTAGGGGTTATTATTATTTCAGTGCTGAAGGTAATGCATTACACCCAACAAACTCTGAAAATACTCTCTTCAGGCTAGGAGGAAGGATGGCCTAGTGGTGAGGACGCTAGCCTGGAATTCAGGAGACCTGGTTTCAATTTCCTGCTCTGCCACACGCTCCCTGTGTGACTCTGGTCAAGTCCCTTAGCCACCCTGTACCTCAGTTTCCCCCACTGTACAATGGGGATAACAGCCCTGCCCTGCCTCGCGGGGGGTGCGTGATGATAAATACATTAAAGATCATGAGGTGCTCAGATATCACGGTGATGGGGCCAGATAAGTACCTGAGACATCAAGAAGAATCGATCCAAGGGAGCAGACAACTCAGAGTAACAGAGTTTGCAACCATTCACTTCCAGGTCAGCAGCTTACTCTGGGGAGCATCAAATGGCAAAGCTAGTTACTAGTTGCTAAGTCGGAACCGAGCTGGCTGTGTCTCAGTCCAGTCCCTGGTGGCCCGGTTGTCCACGTCACATAAAGATCATCCTCACAAATGGCCATCTCCGTAGAGGGGCCAAGAACCGACTCCCCAACAGATCAGGGTCAAGACACACGGGCAGGGAAGCTGGTTGTCCATGTTGCATTTACCCTTCTAAGCGAAGGGCTGTTAAATCAGCACCTTTCACCTCTTGGGGGAACCAATAAAACAGGAGCCGAAAGGCCTCAGCGACGGCAGACTGAAGACAGACGCACCAGTCCAGCAGAACAACCTGCCTGAAATGCAGCCACAAATAGCCACGTGTGAGCAAAGGGATACATGTCCAGCAGAGGAATCCATGGCTGTTTTACTCAGGGAATGAGAAAAAGCTATGGAAGGACAACGCAAGCACAAGGACAAGTCATAGAATATCAGGGTTGGAAGGGACCTCAGGAGGTCATCTAGTCCAATCTGCTGCTCAAAGGAGGACCAATCCCCAGACAGATTTTTACCCCAGTTCCCTAAATGGCCATCTCAAGGATTGAACTCACAACCCTGGGTTTAGCAGGCCAATGCTCAAACCACTGAGCTATCCGTCCCCCTCCCTTCAAATGGGAATGAAGGAGGGACTGCATTGCACTGGTGCTGTGTGTTGAAAAGGCCAGATCATCCCAGATTATGCAGGAACAAAATCTCCGAGCAGGGAACAGGACATCTGGCAAGCAGACAAGGTCTGTCCCACCTAGAATGGGAAGAGGCTGGGGGCTCGCCCTTCTACACCCACTGATGGCCTGGTATCTCCACAGAACTTGGACCCATCTGGAGAGTAAATGTAGAAGGTTTGTAACCATGAGAAGAAGGAGGTTCTGGAACAGCCTCCCAGAAGGAGCGGAGGGGGTGGGGGGAACACAAACAACCTAGCTAATTGGAAGACGGAGCTTGATAGGTTTATGAGTGGGAACACATGATGTGGTTGCCTGTGATAGAAGGGATGACAATGACTAGGAAGTCCCTTCCGGACCCATGTCTCAGCTTCCTTTCAAGTAATAGAGAAAAAAAAATATTTCCAGCCCTTGGGGCTACAGAGAGATGCCTGAAAACGTGCCTTCTAAAGGTTCCATCGGAAGATTTTTAAGACAATCTTGATTTTGGGTGGGCCTGACTCATGATTTTTGCACACTTAGGGCTGGCAACATTGCACATACTCAACCTTACCCGCACGAGCAATCCCACTGATTTCAAATGCAAATTTAGGCACAAGTACAGGATCTTGGCCTTAGAGTCTAAGCCCCACAGGGCGCGGACTGTATCTAACTAGAATTCTGTGCAGCATCAAGCACAACGGGGACCTGATTTTGATTGGCAGAGCTGGATACGGAACCCAGGAGTCCTGACCCCCAGTCTCTTGCCCTACCCCCTGTGCAAACCGAGAGTCAGCCACCGTCGCTGGTTTGAACAATCTCAGACATCTAGTTACCATGTTAGCAGCCACAAACACAGAAAGCCCTTCTCAGGAGCATTGCAGCCAGAGGTGCCAAGGCGTTCCTTTCAAAGACACTGCACTGTCCCATTCCATAGCAAGAAGCCGCTCCCGGCTGCACTGAACAAAAAGGGTACAGTCTAATTATTTTAAATGGCACCTGACTGCAGGCAGACAGAAGAGATCTGTTGCTTCAGTGAGATGAACTAATAGCAACTACTAAAGTACTGGTTTCAGAGTAGCAGCCGTGTTAGTCTGTATCAGCAAAAAGAACAGGAGTACTTGTGGCACCTTAGAGACTAACATATTTATTTGAGCATAAGCTTTCGTGGGCTACAGTGGACTGTACTCCTGTTCTTTTTACTAAAGTACTGAATGCCTTGTGCTAGAATCGCTACAGATCCAGGTTAAGGAGTGCACAAGGGTCACCCTGACCGGTAGATCTCACAGCGGAGAGGAAGCTGTCTAGCAGCTGGCTTTCATCGTCATGATTTAGTTATATTTAAGGCCCTACTTGAATCGCGGGATGATTGTCAAAGAATTGTGGCTGAGGGCTGGTCCACACTAGGGGCGGGGATCGAAATAAGATACGCGACTTCAGCTACGAGAATAGCGTAGCTGAAGTCGAAGTATCCTATTTCGAATTACCCGCGCTTACCTCGCGTCCTCGCCGCGCGGGATCGACGTCCGCGGCTCCCCCGTCGACTCCGCTAACTCCGCTCGCCCTGCGGGAGTTACGGAGTCGATGTGAGCGCGTTCGGGGCTCGATGTATCGCGCCCAGACGAGACGCGATACATCGATCCCCACTACATCGATTTCTACCCGCCGATCCGGGCGGGTAGTGTAGATGTAGCCTGAGTTGCGGACAAGACATGGAAAAAAATCAGGGAAAAGTAATAATGGACCTTTATTAATTGAGGAAATTTGGATAAGCCAGAGAAGCCCTATTTATTTAAGAAAAACTTGCTGGAACAATATAAACTTTCAAGTATTATGCTATGCCTGCTAACTTTTTTTTTGTTAACCAGATGTTTTGCTGCAGCTATATTACAGTCATTAATGCGCAGGGCTGACAGCCCGAGCCCCAGCCGCTATACATGGAGTTCTACTGTACTAATGGGGGGGGGGGGGGGGGGAAAGTGTGTTGCAAACCTCAAAATGTGTGCAAAATCATGGGACTTTGCAAAGTAAGCTAATTAAAATCAAAAGAGCTGTGGAAGTCTAATATTGCAGGATCCGCAATATCGCAAATTAAGTAGAACCTTGGTTATATTACAATAGCATCTAGAGGCCTCATTCATAGATTCATAGATTCTAGGATTGGAAGAGACCTCGAGAGGTCATCGAGTCCAGTCCCCTGCCCTCATGGCAGGACCAAATATTGTCTAGACCATCCCATTGCATGGGCACTGTACAGCCACACAGTGAGAGACAGTCCCTGCCCCAGAAAAGCTTATAATCAAACAATATTTAATCATTTGTATTGTGATAGCACTTAGAGGCCAGAGCCCGGTGTACAAGACAGGCAAAGTGTGGGAGAAAATGCTATTATCCCTATTTTACAGATGGGAAACTGCGGCACAGAGAGATTAAGTGATTTGCCCAAGGTCACGCAGGGAATCTGTGGCAGAGCCATAGCTCCCGAGTCCCAGCCCAGTGGCTTAACCCCAAGACCAAATTTCCTTTCTGACTTTGCTCTGGTATTGCAAAGATTACAGACAAAATGATGGAAGGAAACTTTCAGGAAGACAGAGCTACCCAATTCCACACAAACGAACAGCACCTCCCCCCTGCAGTTTCAAAGTTGTTGGGTTTTTTTCTTCACTTATGTGCTAAAAATACATCACCAACAACCTCTGACCACTGTTGCTGTGTGCTGCTAAACAGCTGCTGAGTTACGCCCCAAAGGGGCTTTTCGATCAGATAATGGAAACATTTCCTGCAGTTATATGGACATTTTAATCCTGCTGTAGGGCCAGAACTTGCAACCTTTTCTCCCATCAGGGTCAGGCTTTGTTAGTGTCATATATTTAAGGGGCCTTGCCTGTCAAATGAAAGTCACTCCCCCCAGCCCAAGAAAATCCTGTACCGTGCAGATTTGCACATTTTCACCTGCAATATAGATTCGATTTTGCTTCTGTCGCAACGGACGCGCATGTCTGTTCTTTATAAGTACTATGGAGTGTTCAACAGCTGTTGGGATCCTGCTTGGCATAGATATGAGGCGTTATAATGCAGGTGGAAAGAAGAACTCTTGTGCACTGGGGCAAGGAATTCACTTTTCAGAGACCATTAGGAGAAGCCAAGAATTCCTGGGTCCAATTTCCTATTGCCCAAGGGCCCCTTTGTACAAACGAGATTGGCACAGAGAATCTGCAAAGCCGGTATTAACAAACAACCCTGGTGCACCACTGGCATAGAGCCAGATGTGCCCCTGAAGCAGCCCAGCGTACAAGGCAGGTTGTTCTGCTGTAGGGTGTGGGCGGACCAGAGAAAGGAGGGGGTCTCGCTAGGGTGGACTGGTAGGTTGGCAAATCTATGTGCCACTTAGGGCAGCCCTAGCCTTCGCTGAGGCTGCACGGGCCCCTTAATAGGTGAGGTGTAAATGGCCTCTCCTCTGCCCGTGCGCAGGGATGAATCCGCCCCCTGTATTGGGAGCACGACCCAGCCCCGCTCTCTCCAAAAGGCTCACAGCTTTCTTGCCTATGGACCCTGTCACAAGGGCCTTGTGCAAAAAAGGCGGAGAGGCATTTTGCTTCTTTATGCCACATCACGTTTACTTCCTAAGCAGAGCACCAATCCAACAGGGTCAGGCAGGAAGCAGACAAAGAACCAATCACAATGGCAAAATGCCACAAGATCCTCCCACTGCCAGGCAGTACAGCAGCAGCAGCAGACCTGCCCCGTGGAAGATCATCCATCCAGCCTCTGGGGCAGGAGGGAAAGAGCTGGGGATCCACCAGCCTTGTCACCATACCCCCTGGCACAGCCGTGCCTTGTTGTGGCGCTGGGCTTGATGCCACTCAGAGGGTGCTTATGCGCCCCTTTGCACAGAGGAACTGCACTGGTTCTGCTGCAAGAGGGGCCTCTGGATCCACAAAGGGGGCAGGCATTGCCCCCTACAGCACTTTCCCACCAGCACATCCAGGAGCAGTTGCTTCCATCAATGGCACTGCCCATGTAACAACAACGCTGGCAGCCAAAGACCCGTTACCTCCTTATCCTTCAGTCCCAGGAGCAGCACCTCCTCCATGAGGGTCAGGCGGATATCTTTGGAGTCACCCGACTCCTCCTCGTCCAGGTTTCTGTCTTTCGAGTCGTCGTCCTCGCCCTCCACCCTCTTGTCGGCGTTCTTGCCCACGTCAGCACGTCGCCCTCTGTGAATGAGCGTCGTCATCCTCTCCCACAACTAGGAGCTAGCAAGGGTAACCAAAGGAAGTATTGATGGGCGCACCGGTTCCAGAAAGAATGGCTTAAAGGTACTAAATTACAGGGAACCAAAGGCTGGAATCCCAGTAGGGCCAGGACAGCCCTGCCCCTTTACAAGGCAAATATTCTTAGTCCAACACTGCTAGGCAGCATTTACAACACAGGAGTGGCTGCATTGCACTGGTGCTGTGTGTTTAAAAGGCCAGATCATCACAGATTATGCAGGAACAAAATCTCCCAGCAGGGAACAGGACATTTGGCAATCAGACAAGATCTGCCCCACCTAGAATGGGAAGAGGCTGGGGGCTCGCTCTTCTACACCCACTGATGGCCTGGTATCTGCACAGAACTTGGACCCATCTGGAGACTTAGGTCTTCACATAGGTTTTCATCCTTCCTAACCTCATGGAGCCAGGCTGTTGTGGCTTGGCTGCTTATGGCTTTCGCTGGAGTCCCCCACTTCTTTAGGGAAGGGATAAATTTAATGAGTAATCCCTGCAGGAGAGGGGGAAATGGAGGTACACCAGAGGGGTTGCCCACCCTGGCCTAATCCTGCAAGTACCCCAAAACCCCAGCTCTCACCTCTACAGGTTCTAGGGCCAGAAGGGAACGTGCTCACTCCCTCCCCCGCCCACCTCCATTTCACATATAAGGGGCTTTTGCTTCCCATGGCTGATGGGACTGCATGGCCCAGTTTCTTAGGCGAGTTAGGGTAGGAAGGAGCTATAGAAAACGAACTGGACTCAGGCACTGAACCTAAGAGGCAAAGGAGGAGATGTTCCCAGCAGACCCTGTCCATGCGGGGGGTGGGGGTCTAGGGAAGAGACACAGGCACCCCTCCCCCACATACTTCCCATTACCTCTGCCAGGAAAACTTAAATTCCAGCAGGGAAAAAAAATTATTTAAGAGGGGGGAAATCCTCCCCGCTGAAATTTACAAATTAAACGAGACCACTGTGAAATGTACAAGTGACTTCCCAGTTATTTAATGTTGGTGCCTAAGAATTTAACCCTTGTTGGAGATTTTCCCCAGCCTTACCTGTGACTCTGATCTCCTCTTCTGGGAGGCCTCGTCCAACCCCCCTTCCCCTCTGCTTTGCCTGGTATTAAACTTCTGAGCCCAGAGAAAATAGAAACTTTACTTCCTGGTTGAGCTGGAGCAAGGGGGAGGAAACACATCAGCTTCCGTATCCCTGGGTAACCTATCCTGGTGTTTGTTAATGCCCAACTCAGAGGCTGTTCCTCCAATAGGGATTGCAGGGGGTGGGTCCCTGCTGATACAGACAAACTTGTAGGGTGGCAGTGCTTTGTTTCTTTTTCTTTATTGACAGCTGAGGAAACCAATAAGAAGATGTGGGGATGGTGGTAGCTTGTTCAGCCCTCAATGCCACCGACCAATGGCAGATGCAGAAATCACCACCCTGGCGACCGGAGTCATAAAGGTGTATTGTTGTGAAGCTTGGTGGGATTGTGTTGTGCTGTGCGTACGGCACCTGTGCTATGTTATCTTGCATTGTGTGTGGTGAAATGGTGCAGTATTGCCTCGTATTCTGTACTGTGCAACAGAAGAATATTGCACCATGCAACGTTACAGGGTGCAAGTTATGCAGCACCGAACTGTTATCACATAGTTTACCCAGCCATGCAGTGTAGCATTGTGCTGGACAATACAGATAACAGCGAGGCAGTCATGCATTATTTTGTAACAGTTCTGTTGTGTAGGTGTGCTATGGTATTGCATCATATCATGTCACAGCCATGTAGGGTGACCAGACAGCAAGTGTAAAAATCGGGACGGGGGTGGGGGGCAATAGGTGCCTATATAAGAAAAAAACCCCAACATCGGGACTGTCCCTATAATATCAGGACATCTGGTCACCCTACAGCCATGCAATATTGCACAGTATCTCATGCCAGCATCTGCTAGGCAGCTGTGCAATACTGCATCATATTGCATGCTGTGCTGCTGTGCAGTATTTTAGCATATTGTATATTGAACGAGATGTAGTAGGCTGTGCAGCTATGCAGTGATGTATTGCATTTGTCATCCAGCATTTTGATTATAGCGTTTATCTGCATTTCACTGCATTTCAGCCGTGCAGTATTCAATGGAAAGCTTCTGTTTTGAGATCATGTGGACAGCAGAACGAGAGACAGAAAGGGGAGTCTTGGCTGTAAAAAATGTTTGGGAGATAAATCTTGTTAAAGCCGTCTACAAAATTAGCAAAGCCTGAGGCTGTGCAACAATAGCTGTTTGTCAATTAAATCCCAGTCATCTAGCTCACTCCACTGAACTATGAATGAATGTGCTGTCACAAATGTACAAATCCCTCTGCAAACGATTGACAAATCCCTGTCCACAGGAATATAGAAAATTGAAGCAAAGTTCTGCTGTATGGTAAATGACAGCTGGTTGGCTATTTAAAATGTGCCATCTTTTCAGTAGTTTTCACCATCAGAACAAGATTGTGTTTTAAAGTATTTTCCTTTCTTCATCCCATATCTTATTCATAAGCATATTAAGCTGGCAAGAGGGAAAAACCCCCTTCTGTAGGAACTCTTGGGAAAAAATGGTTTGAGTGAAGCACAAGAGGCTGTATGAAGTCCAGGAACTTCGCTCTTCCTAACAATTATATGTGGAAGGCACTGAAAGCTGGTGGGAGGCAGCGGAAAAACCCTTGAGGCCTGGGGGTAGTTTTTGTTACCATAAATATGGGCACTAAAGTGTGATTATGTGTAGGAACTTGGAGAACTCCACTTTCAGGGCCTGTTTGATGACCGAGAACAGTATATGGGGAGGAAGGATTAAAGACTGAATGTCACTCTCTCGCTCTTTTAATTCTTGAACACAGAAGATCTTTGGGAATAGGATCATGTGAAGAAACCCCGTGATGGCATACCGCAGGGGGTAGAGGGGAGCTGAGACCCAACTAGGGTTACCCCCAGACACAGAAGTGTGCAGGGAAGAGTCCTGTTTCAGGGGCATCAGCTCCCACCCTCTCCCCATGTGAGCTTAGGTACAAAAGAAACTGAGGGGCCACCCAGAAGCTCAGCTGGCTGGAGCAGAGACCAGCAGTACCTAGGAATGACCCACTCCCTCCCATCTACCCCTTTGGTCTTCCCACTTCAGTCTCACTGCCCCTGCTCCCCTTCCTTTCCTTTGACCCTCGCCCTCTTGCCCCCCTCTTCCTCTCTAATTCCCTCTCAACAACCCTCTTCCACCTTTCAAAAAAGAGAAACCAACAAAAAAATTATGGCACATTTGTGACCATCACATTATTCACTCTGCTTGTATGGGATTGTCCTATTCCCCCAGCCCTCTGTCTCTCTTGTCAGTTTAGATGGTAAGCTGTTTGGGGCATGGACTCTTACTCTGTTTGTACAGTGCCTAGCAGAGTGGCATCCTGATCTTGGGTGGGGTCCCTAGATACTACCATAATACACATAATAAATGCAGTGCTGGCTGGATGTCTACCTGCAGTAGATACTACTGGGGGAAATCTGCGCCACTGCACATGCGCAGAATTTATGTCCCCCGCAGATTTCTTTGCTTCCCCGCTGAAAAATGACTTTCTGACAGGGAAGGAAAGGGAAGCCACAAGAGCAGTCATGCGCCCCTCCCCAGCAATATGTTTTGGGTGCCTAGGGCAGCCGGCAGAGGTAAATCACTGTGAGGCAGGGGGCAGGACTGGGGAAGACCTGGCTCCTACCCTGTGCTGGGTTCAGCTGTTAGTCCCAGCTGGGCTGGGGAGGACGGGACTTTCTCTTCCCCTGCATGGCATCCAGTGCTGGGTTAGACCAACCCCCAGATTTCTCCTCCAGCTGCAGGAAGCTCTGCAAATTCCCCCCCCTCCCCACTTCCTGCACCCATTACTGCTCAGCTGCAGTGGGAGAGATCCCTATAGAGGGAGCTGCTTCCCCATCTACCCAACCCCCATGCATCCAGATCCCCTCATGCCCTAACAATCCCCCCAATGAGCCCCACTCCCCCTGCACCTGGACCACCCTGACGAGCCACCCACACACAGATCAGAGCCCCAACCAGCTGCACCTGGATCCCCATCCCACTGAGCCCCACTCCCCCAGCAGCTGGACTCCCTCGCCCAAGCCCTCCCCTACCCAGACCCCCTTGGAGAGCTGCACAGTTGTTATGCTTATAAGAAGCACACGGTATTGGGTATGTTTTGGCTAACACAGTGGCCTGTGTTCCCCAGTGCCATGCTGGAGCCTCCACATTTATTTGACAAATAAAATTTGCAGAATTTTAAAATATTGTGCACAGAATTAATTTTTTGGCACAGAATAGCCTCAGGAGTAAGCAGTGAACATCTGACTGCCCTGGGAATCAAAGCAAGTTGCAGATTCAACAGGCCATCAACACTATAGGAAATGGAACCAGTATCCACAGATCTTTGCAACGTGTCAGGAGCCTGTTAGTTACATTTCAGAATTAAACAGAACAGATCTAAAGGATCGAGTTTGTTACTGTCAATGTATTTTATATTAAACAGTTTTAGAAGTGGCTGTTCTGTACCTTAGGAGGAATTATGGTCAGCTCTTCCAGCTAACTTTATTCCCCTGTTCAAGGTTACTTAGGTTAATTGGTTTCGGTATTGCAGGGGGATTAATTTGATACTTGCTGTGAAGTTTGAACTCTTTGTTCCTCCTGAGGATTATGGCTGGGGAGCTTTTCCCATTCCCTCTAAAGGAGCCTTGGAAAGTCTGAATTTCCTGATGTGAGCTCCAGATTTTGGCTGCCCCCATAGGGCTGTGTTAAGGTGGCAAATAATACAGAAAACTTCCACACTTCTATGTATTACCCAGTTGTAGTGCTGGAGGACAGGGACTAGTGAACCAGCAGCACTGAATGGTCCAGAAGAGGTGTGCCTGGCAGGGATGGGAGTGCTGCCATCCATAACTTCTGCACGGTGGACACCACTGAGAGGCTGGGGGGAGAAGACAGCATAGAATACACCTAATGGCAACCAGGATCATGTGCAGGCTTTTCACAGACAATGCCTCCAGCCATCACCTGCACAGATGAACCTGTCTCTCTCTACCCAGCACACAAATGGCATGCAAAATGGCATTTTGCATTTAGGAACCTTCTTAATTCAGCCCTATACAAGGAACTCTACTGCAACTCCTGATATATTATGAATACTTGGAATGTGTTCATCTGTGCATACAAATTGTTCTGGTTGAAACAAACAAGGCTTAGCAGGTACTATTTATGCCCTAATATTAAAGCACAAATCTAAGCTGAAGATGGGTAAGCAGGGGTTCTCCTTTAAAACTGCAGCATAGGTCTGACCTCCAGAGTGGAGGACAGCAGAATTCCTGAGGTGTGACAAGTAAAGTCTGAACCAGGGAGTATTACATGGGGGAAATGGGAGAATAGGAAAGGAGACGGGGTGTGCCTGTTTGGTTTTGTTTTTTTTCAGAATGCAAACAATTGTAGGAATCATATTGCATCATTCCACATTATTATGCAAAATCTATAAAACAATATTTTTACTAATGTTCTCCATTAAATTGTTCTCAAATACATTCAGATCCTGTGATTTTTCCTCTTAAAATAAAACAAACAGAACTATGTAGAGAGGCAATTTTTCTTCAACAGTACATATTTTATTTGGGCTGTAAAACCGGCAGACTCTAAAACAAGCAAGACACACCAAGTGAAAGTCCTCAGCCTTTATGAACTTTTCATTAAAAAAGTCAATCATCTACTCAAATCAAATTTATGGGTCATTATATTTAACAAATATACAGTCACAAATTATTAAATAACATTGTTTTAATTAGGAAATAGGATAAGAAGATATTCTTAGTTTAAAAGTTAAAATTCAAGGACAGGAATGTTTAGCTATTCACATCTAATCCAAATACAGCAGTAGTTGTTACCTGTATTTATAAAGAGCATTATTCCAGTGGATTTAAAGTTATAAAGAGCAAACCAAATTTATTTTTTGTAAAAACATGCAATGGCACTGTTTCTGACAGCTGCAATTAATCATTTCACATACATAAAAGCTGAGCTGTCTATATTTCAGATATTTAGTTATAGCCTGTTATAATTGGTACTACTGTACTTGGCATAGCTGCCTAGCACACACAACATGATAACACTTAGCTGTTATATATATCTGGCATCAGAGCTGCATATGGATTCCTACATTTCAGTTCAAAATTAGGAACTAAAGACATGAATGCTGTTTTTTCTTTTTTAAGCTTGGGTGAGGTACCAATTGGAGAAATGAACACAATCAGGCCACCTGAAGTTTGCTTCTTAGAGAAGCTATAGTATTATTATAGAATGACTACACAATTTTCTTAACCAAATTTCCTGATGTAATTCTACCAAAACTCAAAATTCCAGTTGAGATTTTAGTTTTCATGTTCAGTCCATAAGGCATGTTCTGAACAAAAGATTCTTAAGCTTCTGAGTATGGTCCAGGAAAAGACACCAGTGGAAACTTTGCATAGTTTCACTTCCAAGAGTATACATTGTACACCAATAGGATTTCAGCAAAATCTCTAAAGAAAAGGTGTTACTGAAGGCTTCGCTAAAAATCTTCTTGATTAAAAAGTTTTTCTCAGATCAGATGAATAGTTATGCCCTGTCTATCCTTTTAGACTGGAATACAACCCCCTTTAAAAAATAACTTTCAACTTTCAATTCTTGACAGAATTTTTCCGGTGTATAAATTCTGTGTTTGACTGCATATAAAAACAAAAAAAGAACCTTAAATTATCTCTAATATTAACAATATTCATATTAAACACCAAATGAAAGCTATATTGAGAAGAATTCTACAAATAAACAGCAGGGAGGTGATATCTAAAACCGCTCCTTTGGTTCACTAAATTTTCTCCTTTTTGGCAGTGCATCTTGACTAGAGGAGAGTTCGTACTGATGAACCTACCAAGAGAAAATACAGACTGCATTTCAGTTCCCTGTATTTCACAAACCATGGCTCTTTCAGTTGTGTTAGGTATCTTAACATGGAAAAAGAACTTCATAACAAGAATCAACTATATGAAACATCAAGCGGTGCAAAGAATATCCAATCCTTACAATGACAGTTGTGCTCACGTTTGCAAAGCTTGGAATAATATTTTGATAGTAATCAGTTAAAATACAAGAACTTTCTCATGCACTATTGAAAGGAGGTTAAAAGTTATTTGTGATCTAAGGGCAAAGGCTCCTTTGTGACGCTGCTTCAAATGCAAGTAAAATTTTCTCAGAAGTTCCACTTTAACATCTAAAGCTCATGTTAAGTAGGTACTGCACATCATCAACCTGTCAAGACACAGGGTTTGATTCTGATGACACTACATTAGTTTTCACTCATTTAACTCCACTGACTTCAATGGAGTTACTTCTGGTTTATTTAAGTATAAAATAAGACCAGAATTTGGCCCTCAGTCTTTACTTAACTTGTTGTGTTCTTTTTTATCTAAAGTAATTATGTTTGTATATCTTTAACCTTAAATAGTAATAATAATGAAAGGTTTATTTTCACAGACAAATACAGAAATAGTAACTGTATTTATTTCCCTTTCTTATGCTGTATACCCAATAACAAAAATACTGAATGAGGTTTTGGGGTGGGATTAGAAAATGCTCATTTAAAACTGGTATAGTGATAAACAGCATCTTGAAAAATCACCAGACCTTTTTGTTTTATATTATGTATTTTATTTTCCATTTAGAGATATTTAATGCTTGTCACCAAATGCACAAAATATAACAACAAATCCTTTTGCTTTCTGCATGCAACTTTAAAACTTACAAGTTTTTCAGACCAATTTCTCTTCTGGGTTTCTTTAGAACACTTAGCTACTAAACGATTTTTGCAATGTTCCTGAGCCTGATTTTCACCAACCTTTACAGAAACAAATTAACTATTAGTTTTAGAAGAAGACTGCAGACAGCTATAAAGCAGCACACTGTGGATGCTATTGCCGTTCCCTAACCTGTGTTAAAAATTAATGAAGAGCTTTTCAGACTTGGGACAGGGAAGGCATGATTTTTCTTTGCCTTGACATGTAATTTCCTCTCTTGACTGTAAATGGTGAAGGCTACTTCTTTATTTACTGAGACTGGCAGCATTTGTCCCAGAACTCTTATGAGGAAAAGTAATCCATATACAAGAGCTATACAGGGGACCAAGGGTGAAGTGGCCATGCAGGCATATGTATGTACCCCCTGTCCACTGTGGAAAGCGTTTCTATACCAGCCCCATAAGGCCAGAGCAGAAGGCTGCAAGGGACTCCGGCCAGTAAAGGGGCCAAAGAATCCATGTTTACATGGAACAAGTGTCCCCTAAACCATACAAACTGGTGCAGGGGACTAAGGATACTATTTCAGCCCATAGGCTCATAGCCACTGAGAGAGGAAGGGCACATGGACCACAGAGCAGCCCTGTACTGCCCCTGGGCTGAGGGTGGCTTGAGGTTTTCACCCCCAAAACTCCTCCTGTTCCACTTCTGTAAAGCCCAAATACTCAGGCCTCATGTAGGTGGAGTAGATTTCAAAAATTTAGCTACCACACATAAGCATGAATAAGCAAGTAATAATGGATTTTTCAAGGTATGTACAAATCACATATCTGTGATTAGAATTCTGGCCCAGTATTTTATAAGAGATATGAAACAGTACACTGGATTAAGTTCTCATCTAGCATAGGTCCACTGCAGCACATGGAATTAGGCTGGCAGAGAACATGGCCAAGCAAAGAATACAAATAAATCCTCATGAAACCCTCTGAAACTATACAATTAAAAACCAAACACTGAAGTAATTTTTAGAACTAGGCATTCACTTTTTGACATTAGTAATACAAAAGTGTTGTTCATATTCCTAAAATAAAAAGAGCTAAAAAAAAAACCAACAAAAATCTGAAGTGAATCCTGGTCCCAAAGAAGTCAATGGGACCGGAATTTCAATCCTGGACTGTAAATTGTATTTAAGCACATGATTTCATTCTGTATTTGGAATAGAGAGTTGTTGTTTAAAACAAAAAAAAGGATACTGACTGTGTTGATCTGAAATATTTTTCCACTTCTTGTCCTGCCCTCTGACACATCAAGTTCTGATGTCTTAATTGCTAACTGATCAACCTAAAATGGAAAATTAGCATTATTTCAAAATAAGAATTCTTTTAGGATTAAGAGGCAAATTAGGACACAAAGGGCTCAATTCTGCAAGATGCCAAGTGCTTGTTTGCCCCAATCCATCACAGTACTTAAGCACGTGCTTAACTTTAAGCACAAGTAGTCCTATTGAAGGCATGTGCGTAAGTACCAGTGCCTGAATCAGTGCCTCAATTTTTTTCAGTTATAGTCAGTCCCTGGCTATTACCAAGGGGTCAATTTGCATTTGAGCCTCAAGGATCTGTAATAGAAGTACTCCTATTCTGTATTTACATGTTACTACTCTCAGTGTTGTTTTCAGAGAGTACAATAAGAATTGTCGTTATTACAATACCCAGATTTACCTTAGGCTTCCATCAACATTTAAAAGCAGAGATTTCTACCGAAGCTAAATGACTATTATGGATGTCACAATTTTATTAAATTAAAGCCAAATAAAACGGAAATTTTGCCAGATGGTTCTAAGTGGTTGTTGATGGGAGTTCCCGTACATTAATTAATTGCTCAAGAGGTCTCAACATTCAAAATGTTAGTTTGAATAATAAAGAAACTTCACAAAACCCTAGGAAAAGTATTTTAAGAGTAAGACTGGAAGAGAATATAGCTTTTATACCTGAGAATTAGAAACAGGTTTATTCTGGCTTTCTTCAGACCTCGTAAATTCATTTTCTTCACAAGTTAAACTTAATTCTGTGAAAGGTTTGTTAAAAAAAGTTCTAATATTAAATTAACAGCATTTTTACATTTTGGTTTTCAGACATCAGGGAGATATGCATCTAATAAATGTGATAGCCAGACAGACAGGATGGCCAGACACTTGGAAAAGGCTCTATTCTCCCATCTGTGCATGGAAGTAACTATTAACATTAGTGGGAATTACTGTGTCTCATGTCTTAGCTCACTGGGCCTCATTCTCATTTACATGAAAGCCCCTTTACACTGACAGTAAATGGGCATTAGTATAAATGAGAATCAGGCCCACTATATCCTGTTATTGCAAACAGGCACGTAAAGAGACATACTTATGTCTATGTAACACAGATTTATATAAAATGCCCTTAGAATCTGTGGGCTTGATTCTGCAAACTTGTAAGTAGTCCTTACTAACAGTCCCAATGAATTCACTCACATTAATAAGGACTAACTGAGAGATTAAGCATTACAGATCGGGCCCTGGGTCTTGTTGCAGCCAGACTGTTGAAAACTCATGACCAGAGCTGACAAATTTCTGCTGAACTGATTTCATGATTAAAATGTTAGAGCTAAACCCTGCTCCTATCGACTGAAATGGAAGCAGGATTTGGCCCTTATGCTATGTGCCAAGAATTCTGCATCACAAATTTGCAATAACAGGTAGCTGTCTGTTTTACTTCTGTAATGTTTCAGGGGGAAAAGTATTTTTTAGATAAAATCTCAAGTGATGTAGTACTCTTCTATTCTAAATATTTAACCTATTTTAACTGATAAGATATAAATAGAGCACAGCAAAAATTCAGAACAGAAAAATGAAAAGCGCATTTGACAACAGCATGCAAAACTTCGTAAAATAAACCAGTGACATAAAAGAAAGGCATAGCAAATATATTACTAGTATTGTTGTGGGTTGAGCTAAACCTTGTTATAATCAGGGCATAACCACCAACTTTCGTCCAGGTGGCTGAAACAACAGCAGTAGCACCCAAAACACAGGCAAATGGAAAAAAATTGAGTAGAAGCTGAATCATGTGGGCCAAGGGGTTTCAAATGTAAGGACTCAGGTTTTGATTGGTGGAACTGTTTTCTCTCTCTCTCTCTCTCTAGAGAGAGAGGGGGGGGGGTAGCAAGAAAGCCAAGCAGACAGTACAGAAGTGTTGGTAATGTGGCCCTAAGAGAAAGCTATGAGAAAAATATTTTGGCAAATAGAGTGCTGGCTGGAAAGGCAAGTTTTGAACAGAAAGCAAAGGAATTGTCTCCTGCTGTTTAATTCCTACTGAGTTCAGGGAAAAAGGACTTTATGTATAATGTTTGTAAATAAACAAGATTGTATCAAGAAAATCCGGGGCTCTATAATCAATTTCTTCTCCTAATGGAAACAACATATAGGGCTCTGAACTTTGGCTATCCTGTGGATCAAAAGGGATAAGAGTGTGTGTAAAACTGAGTGTAGTACCATATGTTACATAGTCTACTTCTCATTTCAGCAACATAGGAACCAGGTGGCAAGAGCTGAGCTGTCCTGAACTGTATACTTATTACCTCCAACTTTTACAGATGTATTTGCATTTTTCTGAACTTCCATTTTATTATCTGCCACAAAATCTTCCTATATAAAAAAAGAAAAAGAGAGAAGATATAAAATTTAAAAGTATTGGATTCTCAATGGAATAAAAATAATCATATAAAAACATTAAACCGAACTAATTAGATTTGGCCCTAAACTGCTAGGAGGAGGGCCCGGGTCTTCAATCATGGCATTGTGTAATTATTAACACAAAACCTTAGCTTAGTGATCAGGACACCCACCATCCACCCAAAATCTTAAAACATGTAAATAGGAAGTTAAGGGAAATTTTCTTATATTCCTTGCCTACAAAACTGCCAATAACACACTCCAACATTCCATGAGATATTCACTTCCATCTCCAACTGATATCAAATACCAATCTGTATTCAGCTTAAAACTTTAATGGCAGCCTCTTACACTCAAGTATCAACAGTTGGGCACATGTGACTGTCATACATTCCATGCCTGTGGGAAGTTAATCTGCCTTGGTTTTTGCTAAGGTTGCTGTCAAATAAAAACTTTGTTGCAACTTTAAATATGGCACAGCTATTTTTCCACAAAAAATAGTTTAGTCTGTGCTCAGGATTACAAATAATTCCTCACGTTTAGGCCCCAATCTTGCAATTGGTTATGCATGTGAGTAACATTATTAATGTGACTAGGCCATTAAGTTCACTTATGTTAATCATATGTAAGTGTTTGCAGGATCAATGCCCTATATAGCAAGGAAATCCAAAGTTAGACACTTAATCTCCCACCTACTACTACGATGCTGCACAAAATTTACCAATGCTAGTAACACTATATATCAGTTTAGGATATAAAATGAAGAATAACTTGTTCAATTAAAATAACTGGGGAGATGATTTATAGACATAATATAACTGAGTTGGAATTTATCCAGGACACCATGACTATCATGTACTCCCTTCCATTTTATGAAACATTGCATGGGATTTCATACTAAAGATACTGCAGACCATCAGCACCATCATGTCGCACTAGTTCAAAGTAGATCTCTATTACGAAAATAAAAACTGATTGCTCCGGTTTGAGCAGTAAAATTAAGAAGAGAAAAAATCTAAACAACTATATGTAATTTTATTTGAATATCTTTGGCAACTGAATGTTTTATTAAAACTTTGCAGTAGTGGACAATATAAATGGTTACTGACTCTTTTCAAGAAAGTTCAAATTGTAAAACATTTTAAATATAAATAGCATGTAGCAACGTCTGAGCCCTTACATTTATTTGCTGGTCCTGTTCTTCTGGATCATCTTTGTCCAGTCTGATTAATTGCGTAGGCACCTTAGAGTCTCCTTGCTTTAGCATGTTTTTATCAATATTTTCCATTCGTTCTCTCTCAGTTGTCACTTTAACTTTCAGCATATGAAAAGGGGTTGGCACCTCACCCACATTTAGGTAAATAGGCTCCCCCTCAAATATCATTGTGTCAGAATCACCCTCTTTAAAACCAGGAGGCTGGTAATCAGGTGGTGTAACTGCAGAAAATAATTCATGAAATATGCTGAAGTGTGTTCTTAGTCTTAGAAAAAAATGTTTTATACGTATCTGAAACAGATTTTTTCCCTTTGAACGAAGAGTGTTACTCCAAAACAGTCTTTTTATTTATTTTTGTTCCATTTTTTATATTCCATATTCAGTTTGTATTAAATAAAACCTATTTTTCTACACAATAGAAAAGAATCTGATTAGCACATTTAATATGCACAAAAAGATAACCTTGAAAAAATAATTACTGGTATAAAACTGTGATATATTTAAAAAAATTAAGTTACAAAAGCCATTTAAGTGGTATACAAAACTAGGTCTAACTTTCCCATCAAGAGTTTGGTCCTTGTTTAAACCTTTGAAATACACTCCTGCGTTGTCCTTAATAAAAATGCATCATGTTCAGAATGCTTCTGAAAATTTCATAGTCAAATTTCTCACAGTTTTAATTCCAAATGTACATACTGAGTTGCAGTTTTTAAATATCTAAGGTGAAATCTTGACACCACTAAAGTCAATGGCAAATCTCCCAATGATTTCAATATGACCAGGATTTTACCCCAAGAACTCTGAAAATCCAGGACTATGCAGAGGTAAACACATGAGAAAGCTAACATCTGTTTAGCTTTAACATTCATAAAAATTATATAAAATGCTGTTTCAATCATTTAAAAGTATTTATTTATACACTAGATAAATCAAGATAATGTGGAAACAGTACCTTCATCATAATAAAAAAGCTTCATAGTCAAGCAGATATCATTAGGTAACGGGCCCAGATTCTGCATCAGAACATAAATCTTACGAATGAGGAGGATACTTGCTTTCTTGGTGTCTGTACATGTGATGTTGGAATCATTTCCTTTATTCTTACTAGGGATGAACAAAGTATTCAGATCTTTTATGGGAACGAAATTGTTTCTAATGTTATAAATATATCGTTAATTACTTATAAGTTACTATAAATATTTCAGGCAAGTGAATATCACACCATTAGCTATGTAAATCCTCATAAAGTAAATTAGACTTGTGCATTCTCAGCACACTTTAGGATCAAGTCCTAAATCAGGGGCTTCAACTAGTTATGAAACCAACTACTGTACTTTATTAGAGAGAAAAAGCAGGTGAAAGAATATCTTTTATTGGACCAACTTCTGTTGGAGAGAAAGACAAGCTTTCGAGCCACACAGAGCTCTTCTTCAAGTCGGGGAAAGGTACTCAGAATCAGCGTCACAGCAAAATGCAAGGTGGAACAAATTGCTTAGCATGAGTAGTTTCAGAGTAGCAGCCGTGTTAGTCTGTATCCACAAAAAGAACAGGAGTACCTGTGGCACCTTAGAGACTAACAAATTCATTTGAGCATAAGCTTTTGTGGGCTACAGCCCACTTCATCAGACGCATGTAGTGGAAAATACAGTAGGAAGATATATATATATATATATACACACACACACACACACACACACACCCGGTTTACCAGCAGGAGAGAAAAAAACCTGTTTGTAGTGGTAATGAAAATGGCCCATTACTGGCAATTGACAAGGAGATATGAGGAACTGTAGGGGGGGAGGGGGAAATAAGCATGGGGAAATAGTTTTACTTTGTGTAATGGCCCATCCACTCCCAGTCTTTATTCAAACCTAATTTAATGGTGTCCAATTTGCAAATTAATTCCAATTCAGCAGTCTTTCATTGGAGTCTGTTTTTGAAGTTTTTTTGTTGTAATATTGCAACTTTTAGGTCTGTAATCGAGTGGCCAGGGAGACTGAAGTGTTCTCCAACTGGCTTTTGAATGTTATAATTCTTGACGTCTGATTTGTGTCCATTTATTCTTTTACGTAGAGACTGTCCGGTTTGGCCAATGTACATGGCAGAGGGGCATTGCTGGCATATGATGGCATATATCACATTGGTAGATGTGCAGGTGAATGAGCCTCTGATAGTGTGGCTGATGTGATTAGGTCCTATGATGGTATCCCCTGAATAGATATGTGGACAGAGTTGGCAACGGGCTTTGTTGCAAGGATAGGTTCCTGGGTTAGTGTTTTTGTTGTGTGGTGTGTGGTTGCTGGTGAGTATTTGCTTCAGGTTTGGGGGCTGTCTGTAAGCAAGGACTGGCCTGTCTCCCAAGATCTGTGAGAGTGATGGATCGTCCTTCAGGATAGGTTGTAGATCCTTGATGATGCGCTGGAGAGGTTTTAGTTGGGGGCTGTAGGTGATGGCTAGTGGCGTTCTGTTACTTTCTTTGTTGGGCCTGTCCTGTAGTAGGTGACTTCTGGGTACTCTTCTGGCTCTGTCAATCTGTTTTTTCACTTCAGCAGGTGGGTATTGTAGTTGTAAGAATGCTTGATAGAGATCTTGTAGGTGTTTGTCTCTGTCTGAGGGGTTGGAGCAAATGCGATTGTATCGTAGAGCTTGGCTGTAGACCAGTGGTTCCCAAACTGGGGTTCGCGAACCCCTGGGGGTTTGCAAAATGTTATAGGGGGTTCTCGGGAAAAAATTCCCTAATGGTGGACAGAGCTGACCCTAGGGACCCCAGGCAGCACTGGGCCAGCAGACTTCCAAGAGCTAACCAGATCAAAGCAAGGATATCTATCACACTGAGGAGATTTAAACTTCAAGACTCCTTGTAAGAAATGGAAAGGGAGGTGGATATTGTTTGCTGTTTTTAAAATTAAATAGGCAGCTAGTATTGTTTTTAAAATTATTATCAAGAACAAAGGGAGGAGGGATAGCTCAGTGGTTTGAGCATTAGCCTACTAAATCTGGGGTTGTGAGTTCAATCCTTGAGGGGGCCATTTAGGGATCAGGGCAAAAAAAAGAAGGAAAAAAACTGTCAGGGACAGTACTTGGTCCTGCTAGTGAAGGCAGGGGACTGGACTCAATGACCTTTCAAGGTCCCTTCCAGTTCTATAAGATAGGTACATCTCCATATATTATAAGTTTAAGCTTTGTTGTAACATGCAGTGTTTGCCTGGACTGCTCAAGATCTGAACACTTGCGTAGGAGGAACGATTTGAGTTGGCTTCTTAAATACCTTTATGCTGTTTCACATCTGATACTTCTTGATGAAACATAGGAGCCTTGTCTTATAACAGGCTTATTCAAAGTGATACAAGCTACAAAAGTGAGATCTTGGAAAAGTGTTGCCATTTTCATAATGTAATACAAATACTGTAATGATAAATAATAATAGTAATAAATAATGTGTAATAAGCATGTCATTAAAAACAAATTATATTTCCAAGATCACTGCTTTTATTATTTATACTCAGGTGAAGGAGAAAATCCCTGGAAATATTCATTTTTAGGAGTGGGTTTGCGAGACTTGACATTTTAGTGAAAGGGGTTCACAGGTTGTTAAAGTTTGGGAACCACTGCTGTAGACAATGGATCGAGTGGTGTGGTCTGGGTGAAAGCTGGAGGCATGTAGGTAAGTATAGCGGTCAGTAGGTTTCCGGTATAGGGTGGTGTTTATGTGGCCATCGTTTATTAGTACTGTAGTGTCCAGGAAGTGGATCTCTTGTGTGGACTGGACCAGGCTGAGGTTGATGGTGGGGTGGAAATTGTTGAAATCATGATGGAATTCCTCAAGGGCTTCTTTTCCATGGGTCCAGATGATGAAGATGTCATCAATGTAGCGCAAGTAGAGTAGGGGCGTTAGGGGACGAGAGCTGAGGAAGCGTTGTTCTAAGTCAGCCATAAAAATGTTGGCATACTGTGGGGCCATGCGGGTACCCATAGCAGTGCCGCTGATTTGAAGGTACACATTGTCCCCAAATGTAAAATAGTTATGGGTGAGGACAAAGTTACAAAGTTCAGCCACCAGGTTTGCCGTGACATTATCGGGGATAGTGTTCCTGATGGCTTGTAGTCCATCTTTGTGTGGAATGTTGGTGTAGAGGGCTTCTACATCCATAGTGGCTAG
>QXTE01000095.1:4406165-4545216 GCA_003942145.1 Platysternon megacephalum
GATGGCCACATAAACACCACCCTATACCGGAAACCTACTGACCGCTATACTTACCTACATGCCTCCAGCTTTCATCCAGACCACACCACTCGATCCATTGTCTACAGCCAAGCTCTACGATACAATCGCATTTGCTCCAACCCCTCAGACAGAGACAAACACCTACAAGATCTCTATCAAGCGTTCTTACAACTACAATATCCACCTGCTGAAGTGAAGAAACAGATTGACAGAGCCAGAAGAGTACCCAGAAGTCACCTACTACAGGACAGGCCCAACAAAGAAAGTAACAGAACGCCACTAGCCATCACCTACAGCCCCCAACTAAAACCTCTCCAGCGCATCATCAAGGATCTACAACCTATCCTGAAGGACGATCCATCACTCTCACAGATCTTGGGAGACAGGCCAGTCCTTGCTTACAGACAGCCCCCAAACCTGAAGCAAATACTCACCAGCAACCACACACCACACAACAAAAACACTAACCCAGGAACCTATCCTTGCAACAAAGCCCGTTGCCAACTCTGTCCACATATCTATTCAGGGGATACCATCATAGGACCTAATCACATCAGCCACACTATCAGAGGCTCATTCACCTGCACATCTACCAATGTGATATATGCCATCATATGCCAGCAATGCCCCTCTGCCATGTACATTGGCCAAACCGGACAGTCTCTACGTAAAAGAATAAATGGACACAAATCAGACGTCAAGAATTATAACATTCAAAAGCCAGTTGGAGAACACTTCAGTCTCCCTGGCCACTCGATTACAGACCTAAAAGTTGCAATATTACAACAAAAAAACTTCAAAAACAGACTCCAATGAAAGACTGCTGAATTGGAATTAATTTGCAAATTGGACACCATTAAATTAGGTTTGAATAAAGACTGGGAGTGGATGGGCCATTACACAAAGTAAAACTATTTCCCCATGCTTATTTCCCCCTCCCCCGCTACAGTTCCTCATATCTCCTTGTCAATTGCCAGTAATGGGCCATTTTCATTACCACTACAAACAGGTTTTTTTCTCTCCTGCTGGTAAAAGCTCACCTTAACTGATCACCATGGTGTGTGTGTGTGTGTATATATATCTTCCTACTGTATTTTCCACTACATGCGTCTGATGAAGTGGGCTGTAGCCCACAAAAGTTTATGCTCAAATACATTTGTTAGTCTCTAAGGTGCCACAAGTACTCCTGTTCTTTTAGCATGAGTAGTTAGCACATATTCTAAGGGACCAAAGTAGAGTGACCCGTTAACACCTCTACAGTCATAGGACAAAAAAGGTGGTGTTAGTGGGTTACAGACTGTTGTAATAAGCCATAAATCCAGTGTCTCTGTTCAGTCCATGATTTTTAGCAGAGTTATGAATTTAAGCTCCCAGGCTCATCTTTTGAAAGAGTTGTGCAGGTTTCTTTTGAGGATTAGGACAGATAGGTCAGAGAGCACTTATTTAACACAAATCTCCCAGTGCTTTCCCCCTGGGACACAAGCTGCTAATTCATTTAACATACTTGGTCCCTGGTCCTCCAAAGACTTCACATATGCTCAACTTTACGAACTATGAGTAGTCCCATTCAAGTCAATAGCACTATTCACAGTGCATAAGGTTAAGTATGTGTGTACATATCTGCAGGACTGGAGTCTTGAAATGTACCAGTTTCTTTCTCTTTAATATTGGAGGGTAAGAGTTTTTCAAACAATATTTATAGTACAGTATATGAGTGTAATTGTAACCATGTCGGTCCCAGGCTATGAGAGTGATAAGGTGGGTGAGGTAATAGCTTTTATTGGACCAACTTCTGTGGATGAAAGAGACATGCTTTCGAGCCACAGAGAGCTCTGGAGAAACCTGGACAGTACTACACAACACCTGGACTTCATCAGTTTACCAAGACCACCCCTCACTGGAGCTGAATTTGCTGTACTCTCCAAGGGACTGAACTTCTGCCCCACCACAGCACCTGATACAATACTAACATGTGGAGAACTAGAAGAATTCTTCCACCGTCGTCTCAAAGAATTCTTTCACAACAGTGATGACATCATTCACAATTACCATGTCCCCACTGACAATCATAAGAAAAAAGAATCATATGACTAGACACGATAGAACAGATGAAATCACACTCTTGATCATTACCATTGATTGCTTTAGGGAAAAAATTGACTATGAAATCTTTAACAAACATCACATCCACCACAATCTCTCCACAGCCAAGAGGACAACTATACAGTCCCTGAAATCTAACAACCAGATACTGATCAAACCAGCAGACAAAGGGGGCCCCATCATAGTCCTCAAACATGATGACTACATTAACGAGGCCAGCCGATAACTCTCCAACACCATCTACTATGAAGAAATCAGAGAGGACCACCCTACACTACAATTTACCCAGGAACTTAAGGATATCATGAAATCAAATGAGAAACTCATCCCCCACAAACCCAGTCCAGGGACCTTCTGCATGCTTCCCAAGATACACACACAAGAGACCCCAGGCAGACCATATCAGGACCCATAGAAACCATCCTCAAACCGGGAACAGCCATGGGTACTAGGATGGCTTCTCAAAATTCCAGCTTCTTCATGGGCCATCCTGAAGAAGAATTTCTGGACAGATGCACCACAAAACCAATGATATACCTAAGATGGATCAATGATATTTTCACCCTCTGGTTAGACGCCTTAAACTCCACCACAACTCCAGCAACCACCACCCATCCATTAAACCAGGGGCGGGCAAACTTTTTGGCCTGAGGGCCGCATCGGGTTTCATAAATTGTATGGAGGGCCGGTTAGGGGAGGGGTTCATGGCCCAGCCCCCACCTCCTATCTGCCCCCCCGGGACTCCTGCCCCATCCAACCCCCCCTGTTCCCTGACGGCCCCTCTGAGACCCCTGCCCCATCCACACACCCCCACTCCCTGTCCCCTGGCTGCCCCCGGACCGCCGCCGCCCCACCCAACACCTCCTCTCATTCCTGACTGCCCCCCGGGAACCCTGCCCCCATTCAACCCCTTTTCCCCCTGACCACCATCCATACCCCGAACTCCCCTGCCCTCTATCCAACCCCCCCTGCTCCCCGCCCCCTTACCGCGCTGCCTGGAGCACCGGTGGCTGGCGGCACTACAGCTGCGCTGCCCGGCTCGAGCCGGGCCACGCCACCGCCGCCACCACGCAGCACAGAGACCGGGTCAGGCCAGCTCTGCAGCTCCGCTGCCCCAGGAGCTCACAGCCCTGCCGCCCAGAGCATTGCGCCGGTGGCAGCTAGCGAGCTGAGGCTGCGGGGGAGAGGGGACAGCAGGGGAGGGGCCGGGGGCGAGCCTCCCAGGCCAGGAGCTCGGGGGCCAGGCAGGACAGTCCCGCGGGCCACATGTTTGCCCACCCCTGCATTAAACTCTCCCTCGAGCACTCGCACAGTAGCATCCACTTCCTGGACACCACAATCAGCTTTATCAATAGAACCCTACAGAAAACCATATATAAGAAACCCAGGGATCACTACACTTACCTTCATAGATCCAGTAACCACCCCAAACACACCAAGAAATCTGTTATCTACAGCCAGGCACTCAGATACCACAGAATATGCTCTGAGGAGAAAGTCCAGGATATACACCTTAACACACTTAAACCACCTTCACCAAATAAGGACACTCCACCAGAGAAGTAGATTGCATCATGGAACGGGCCACCCAAATACCCCAAGAGAACCTGCTTGAATACAGAAATAAAATCCCCTCTGACCGCACACCACTAGTTGTCACCAGTGCACTATGTGAGTGAAACCAGACAATCACTATGCTCTCAAATGAACTCACATGGAATGATAAAAGACAAAAACACCTTATCACCTGTGAATGAACAGTTGTCATAAAGCGATCACTCTATATTTGACTAGGGCTGTCAAGCAATTAAAATTAATCGCGATTAATCGCGTGATTAATCACACTGTTAAACAATAATAGAAGACAATTTATTTAAATATTTTTGGATGTTTTCTACATTTTCAAATATATTGATTTCAATTACATCAGAATACAAAGTGTACAGTGCTCACTTAATATTTATTTTTGATTACAAGTATTTGCACTGTAAAAAAACAAAAGAAATAGTATTTTGCAATTCACCTAATACAAGTACTGTAGTACAATCTCTTTACCATGAAAGTTGAACTTACAAATGTAAAATTATGTACAAAATAAACTGCATTCAAAAATAAAACAATGTAAAATTTTAGCATCTGCAAGTCCATTCAGTGCTACTTCTTGTTAAGCCAATCGCTCAGACAAACAAGTTTGTTTACATTTGCAGGAGATCATGCTGCCCGTTTCTTGTTTACAATGTCACCTGAAAGTGAGAACAGGCATTCTCATGGCACTGTCATAGCCGGTGTCACAAGATATTTACGTGCCAGATGTTCTAAAGATTCAAAGGTCGCTTCATGCTTCAACCACCATTCCAGGGCACATGCGTCCATGCTGATGACATGGGTTCTACTCAATAACAATCCAAAGCAGCGTGGACCGACGCATGTTCATTTTCATTATCTGAGTCAGATGCCACAAGCAGACGGTTGATTTCTTTTTTTGGTGGCGGGGGTTCTGTAGTTTCTGCCTCAAAGTGTTGCTCTTTTAAAACTTCTGAAAGCATGCTCCACACCCCGTCCCGATCAGATTTTGGAAGGCACTCGAGATTCTTAAATCTTAGGTCGAGTGCTGTAGCTATCTTTAGAAATATCACATTGGTACCTTCTTTGCGTTTTGTCAAATCTACAGTGAAAGTGTTCTTAAAATGAACCACATGTGCTGGGTCATCATCCGAGACTGCTATAACATGAAATATATGGCAGAATGCAGGTAAAACAGAACAGGGGACATACAATTCTCCCCGAAGGAGTTCAGTCACAAATTTAATTAACACATTATTTTTTTAACGAGCGTCATCAGCATGGAAGCATGTCCTCTGAAATAGTGGCCGAAGCACAAAGGGACAAACAAATGTTTAGCATATCTGGCACGTAAATACCTTGCAATGCCGGCTACAAAAGTAGGAGATTGCCAGCAGATTGAGGGAAAGTGATTATTCCCCTCTATTCGGCACTGGTGAGGCCACATCTGGAGTATTGTGTCTAGTTTTGGGCCCCTCACTAGAGAAAGAAGAAGTGGGTATTCACCCACGAAAGCTCATGCTGCAAAACGTCTGTTAGTCTATAAGGTGCCACAGGATTCTTTGCTGCTTCCACTAGAGAAAGGATGTGGACAAATTGGAGAGTCCAGCGGAGGTCAACAAAAATGATTAGGGGTCTGGGGCACATGACTTATGAGGGGAGGCTGAGGGAACTGGGCTTATTTAGTCTGCAGAAGAGAAGAGTATGGGGGGATTTGATAGCAGCCTTCAGCTACCTAAAGGGGGGGTTCCAAAGAGGATGGAGCTTGGCTGTTCTGAGTCGTGGCAGATGACAGAACAAGGACCAATGGTCTCAAATTTCCGTGGGGGAGGTTTAGGTTGGATATTAGGAAAAACTATTTCACTAGGAGCGTGGTGAAGCACTGGAATGGGTTACCTAGGGAGGTGGTAGACTCTCCATCCTTAGAAGTTTTTAAGGCCCAGCTTGACAAAGCCCTGGCTTGGATGATTTAGTTGGGGTTAGTCCTGCTTTGAGCAGGGGGTTGGACTAGATGACCTCCTGAGATCTATTCCTCCCCTAATCTTCTGTGATTCTAAGAAGAGGGCAACATTATCTCCTCTAAATGTAAACAAACTTGTTTGTCTTAGCGACTGGCTGAACAAGGAGGAGGACTGAGTGGACCTGTAGGCTCTGAAGTTTTACATCAGGGGTCGGCAACCTACGGCACGCGTGCCAAAAGTGGCACGTGAGCTGATTTTTGATGGCACACAGCGGCGGGCTGAGCAGCTCAGCCTGCCGCCGCTCTGGGGTTTCTGCCGCCGGCTCCTGCCAGCCGGGGTCCCACCGCCAGTCCCACTCAGGGCCTGCTGCTGGCCTGGGTGAACGAACCCCAAGCTGGCAGTGGGCTGAAACCCCGGCTGGCAGGAGCCGGCAGCTGAAACCCCAGAGCAGGGGCGGGCTGAGCTGCTCAGTCACTGCTCTGGGGTTCTGGCTGCTGGCCCCTTGCCAGCCAGAGTCCCCGCCGCAGCCCCACTCACCTTGCTTCCAGTTGAAGTTCCAACACAGGCCCCCTGCCAGACAGGGTCCAGGCCTCCGGCCCTGCTCAGCCCTACCTGCCGCCAGCTCCACTCACCTCAGCTGCTGATCTGGGGTTCCAGCCGCTGATCTCCTGCCAGACGGTTAACAACTGATCACTCAGAAGCCTGTGTGCAGCTTAAAGTATCCAAATACATGCCAGACATTGGAAAACTCAGCAAGGAAAAGCAAGGGCAAGGATCACACTAAACTGATAAGATCTGCATTTTAATTTAATTTTAAATAAAGTTTCTGAAACATTTTGAAAACCTTGTTTACTTAACATATAACAGTAGTTTGGTTATATAATATATAGACTTATAGAGAGACCTTCTAAAAAACGTTAAAATGTATTACTGGCACGCGAAGCCTTAAATTAGAGTGTATAAATGAAGACTCGGCACACCACTTCTGAAAGGTTGCCGACCCGTTTTACATTGTTTTGTTTTTGTACACTTTTTGATTTCAGTTACAACACAGAATACAATATATATGAAAATGTAGAAAAACATCCAAAACATTTAATAAATTTCAATTGGTATTCTATTGTTTAACAGTGTGATTAAAACTGCGATTAATTGCGATTAATTTTTTTAAAATCGCAATTAATTTTTTGGAGTTAACTGCGATTGACAGCCCTACTTTCTACATTTTTAATTATTTGTCTTAGTATATGCAAATTCCTAAATCTAGACAGCACTTTTTAAAAAGTACTAACCCCAAACCATCTCTGTGTGTGCACACTTGTGTAGGGGAAACCAGAAAGGGCAGACAGAGGGCACTGTGAAATCTGTACATTGACTAGAGTACTAAGTAATATATCCTGCTAAAATGATAATGTACCTTCAAGATTGGTACAGCTGGAAAGTATGTTTCCTTACTGAACTTCATCTTAAGATTCAGCTTCCAAAATCAAACAACAGATAAGAAATTACACCAATATGTTAGCTCAACCTATTATAGAAAGATATCATTAATTGCATAGCAGAGAGAAACCAGGAGGACAATACCTGGTGAAATCCATTACCGGCCCATTGTTGGTGTATTTGAATTTGAACTGATAACATTCTGTAACTGTCTAAACAAAAAAAACAGTAATTATGGATCTAACACATACAGTATCAATTGTTAAGAAGTGAAATACGATATTGTTTCCTATTTTTGGAAATATACTAGCTTTGCACGCTTTTTAAACTGATGTCTACATGTCAAGCAAAAGTTATAATCCATCATTACAATGACATTTCCATGGATTATAGCAGTGGTTCTCAACCTATTTATCATTGTGGGCTGCAGTGTTACCTGGGCCGCAGGTTGAGAACCACAGCGCTCCCCTCCCCTCCAAACCCGCCCAGCAGACCCCTATGCCCAACGCCCGTCCTGCCTACAGACCCCTCCACAGAGTGGGACCAGGAGCAGACCCCAGGCGTGGGGCCGCAGGGCAGCCCCTACCCCCCGACCCCGCCACGCAGCAGCCCTGAGCCCGTACCCTGCCGGAGGCAGGACATCCCCAAGCCCAGATCCCGCCAGGCGAGGCAGGGCAGCCCTGAAACCGGACCCCGCTTTGTGGGGCAGGGCAGCCCCGACCCTGGACTCCACTGTGCAGGGCAGAGCAGCCAGGACCTCAGACAGGGGGGCCGGGAGGGACTCCAGGCCCCACCGGGCAGCCACGGCCCTGGACCCCATCGCTCCAGGCGGCAGGGCAGCCTGCACCCCCCGACACCACAGGCCAAGTGGCCTTTAGCACACAGCGCTAACGGGGCCACATGCGGCATGCAGGTTGAATACCACTGGATTAAAGCTTTATTATGTCATCATGATTCATTCTGACTATTTTTATGCACGGCTTATTTATACAATTGTTGTCGCCATAAATAAAATCTATGTCAGTAGTCTCTTCCAGCCACCATATATTATAAGAAAAAACACAAGTTTGAGTTGAAGTTTTTTAAAGAAAATTTTCAGTTCAAATTCTATAATATTCTTAGTCACTGTCCAACAAATTTCATATACACCATACAGAGCTAGGGTGACACCTGGTGGCTAGTAAAATTATGTTTTGCTTGAAAGAATTCATGGAATTTACTGTATAGAATTAGAAAGAAACTCCTCTTATGGGCAGTTAATTCCATAATTGTTCACTATGAGATTTTTTGCACTTTCCTTTGAAGTGTCTGGTGCTGGTTACTGTCAGAGACAAGATACTGGACTAAATATCAGGTATGGCAATTCTTGTGTTACGATATAACTTCTTTAGATAAATAATAGTGTGAATTTGGACCAAATGTGAAATATTCTATATGCCTGTATATGCAAATTTTAATGTTACTATCAGTAGTCAACCTTAAATATTATATTAAACTTACCTGAGGGTCTTCTGCATGGGTGTAGACCTATATTTTAAAAATAAATAATATAAATATGAGAATAAATAAAATAAATACACTTATTTTGAAAGCTGTGTAAACGTTTTAAAGATACTTACTGCTAGGACAACCATTCTTAGCTGTTTAAAATGTAATTAAGGAAAGAAAAACAATAAATTAAATGTAACTTATAAAATAATCCTGCATACCAATTTATAGTGCAGATTCAAAAAAACAAAATAACAAGTGGAAATTAGGGCCCTGGTTTAGGAAAGCATGTTTACATCCATCTCTATGTAACAAAGGATATATGCATGTGCTTAACTTTAAGCAGACACTTAAGTACCATTGACTTCAGTGCTTTGCTGAATAGGAATGCTTTCCTGAATCAGGGCATCAGAAATTTTTCCAAAGTCATATCTCAGACATCTAGTGCCAAATCCTCAGATGGTATATACTGTGCAGAAGTCTTTACCATCAAGACTTATGGGCCACATCCTGTGAGATGCTGAGCACCTGGAATTGCCATTAATTTTCACATCTGGCTAAATTGCAGTTATTTTGTAAACAGTAGCCCCAAAACCACAAGAGGCAACTATTAGAAGTATACAAATGCACAATGTTTCAGTATATTAAAATATAACAAAATTATGCTGGAAGACTTACATATTTTTTCTGCAAAGCATCATAGCATCCTAACATCCTGTAAAAAAATCAAATAATATTGTCTATCTATTACTAATTACCATTTTGATTTGCTTCTGATTACATAAAAAATCCTACAAAACAAAACAAAATCATGTCAAACCAACCTGGCAGCTTTCTTTGACAGGGTAACAAGCCTTGTGGATGGGGGGGGGGGAAGCAGTAGACGTGGTATATCCTGACTTTAGTAAAGCTTTTGATACTGTCTTGCATGACCTTCTCATAAACTAGGGAAATGCAACCTAGATAGAGGTACTATAAGGTGGGTGCAAAACTGGTTGGAAAACTGTTCCCAGAGAGTAGTTATCAGTGGTTCACAGTCAGGCTGGAAGGCCATAACGAGTGAGGTCTCGCAGGGATCAGTTCTGGGTCCAGTTCTGTTCAATATCTTCATCAATGATTTAGATAATGGCATACAGAGTACAATGGCATTACAAAGTTTGTGGACGATACCAAGCTGGGAGGGGATGCAAGTGCTTTGGAGGATAGGATTAAAATTCAAAATGATCTGGACAAACTGGAAAAATGGTCTGAAGTAAATAGGATGAAATTCAATAAGGACAAATGCAAAGTACTCCATTTAGAAGGAACAATCAGTTGCACACATACAAAATGGGAAATGACTGCCTCGGAAGGAATAATGCGGAAAGGGATCTGGGGGTCATAGTGGAGCACAAGCTAAATATGAGTCAACAGTGTAACGCTGTTGCAAAAAAAGCGAACATCATTCTGGGATGTATTAGCAGGAGTGTTGTAAGCAAGACACGGGAAATAATTCTTCTGCTCTACTCCGCTCTGATTAGGCCTCAACTGGAGTATTGTGTCTAGTTCTGGGCACCACATTTCAGGAAGGATGTGGACAAATTGGAGAGAGTCCAGAGAAGAGCAACAAAAATGATTAAAGATCTAGAAAACATGACCTATGAGGGAAGATTGAAAAAATTGGGTTTGTTTAGTCTGGAAAAGAGAAGACTGAGAGGGGACATGATAATAGTTTTCAGGTATGTAAAAAACAAGTTGTTACAAGGAGGAGGAAGAAAAACTGTTTTTCTTAACCTCTGAGGATAGGACATGAAACATTGGGCTTAAATTACAGCAAGGGAGGTTTAGGTTGGACATTAGGAAAAACTTCCTAACTGGAAGGGTGGTTAAGCACTGGAATAAATTGCCTAGGGAGGTTGTGAAATCTCCATCATTGGAGATTTTTAAGAGCAGGTCAGACAAACACCTGTCAGGAATGGTCTAGATAATTAGTCCTGCCACGAGTGCAGGGGACTGGACTAGATGACCTCTTGAGGTCCCTTCCAGTTCTATGATTCTATGAAAATGAAATTCTTGTGTTTATACTTCTTAATTTTATACAATATAATTTTATATAATGAAATACAGAAGTAATAAACAATGCTTATTCCATTAGTTTTGTCTTTTTATTTGTATTAATAGACATAATTAACTATAATGTTTGCAACATCCAAAAACATACCAGGCTTTTTACAGAACAAGTACAAATTTAATTAAATTGTATGCCTGCCATTATCAAAGACTTTCTAACATGTGTTCATAAATCAGTTGATTAGTTTAACTATTTCACTTAAGTCTATGCATCTTTTAAGCACAAAACCAATATAATTTTTAGTCTTGGTATGTTTATTTAAAAGCTTTAATTGCATTTTACATAAAAAATATACAAAAGAGATACCAAAATATATAAGTAGCCAAGAACTCATCAATAATTTACCATAACCCAATGGAACATTAGAACAAAAGAATAAGAATCAGTCTTACACACTATATACAAGATACTTACTAATACATATTCAGCTACAGATTTTTAAAAACTGAACTCTTCTTTTTTGTCCAGCTTGAGAACATAATCCTCAAATTTAAAAGTTACAAGAATACAACAGATGTAATGTTAATGAAAATATTGTGTCCCAACCTCGACCACTAAAGAATGAGGGCACTTTGGGCAGTCATTTATACCAGTGAAAAGTGAGCACAAAGCACTACTATTCTGATTTGGTAGCATTTTACATCCACATTGTACTGGAGAAAATGACAACAACACAGAGCAACAAAGAACCAGGTCCTGAGAGAACTGTGAGAACAGGCAACAGTGGATATAGGGACACACATTCTTGGCATGAAAATAATTTTTGCAACAACTTGTTTTACCCCAGTTCAGCAGGATGCATAACTTAAAATGTTAGTCATCTCACTGGCTTCAAAAAGACTACTCACATGTTTCAGGTCACAAACATGCTTAAAAACCTTGCTAATATGAATCCCAAGATCATAAATCTTTCCATAAAACCAAATGTGCAAGTTAAGCCTATCACATGGTACTGAAATGTATACATTCTGATTTTTCAATGTGCAAAGTCCGTATACCAAAACAGTAAATACTAAGCATTAAATACATCAAATGACCAGTACTCACTAACAGTGAGTGAACAATTTTTCTTTGACTAGAGAGCTAATTTTCAGACTTGACATGTTATAATAATGTTATGAATGCTATAGAATCAACATACCATTTCACCAACTGAGTGGACCCAGGACAGTTTTTGTCTTCCCTCAAAATTTTGACACAGAGGTCTGAAACAAACAAACAAACAAATACATTTAGTTAGAAAAGTAAAGCTACAATACTAAATTACAAATTACTAAATTACAACACTAAAGTACAGATACAACACTAAATTAAGTCAGCTCAAATAAGCTCTCTAAAATTCTTTGTCACAAGAACAGAGGAATATCTTATGTCAAAGGAATCTCAGAAACAGCATGTTACCATCTAGATATCTTGTTCCATAGGCACATTCTGGAAAAATTCCTCTTAGGTAAGTAATGCAGGATACTGCTACTGCTAGGAGTCTCTTCACCAATATCAAAGACTGCTGTTCAGTACATATTTTATTAGGAAATATTACTGCACTCTAAAATTAAAAGAGAAAGAGAGAGGAATTAATCTCCAGTATACAGGGGGGTTTATTTTCATTCACTTGCCTTTCAAATATTGAAAACAAATAAAATGTCTTATCTCACTAGCCAAATGTACACAGGTCTACCAATTTTATTGTATTGTATTTTATTTTAATGTTAAAGGAACTAACGAAGCATTTTTCAACAAATAATCTCCATCCTTCTCTTGTTCACTTCCCTTGTTGAACATCATCACTATCACGTTATGATAGCCTTCAATCATGTAAAGAGTAACACTAACTTTTTGCACTGTAAATAGTTCTATTGACTTGAATGTGAAGATTCACTGTGCATAAGGCACATGCTTAACTCTTTGCAGTATCAGGACCTTAGTGTTTAACTGAACCCTGTGATCTTTTACAACTGTGTTCAATGAGACTACTAATGGCAATAAGAACTACTCCTGAATAACATCTTCTGTTTATACAGGAACAAATTATATGAATCTGAAATACTCTTTTCAAGTGTAATTAGCTGCAGGGGTAATTTTGGGCAATAAAACAGTCCTAAAAATAATTACTTTATATTCCTGACTGCTGCAATCAAGTGTGCCAAAAATACACTGAAATAAATGGAACCATACCATAGAATTTCTTTGCATCTGGGCAGTTGCCATATTGTCAGTCTTTTCCTATCTGTTAATAAAATTGGGATGTAGCATGGTTAGTTTGCACTCTGATGACACATACACATGTAGATCCAGTCCATTCAGTTTTCAGAACACAGGCCCAGATCTACCAAGGTATTTAGGCTCCTAGGTTCTATTGAAATCAATGCAAGTCAGGAGCCTAAATGCAAACCTTTACTCACATGAACAATTTTTATTCATGTACGTAATCCCATTGATTTAAGTGTGACTACCTATGTGAATGAGGATCACTCATGGGAGTAAAGATCTACAGTCTTTAGCCTGGTTAACGGTACACACTTCCGCTGACATAACTATGTCAGTTGGGATGCAATGAAGGCAGGCAGAATTCCCTAGTGTAGACTCAGCTTAACTGGCAAAACGCACTTTTACCAGTGTAGCTTGTTCTGCTCAGGAGAGATGATTTTACTAAACAGTACAAAACACAGCTGTGCCGGTATAGCTGCATCCACACTAGGTACTGTCTACAGTAGAAAATTAGATCAACTCAGCTACATCACTCTGGAGTTTGAAAAATCCACACCTGAGTGACATAGTTAAGGCAATCTAGGTCCCTGTGTAGATAGTGCTAGGTTGATGGATGAATTCTTCAGTGGACCTAGCTACTGTTTCTCAGAGGGGCACATTACCTATGCCAACAGAACCCCGTCAGCATAAGTAGCGTCTATGCCAGTGTTTCTCAACCCGTGGCTTGCTTGCAGCCCAATCAGCACAGTGACATGTGACATCCTCAGGGCCACACAGGTAGTATATAGTGTAGATGCAACCCACATAACACACAGACAACTGCATATATGGCCCACATTAAAAAATAGGTTGGGAATAGGGTGACCAGACAGCAAATCTGAAAAATCTGGACGGGAGTGGGGGGTAATAGGAGCCTATATAAGAAAAAGACCCAAAAATCGGGACTGTCCCTATAAAATCGGGACATCTGGTCACCCTAGTTGGGAACCACTGGTCTACACTGTAATGTTTCAAGTATGGCCAAGCCCCCTAGAAGTGCTTTGCCAGCATAGTAAGCCAGTAACCGGGCTCCTAGTGTAGTTGTGGCCTTAGGTCTGGTCTACACTTAAAAAATAGATCATCCGAGCTACGTCGCTGAGGCCCGGGAAACATTTCACACCCTAAGCACTCTAGTTAGATCAACAGAGCCATCCGTGCCCAGCCCCGGACAGACTGGCAGAATTCTTCCGCTGACCTACGGCCCCTCAGGGAGGTAGATTACCCACTCCAATGGGGAGAGCCCATGGGCATGGCCACACTACGGTGCTACCCGCAGCTGTGCCGCTGTAGGGTGGACCTGCCCTTAGGACCTGGGATTCTGCTTTAAAGGGCTCCTTTGGTGTCAGATGCTGCCCTCGCCAAAACGGAGGTGGAGATGTGCAGCTGGGCAAGGGGAAGAGACTCATTGGCCAAAGGCAGTACAGCTTCTCCGCTCCGCCCAGCCCCAGCCGGGCCTCGGCAGCGCCCAAGCAGCTGGTGTGGGGCAGGAGTGGGGAGCCTGAAACCAGGGGAGTTGGGGCCAGTGGGGAATCTGACACCCATGGGTGCGGGGGGCCGGGGAAACAGGGGTCGCAACTCGTTGGGGGGGGGTAATCCGAACCGCCTCATGGGCCGCAACCCGGCGCGTGCGCTGGCCCCGGAAAAGATCCCCCCCTTGCCTGGCCCGCCCTAGTGCTGGCCGGCCGCCGCCGCTCCCTGGGCCCGCGCGCACAGCAACCGTCCCCTGCACCTCCCCTTTGCCCGCGCGCTGACAGCTTTCCCGCCTTTTCCTCTCACGCTGTTGACGCGCGCGCGCGCCTTCCTCGGAACGGGGGCCGTGTGCATCGTAACCGCCTTTCTCCCCCCTCTTTCCTTGTTCCCATCAGGGGGCCGTGTGCAAAGGCTTTCCCGCCTTACATCCCAACTGATTTTAGCGCTGCTCATCGTTCCACGAAGGGCCGTGTGCAAAGAGCCCGCGCTGCCTACCACAGCCCCTCCCAGGGCTCCCTTCTCACCCCACCCTGGGGCTAGGGTGCAAAGCTGCTGCCTTTCCCTGTGGTACCCTTGTTCCCCCACCTCTGCCTTGTGTGGGGCCACATGCAAAGGCTCTTCACACCTTCTTCCCCTCACACTTTTGCCTCCCCCCCCTCCAGTCACGTACAAAGGCCTGGTCTACACTGAAAAATTAGATTGCCCTAGCTGCATGGCTCCGGGCAGTGAAAAATTTTGCACCCTGTGCTCTGTTGTAACGTTGCCCTTAACCCTCTGGCGCAGCCAGATTGACCACAGCGGTGGAAGAAGCCCTTCCACCGTGTTGGAAGTGCCTGCGCTATGGCGCTCCAGGGGCACCGCTGTGGTGTAGACAGAGCCAAAGGCTCTTCATTCTTTTTCTTCTCCCGCTATCGCCTCTGTCTGTCTGCCCCGTCACGCCACATGCAAGGGCTCTTCCTCGTGCCCCATTGCCTCCCACCCAGCGCCACTTGCAAACACTCTTGCCCCCTCTCTACTCATTGCTTGCCGCACCACTCCCAGGGCCACATGCAAAGACTCCACACCTTTCCCCTTCCTGCTGTTAACCTAGACGTCACAGGGGCTCGCCTGGGGAAGGAAAACGGGGGTTGCAGTTCATTGGAAGAGGGGGAATCTGAGCCCACTCATGGGGACGTGTGTAAAGCACAGAGCCATTGAAACACCCACACTTGTGTAACAGTGTTAGACTCATATTCTGTAATAGTTACAGACTGTAGGAGGACAGGATCATAAAAACATTAGATCATATTGGATAGTCCATCTCATAGAGGGGAACAGGGCGTATACATGATAGGACAGACACAAGTATAGCCTAATATATAGGGTGACCAGATAGTAAGTGTGAAAAATTGGGACGGGGGTGGCGGGTAATTGGCATCTATATAAGAAAAAGCCCCAAATATCGGGACTGTCCCTTTAAAATTGGGACATCTGGTCACCCTAATAATGTATATGGCAATTTCTGAGGAAAAGTATTAAGAGAGGACTATATTCCCTGTTACTTTTTCATCTTTCCACATTTCTTTGCCAGAAATGGAATTTTTTTTTAGAACTATTTTTGTGAATTGTATTTTGAAAAAGATGCATTGTGCAATATTTAAAAACCAATAACATCTAAGTTAAAAATTAAACTAGCCAAATATCAAGCCGTATCTTTCAGGTTTTGCTTTTATTTAGTAAAAAAGGACAAAAACATCAAAGTTTCAGCTAATAAGCACTCTAATTAAGTGTCCTTTACTGTCCTGGTGCTAGCTACACAATACTGTACCGACACTGATCATCACAAACTAAAGCTTCTGTGGGAAGTAATGCATGCAAAATCTTACAATCAGCCTTTTAAGGAAGTTTTGATAAAACATCTTTGATTGTCATTTAACAATACATAATTTAAAATTAATAAAAACCTCATTCTGAAAGATTAGACTAGCTGTTATCCCAGTACAATTCTTGGGGAATTAACATACTAAGACATTAATTACCAAGAGACCCAGGAAGCAGGACAAGGTAGAACACATAACATAGGTTCTGAATTATCATGCATGCATCTTTTTGTAATACATCACCTACCAAGATTATAACATGAGTATTGCCAACCCCAAGCATTCAAAAATGATGAGTCACGCCCCCGCCCAAAATCATGAGATTAAAAATACATTTAGGGTGCTTTTTATTTGCCTTCTGGTCTTTGAGCCTGTAGGGTTCACTTGGGGCACATTTTCAACCTTTTATCCACAACCATGAGCACTAGAAACACATTTAAAAAAATAAAAAGAAGGATGAGATTCTCGCATAATCACAAGAATCCAGGATCTTTGAGAAAAAACACCAACTGTTGTGATATGTGGGATAAAACTGTGAGATTACTTACTGTCAGTAAATCTCGCATTTAACATTGACTTTGGTGCCATAGTACATCGTATCATTAGGGTTGCCAACCCTCCAGGATTGTACTGGNCTTTCATGGGCGTCTGACGAAGTGGGTATTCACCCACGAAAGCTTATGCTCCAATACGTCTGTTAGTCTATAAGGTGCCACAGGACTCTTTGTCGCTTTTTACAGGAATTAAAGATTATGTCATGTGGTGAAATCTCCAGGAATTGGTCCAACACTATTTATCATACATCATGTCCAACTGTTTTCAGGTGTGTTTTGAGGTTCTTAAAAACCCGAGCATTAAAAAAGGGGCATTTTTGGCAAATTAAAAAGCAACGGTTTCACTTGCAAAACCTTTGAGAAACTTGATTATAGAAAGCTTCTCAAACTTTCTGAACACTCTAGGTAATTATATGGCCTCCATCATTACAAAAATTAGCAGCTATTCATAGAGTGGACCATAAACTAAAGAGATTGTTTTGAGGACTCATCTCCTTCAATTTGTGAACACATGCACCACCTCCACTCCAGTTTGTGACTATAATAGCAATTGCCCACATAGGAAAGTAATATTAGATGCTTTCCTACTATGTTTTTAACTTCTTTTAATGAAACAAGGAGAACCAGTATCATGTGACTAGTTGGTTGAAGTAGTTGGTGTAGATGATTTTCTGAATGCTGCTCCGGACTGGTTAGGGAACATGAAAGCAATATGCCAAGAGCAATATGCCACTCATGAAGTTTTATAGCAAGCAGTGATTCTTACAGTAGTTTTTTGTTCTTGCATTTAACAGATCCTTTGGGGTCCATCAAATTTGTATGATTCAAGACAGGACTTATTGAAAGCTACAGTTCTTTGGGGAACTCAGAACAAAATTAATTTTAAAGCATGTTTGACTCTTCATTCCTGCCTACCAGGATTAAGTCTATTTTTCACATCAGTGGATAGCTGGCAAGTGAAGCTATTCCACAAAGGTTGCCTCTGTTTTTTGCCATCCGGATATAACCTTGATCACCCCATCTGGTTCCCCAGCTGCAGAAGAGAAACAAAAAATATATTTGTTTTTATATATAATATATATATAATGTTAAATCTTTATACAGATTCCCTGTTTTTTGTTTTGTTTTGGGGAACAGGGGTTGCTATCGACTTTTTATAGTATGAAAATCTTAGCAGGGCAAATCTTGTTACTGGTGTTCCTGACACAAAATTTAATTGTTACAGCTCCTTTTCAGTTGTGGCTGAGTGGGAGCTAGAGATGCAGAGCACTTTTACAGATCAGAGTCTGAATGTTTTATAAAAGGAGAGGTCTCCATGAAAAGCAAGATTTTAAATTAAGCATAAATAAGCCTTAGCAAAAATAAAAGTGTGCTCCTAGAGCTCAGAATGCAGCACTTCTCTGAAACCATTGCACACTGGAAGTACATTATAAATAATAAGAAATATAAATAAGAATACCCAGAATTCCACTTTGCAGACAGGGATGTATCAATAAACACATCATTGTTATCTTTGTCAGAACACAGATACCCTGTTAAAGCTCAATAGTTGGGTAATTGTAAATAAGCTAACATCCACAATCAAAGAAAGGCTAACAATGGGGAAAAGACTTTCACAACCTTCTTGAAAAGAGAGCATTGGTCATGCCCATGAGTTTCATATTTATTATCTGTTTGTTTTGCATTTGAGAATTTTGGAGAATTGTCTCATATTTTACTTCAGACACACACAATGTATTTATTTCCTCTTTGCAGGCCACTAGTCCAGCTAGATATCAAAATTATTACACATTGGAAATTATTTAAAAAACATAATGTCAGAATTCAGGGCCAAAATCTAGGTCTATAGTAAATCATATGAATACATGTTTTTGTAATTGAAAAAGTTCAGTGAAATTGCAGGTTCAATTGAATGCGTACACTTGTCTTCTGGAATGAACTATTCCTCTCTCTTTTTGAAACTCAAAGTCTTTAACCTTGTGCTGGTCCATGAGAATTAAAAAGCAAAACTGGTTAGAGAAAGGAAATGAAATCAACTAAACTAGTTGTGTCGAGCTGCCTGTCATGTGCAAAACCTAAACAGAATTAATAGTGAAAAGTAATTAGAATTTTAAAATATTCTTTCATTTTTAATAATCAGAGATATGGCTAACAGTTAAAGACTTTTAAAACATATTTTATTTATTTTGATGCTGTCCTTGTAAAGTATTAAACCAGTTATTTAAGATGATATAATATTTTAAAGAATTTTTAGGAAAGGTATTTTAATTAAAGAAAACTCATCCTTACCTGTTTTTGATGAGCCAGTATGGCACACCTCTGTCCACACAATATCCGACAACAAGAATGGCATGGTTTATATGTGAAGAACTGCATTTTGAGTCATAGTACACACCTGAAAATGTTTTTATTATTATTTATTTATTTATTTATGAAACAGCAATGCCCAGAAGCCCCAATCAGGAGCATTGTGCTCCTGTGATAGGCATTGTATAAACGCAAAGAAAGACAAAGTCTCTGTCCCAAAGAGGTTACAGTCTAAAGTCCCAATTCTGCAATGAGTTCCACACAAGTACAAAGGTACACCCATGCAGGACTGTGGCCTAATTTAAGACAAGAGCTAATGAGTGAGTATATAACTGTAGGACAGAAGTGGGGAGGGAGGACAAGGGTGACAATACAAAAAAACCTGTGGTTGCATAGATTAACTATATATACCACTTAAGGTTTATAAATCATTTAAAAGAGAGAGATGTAAAAATGATATAAAACAGAATAAAGATACAATTGGCAAATCTGCATTTGACTTTGAAACCGTTTTCCTAAAACAGATGGGTCAATGGGTTGGTGTTTTGAAAACCTGAACCTCACAGGTACAGGATATATTGTTTCACCAATGCTGTAAACAGAGGTAGCCTCATCTACTTCTAAATCAGCTTTGCAGGACCAGATGTTAAGATGAATGTTGTTAAGTTCCCAAGCTTCTCTCACTTTTGGAGCACACACAGCAAGACGATTGATTGGTTTCCTTACATCTTTTCCTAAAGTCAGAGAGCCCCTAATATATCAGCAGAATTATTTCTAAATAGGATGTTTCCCCACCCCCCAATAATTTAATAGAGTCATAGATTCCAAGGCCAGAAGGAATCACTGTGATCATCTAGTCTGACTTCTTTTATAACAGGCTGTAGAACTTCCCCAGAATAATTCCTAGGGCATAATCTTTTTTTTTTTTTTTAAATACAATCTTGATTTAAAAATGGTCCATGATGGAGAATCCACCATGACCCTTGGTAAGTTGTTCCAATGGTTCATTACACTCACTTAAAAATGCATGTCTTCTTTCCAGTCTGAATTTGTCTTGCTTCATCTTCTAGCCATTGGATAATAATATATGGAGATATACCTATCTCATAGAACTGGAAGGTCATCAAGTCTAGCCCCCTGCCTTCACTAGCAGGACCAAGTACTGATTTTGCCCCAGATCCCTAAGTGGCCCCCTCAAAGATTGAACTCACAACCCTAGGTTTAACAGGCCAATGCTCAAACCACTGAGCTATGCTCCCCCCCAATTTTGTTATACCTTTTTCTGCTAATTTGAATAGCCCATTATTAAATGTTTGTTCCCCATGTAGATATTTACAGAATGTAATCAACTCATCCCTTAAATTTTCCAGGGCTGCTCTTTGACCCTGAATCAGCAAACCGCTTACTAGCATGTACTTCACTTTAGGCATGTGAGCAGTGTGACAGACTGACAGGTACAAACTTTATTGAATTAAGTTAAACCTTACTGAATTATGTTTAACATCTTTGGAGTTCGTTGTATTAAAAATGCAAATATGTATGCACTATTGTGGGATTGTATGGAACTGCAAAATGCTTTTTGGAACACTACTTGTAAAGTGAATTTCCTAGACTGTACTTGAGAGGAGGGAAATGCAAATTATCCCCTTCTGAGCTTGCCTATTGAAGCTACACCCTGGGGAGAGGCCAGTTACCTACTCTTGGAAACTCCAGATGAAGGACGCTGCACCTTATAAAAAGTGGACTACACACATTATGAGAGCGCTTGTTCTGAGGGGAAGCTGTGATGAACTTGTAACCACAAGGAAACCTCTTGGGTCAGAATCTGAGTGACTGCTTCTGCCAGAATCTATGTTAGGGTTGTTGGGGTGAATTCTGGTGAGCTTATTAATATGCATGTAGTTCTTTTATTGTTTTTATATGTTTTCTCTGTAATGCTTTTTACTGTAAGAATAAAATAGGAAGAACTGTATGATACTTATAACTTTTGACAATCACTCTGTTATCAGTCTCTGAAGAGAAAGCAAGCAGGTGTGGTTGGGGAGTCTATTTCTTCTGGGAATAATAAAGTGAAGGCAGGGAACTGTGCATCCTGGAAATAACCCAGTAAGAAGGGAGAGAGACATGTGTCTGCACCCAAGAGAGGCAATGGCTGGGGAGCTGGAAGCCTGAGAATGGTGCCCTTGCTGGACCATTGAGGAAATATACAGGTGCAGTTGCCCTGAACTGTGACAAGTAGTTTTGTTGATTTCAGTGGAGCTACTCACATGCTTGAAGTTAGGTTTGTGTTTTGTTGATTCGGGGCCTTTGTCTCTAATTTTGTTAAGAACTATTTTTAGGTCTCAGAAAATACAGGGAAAGAGAAAACTGCTTACCACTGTGGTATTGTTGGAAGGATCTCAAACTTGCATCTATACCAACAGATATTGGTCCCACTGAAGCCACTGTTCTTTCAAGATAAGTTTCACTTCCCTTAGGTATTTTTTTATAGCTGACACAGGTGGCAGCCCGTCCAGAAGTTTTATAACGGCAATTCTTGTCCTGGAAGATGGCAGACAGAGACATAAGGGCACAATAAGTATGGCAAGTAGGTTAGTGCTAAGTTTTATTATCATCTTCATTAATTAACAGACTCCTGTAACAGTCCAGAGGTATACAACGTACTGGTTTATTCAGATCTGTTTATGTGTTTTAGTTCCTTTCCAGTAACTTAGCTCATCCCAGAAAATAGAACTTACTCGTTCACTGTACAAGGTGAGTGAGGTAATATCCTTTATTGGACCAACTTCTGTAGGTGAAAGAAACAAACTTTTGAGCCACACAGAGCTCTTCTCCAGGTCTGGGAAAGGTAATTAGAGTGTCACAGCTAAATACACGGTGAAAGAGATTGTTAAGGACAGGGAGTTAACACATGAAGATGAAGTGGGCAATTAACAATTTATCGTGGGATCAACACAGCTACCACAACACGTTCACTGTACACACATGTACTAGTGTGACCCATTCCATCCAGTAAATGCCAGTACAGTATACCGTATATGTATTAGCCAATATATTACAGTATTATCTGACTCTGTGGTATGCTGGTATATGAAATGGCACCATTATTTCCAGGGCCCCATGTACAGCAAGATGGATATAAATTCTGATTCAGTGGCATGGTTTCCTACTTTCTGTGGCACTTACACTGAAAATGTTGCCACAAATACGCGTAAAATTCAAAATGTGGGGTTTGATTCAATTTAATTAAATGAACAATGTCAACTTCAAAACAATCACTCTTCTGTCTGAATTGTTTTAAACCTGTTGTTACAGAAGGCAACACCTGAAATTACTATAATTGAAAAAGATTGCAGGAAAAAAGATTTTTCTCTATTTTGCAGTTTGTTTGCTTTGCGCATTTGTCAGCTCTTTATGTATAGTCTGTTTCACAGTTTCCCCTGTATAGTCAGTTACCCCTGTTGTTTGTGTGAATCTTTCACAGAGCAACAAGACTGAGAAAAGCATTTTTAAAAAATAGGAAAATGGTTGCAAAACCACAAAAATTGGCAGGTGGCCTCATGCAGCTAGCTTATCATTATATTAAATTGAATAGAATTCAGGTAGATGGTGCTCCTTTAAATATGAAAATATACTATACAATAGTACAATATCCCTGGTGGTTTTTTAAATACTAAATTCAATCTTATTGATTTTCCAGTGCTTTGCACCAAGCTTGTTTCTGCTCTCACACGAATTTTAAACAAGAGTAACTCTCCTGACTTCAGTGAATTTACTGTTGATTTACGCCAGGGCAACATAGAGCAGTATCATTCCTGTCTTCTGTAGTCATCTATACCTGTGCAAAGTCAGTATTAAGTTGGCATAAAATTCTACCAGATCAAAAGGACATCATTGTACACCGAGTTTGCACTGACTTTGAACAGTTGCAAATGACTACACAAGGTGCAAAGCAGTGGAAAATGAGGTCCAGTTTATTTGGCTCCCCCACTGCATTTTCAGTTTTCAGTGTGCAACAGTGTTGGTTTTTTTTTAATTAATAACACAACTGCATGGTAGAAGTTGTCAATAGGAAGCTGGAGGTGTTGGCAGCTGGCTAGTGAACATCTTGGGTCTTTGGACACTCCAAAAGTTGTGGGAGGCAGTTGAAGATTGTGAGAAAAGCATATTAGCTACATATGTTTGCTAAAATAATCAACAGTGAAACAGTTAATACTTATTTAAATTGCCATAATTATGAATGGAGTGGTTCACACTTCTCTGGGAGCTGTTCTTTCAAGCACTCTGCAGACTCGGGAAGTCAATACGGTATTAGGATTACACTTGGGTCCCGTTTGGAAGGTTTTCATAAACATATAGGATTTGAGTTAAAATATGCAGCAATCAAGAAGGAAAACCCCCAAAATCTATTAAAATGTTAATATAACCATAGTATAAAGAAGAGATTTGAGTCCTCCCCCTGATTTGTCTTTTAGATAAAACACTTTGTGGTAAAATATAGACTTTTCCAATGTTTTTCCTCCCCAAAGAAACACCTCTGGCCCAGGTGATACTCACCCGACCTTCATATGGGTACGACGTTTCTGAGTCAATGCCACGGTTGTTTATAACATATCTGAAAGCATTAGTCATAAAGCCTCCATTGCAACCATGGTTGCCATATTTCCAGGAGCAGTCTATTAGGTTCTGGGGACTAAGTGACACCAAACGCCCTGTTTTCTTCTTCAGTTGTCCTTCCAAGGCCCCCACGGCACTGAAAGCCCAACAAGAACCACAAGATCCCTGCGGCACATTGCAAGGTTGAACAACAACAGAAAGGAGAGATGTTATGGCAGGTGTAATTAATAGCTTAATTATACATTTAAGACAGCAACACTGGTGTAACGCCACTGGCATTATTCCTGATTTACAGCAGCATAAGTAAGAGAAGAGTGAGGGACACAATGCAGTTGTGAGACAGGTATCTTTAACTATCTGAGAAGTAAATATAGCTAGTCTACCTGCAATTCTTGGAGCCATATAGCTTCCATAAAATGAGTTTAATAACAATTTTTGCTAACGCAACCCATGAAGCTGTATGAATTGGATACATTAAGTAGTGGAACGATAAGTCTTAATTGAAAATGGGTTATGCAGCCTTTCAGGTGACAGTTAAAATCCAGTCGATGGCAACAGTGACATTTTTTTTCCTGTGCAATGGCTATTCAGTGTCTTATGTGAATTGGGCCAGATTCCCCGGGTTCTTTTGCAGCACAAAGTGGCCTTAAACCAGCCATAGATTTTCAACAAAGAATTCTCCTTGTGTAGGAGGAATGTCCGCTGATGCAGAGCTGGTGGAGGTGGTATAGCTGCCTTCCCAACCCCATGAAAGGCGGCAAGAGGCAACGTAGTGGAGCTGAACTCCAGTATGGCTGATGATCCTATGCTAGCATAAAGGGTCTTATTCCTTCAGTGCCATCCTTTACACAACATAAATTAGAGCAGGATCCGGCAGTCCTGTTTCAAGGCGACACAACTATCTCCCTGCAGCCACCACTCTTCACTACATTCAAGCACTGCTCGGGTGTAGTGCAAATCAGTGCCATTGAGTTTAGTGTCCTTGGTCCAGTTCCTAGCTGATAGGTATCCACATCACAAAAAACACTTCCATGTTTGATACTAAGATCAACCATCCCCTCTCCTTTCAGATCAGGGCTGATGCATGTTGGTAGGAGGTCAGTGGGGGGAGAAGCTTGCATTGCCACTGCCTATGCTGTACTCTGCCTTCTCTGTATAAGAGCAAAGAATTTAATTCTCTGATTTTGTTAATGACCCTTTTCACCTACATTAATGATAAAGTTATTTAAAAAATAAATTAAATTGAATGAACAACTTCAAAGGGAGAGGCATGTTTTTTGCATAAAATAAAATACATCTTGACATGGATAATGCAGATATATAGATATTTTCATAGAATGTCATTTACAAACATTGTATTGGTGTGATCATGCAGTTCTTCCTCAGCAATGTGAGGAAGGGGATGGGAGATTTGCACTACTCTGCAATTATATGGCTTGCAGTATTCATTCTCCACCTACTGTAATTTCCACCTCTGAGTTCGCACCTGGTTCTTTACATTGGTGACATAACCACTCTTCCTCCAATCTATGCAGTCTGGGGCCTGATCCTGAATACTTTCTTGAGGCCAATCAACTGTAAGGTTATCCATTTCTGAGTCGGATACCCTGAGTCCTGTCATTGTAGCCGTTACTTCCTCAGATGTCTGTTAAAATAAAAATTAAAAAAGGAATAGAGTACTGTGTATTAAATCAGTAACTGGTCATACTGCTGTCAGGCAAGTGCCCTAATTGGCCAACTTTGTAGCAGTTGACAAATACATGGCAGAAAACGTCTAAGATTGAAACTGTAGATATACTATAAAGAGTGGCTGTGTAAAATGGCACCTCCTTATTCAATGGGGCTTGATCCAAAGCCCACTCCTTTAATAATTCTCTGCTCTTTTTACTTGAGGATCTCAAAGCACAGTGCAAATGAATGTAAGTATTATCCTCTTTTTACAGATGTCTAAGGCTACACAGCTGTTCAGTGGCAGGATTGTTAACAGAATCTAGATCTCTTGATTCCCAATCCAGTGTCCTAGCCATTGAACTATGTTACTACCCTCTGCTCCCATGCACCTCCTCAGGATCATATTACTTTTGATCATTTACTTTTAAAAGTAATCGGAATACAGGTAACTAGTTAGTGTAATTAATTACACTAGCAATCCTGACCAAGGTGAGGGAAAATCTTTTTACAATTATTATTACTTCTTTTAAAAAAAAAAAGAGCTTGAAACAATAATGCCTAGATTAAAATGTCACTACATAATTTGAAAACAAAGTAGCATAAGGAAATTTACCATGTCTGCAAAGCCATTCATGGCCATTGTGTATGAATGCTTTCCCATTGACTCTTCCAAGTTATGAACTGTAACCATTTTCAGGGTTTTTTCCCAGATCAAGCGCCTGAAAAGCTCTTCCTCCTGAAATAATGAAAGAAATGGGAACATTTTTTGGCCACAAAAATTGGGTTAATAAAAAATTAATTTTTTTGGCAGGATAAGGTTGTTTTTGTGATTATTTTCCAATGGGAAATTTCCCAATGAAACTACATTTTTTTGTTTCATTTTAAATTGAAATTTCATTTTGTTTTGTTTTTCTTCTAAAATTTTCACTTTCTTTTCTTCTTTTTTTCCCTTATTGCCATAATAAGATGAATAATGTATTGTTTGGGGGGAGGAGGACTCCCAAGTTTTCCTTTTTTTTCTTTTTCCCTTTTCTACTCTAACTTTTTAAACTTCTTCCATTTTGCAAGAGTTACATAATGGCAAAAGGAAAAACAAAATATGCCACTCTAGCTTTTCCAAAGTTGGAGAAGTTTTGGCAAATTACAGAGTAGAGAAAGGAAAAAATGAAAGAGTAAAAAGTGGAAAGAAAAAATATGTCTTTCATTATTACATTCAGTAGCAAAACAAAAACAAAAAACCAGTGAGAGAAAAGGGAAAAAAACTAAAATCAGAAGTTTCAAAAGTTTGATTAATTTTTAGTTTTTTAAAACCACAACAAAAATCTCAAAATGAATCTGACACAATGAACATTTTTTGTTTCAAAATTTTCAGGTGACAAATTTGAAAAATTTCAAATGAATAATTTTTAATGAAAAATTTCATAAGGCAAAAAATGGGTTTTTCAACCAGTTCTCATTAAATTGTTGAGCATGGACAATGTAATTACAATTTTTAAATATTGAGGAGCACTCTGCTTCTTTCTGGTAATTTCCATAGGCCAGAGATATACACCAGATTGAGAGTGAGTAAAGTTATTATTTTCCTTTCAGGAATTTGAGGAAATCCCCAGATTAAAACATAATTGCTTTGGATGAAAAATATTAAGAATGTTTCTCTCCACTTGTGGTATAGTCCAAGCATGTAAATTAGCTTATTAGAAACACAGACTCTTGAGTTGCACTTTGTAGGCACATTGAAGCAACATTCAGCTGGAAGTGTAAGTGACCCTTACCACAGTTCAGATATCACTAACAAATAGTTGTGGAGCTGCTCATGATCATATTTAATCCAGAGATACCATGATGTTGAACATTTCAGTCTCCAGAACTCTATTCAGTTCTTCTGTTTGTCTTGGCCACTAAATTATTAACCAGTAAAAAGAATCAACCAGGTAGTAGTGGGTATGGTTCTGCCTATGAATGTTTAGTGCAAAAAACATAAAAATAAATATTTAGAATGCAAAGATAATTACCTCACTGCTGTACTGCTTTTGGTAGATTGTCTTCCAGCGTTCCCAGTGTGAATGAAGGGTAGGATCCTTGCCTGTGTTGGCAACAGATGCTGCTACCATAAGCAGTAAAACACTGCCCACTGTCAGCATCTTAAACTGCAAAAGATGTAAAAGGGATGTTCTATAACACAATGTATTACTTCCTTCCCATCACAGTCCAGGATCTTTGAAGAGCTCATGGGAATGGCAAAGGCAAACAGCAGGTGTGGGGATCCCAACCGCGACACGCTGACCGTGCCTCAGGTAGAGCTGTAGCCAGACTAAGGTCGGCTGTCCATGGGCCACTTCCGGCCCTCCCCTTGGGGTTTACCTGGAGTAGTGGGGTGTTGTCTGCCTCCTCTGGATAGGTGGCCCACGGCAGTCCTGGCAGGTCCGTGGCAGCAGTAAGTTCCCTGGCAGGCAGGGTGTCACTGGCCAGGAGCGAGCTGGGTCCGTCTGCCTCCTCTGGTGTCTCAGCCCCAACTGAGCAGGAGGGAGGCCACACCGCCTCATTACACAAACATTTTCATCAATATTTGAAATATTCCTCCAAATAGTCACAAATAATATTACCCTATGAAGAGCAGTGAAGTTTGCCCAGAATTTGTGAATCTGCTTTCCGATCATTTCCCACTTTTAGTCCTAGATCTTTAAAAGAGAAGAGCAGCTATCATACTCACCACTGGACCCCCTTATTGGTCAAGACCAAGAGCAGAATAAGCCATAGAAATGTAACCCCCGCTTATCCCATGAGGTGCTCCCTCTGGGATAGCGTGGAATCCCATTTAGCAGGGCAATATGAAGGAAGCTCACTGAGCCGTTGTGTCTATTTTGTTATGGACAGGAGATGTCACTTCTGTCTTTAGGTCTGTTGACCCTGCACCCTTCACTGCATTAAATGTAGGAGGGAGCAGAAATAGAGAAAAACAGATAAAGTAAGATGATAAGTCAATACACGTAGCATATATGCAAAGTACCTGTTAAATTGCTGTGATCCTGAGACAGTACTCCTTCATTGCACTTAAAGACCAGGCTGAGGACAACAGAGCACAGACCAGGCTTACCAAGTCTGGATGTAGCAAAGGTTCCCGGGTGCTTTATAAAGTCAAGGATCCAGCGGTCAGCTGGAGAAGTTCCCTATGCAGAGGTTTCATTTTTCTTTAAATATGCTTTCTATCATGAGAACAGACTACTTCTTGCTCAAGACTTGTTTTGTAATGATTAAGCAGACACAATAACCAAGCAGAAGGAAACAAAAGCAAAACCCTTTGGAACTGAAAACAAATATTTTGTTGCTCCTTTTGCATACAACACAGGTGAAAGTGCTAGTCAGATGGTATAATTTGCTTCCATAAAAGGGTTTTGTAACATTTGGCTAGCTTGATGCATGCAGTTATATGAATGGGACATATTCTCAGTCTATATAATTGAAAGATAAACCTTAAAAACAAAGTTTCCAAGAGGACCGAATGCTTAATGGAAATGGGATATGAAGCCCTTCAAGTCAAAATGACAGTTCAAATCCAGCCCATGGCAAAATTGTTACTTTGCAATTGCTAGTCAGTGTTCTATGTGAATTGAGTTTGGCGGTCTCCATGTATTTCCCAATGGACCTGTGTCCACATCACAAAACCGTGTCCATGCTTGGTGAAAATTTGGAACTTTCCTGGCAGCCTCAAGAAGAAGCCAAAGCTATAATGTGCCATGGGGACTGAACTCAACCTCTCACATCAGGATTGAGGCACTTTGGTTGGGGCCACGGTGGGAGATGCCACTGCCTTGTCTTTCTCACCAACAGAAGTTGGTCCAATAAAAGATACTACCTCACCCACTTTGTATCTCTAGTTCTATACTTCAGTTTTTCTGCACTAAACCAAGAACTTCACCCTCCAAGTTATGCATCTGACACTTTTCAACTACATTATCACTAGATTTGCTGAAAAACACATTAAATAAAAGATTTCCCAGTGAGGAGGCATTTTTAAATGAAATCAACTAATCTACATTTTGAGGTGATTAATGCAGATAAGATGATAATTTCATAGATTTCCATTTGCAAGCGTTTTACTATAGTGGGCAGACGATCCTTAGCAATGCAAGGACGGGGGTAGGAGATTTGAATAGCTCAGTAAACATGGTCGTTTCAGTTTTTATTTTCCACCTGCTTTAATTTCCAACTTTGCATTCACAGCATGTATTTTACTTTGGTGATATAACCTTTCCTCTTTTGTTCCAGGCTGGGTGCAGAATAGTTTCTTCAGATCAATGGATTGTAAGGTTATTCATTTCTGAGTCAGAGAGCTTGAGCCTGATGATCATAGAAGCTACTTCCTCCAAAGTCTACTTAAAAAAGAAAGAAAGAAAAAAAAGAGAAGAGAATACAGAAAAAAATTACCAGTAATTACCATTGTGTGAGGGCACCATGAGTAAATGGATCTGCTTTCTGTCAGTATTAGATGTGCTGATTTTAGTGACGAAATGAAAGTGCTTTATGCTCCTATTGGCCCTGAAGCTCAAACACAGCTAAGTGAGCCGGATTCTGTTCTGGTTTGTATCAACAGAACTGTTCACTAAGTTCCAGTCGCAGGAACTAAGTTACGTCTGTGCAATTCCATCAGAGACATGGAGTCAGACTGGGGTAGCTGGGGCATAATTTTAAGACAATGAGGTTGCGGAGGTGTGGGCAAGGGCAGAGTTTGGTGAGCAAGTTCTTTATTCATGGTGATGATGCAATCAAGAAGTACCCAGCTTGAATTTCAGATCCCAAGTCCAGTGTGCAGTGGCAGCTAGGAAAAAAAAAAACTTTTTATTTGTAAACTGATCAGATTTTCTCTGTAGTTAACATGGAGAGGCACAATGCCATTTTTACCGTGACTTATCAGCCACACTTTAAGCCCTTCATCCTGTAACCAAGGTTGTCGTGTTGAATGGAGGCTATGCATGGGCACAAAGAGGGTTAACTGCTCGACATAGGCCTCCACAGTGAGAGAAAATCAATCTCAAGTTTCTTGCACGCCTGTACTCCCTGAGGCCAGGTGTACACCACAGACCTACGTTGGTATAACTACATTGCTCAGGGTGTGAAAAATCCATCCTCCTGAGCAACATAGTTATACCAACCTTAACCTCCCCATGCAGACAGCACTATGTCAGTGGGAGAGCTTCTCCGGTCAACATAGCTACCGCCTCTCACAGAGCTGGATTAACTATGCCAACGGGAGACAGCTCTTCACTTAAGCACTATAGCAGTGCAGCTGCGCCGATGCAGCATTTTTAGCATAGACCTGCCCTTACTCTGAAGAGCGCAACCTTGAATGAGATTTTAGGGCCTTTTTCGTAGTTACGTTAAGGCTCACTTACATTTGTTCTGGCAGCCTAAAGTGCCTTAAAGTGGGTACAAATGTAATTTATACCTACGGTGAACCCTCTTTCAACTGCCAAAGTGGTGCAAAAGGGGCTTAGCAAAACTGAGAATTAGACCCATGGTCTTTTGTTGTCTGATCATAAAAGAAAACGATCTTGACAAACAGGAGAAATGGTTTGAACTAAATAGGATGAAATTCAAAAAGGACAACTGCAAAGTGCTATACTTAGGAAGGAATAATCAATTGCACAAACAAAAATGGGAAATGACTGCATAGAAAGGAGTTGTGCAGAAAAGGATTTGGGCGTTATAGTGGATCACAAACTAAATATGAGTCAACAATGTCACACTGTTGCAAAAAAAAGCAAACATCATTCTGGGATGTATTAGCAGCAGTGTTGTAAGCAAAAACACGAAGTAATTCTTCCATTCTATTCAGCACTAAACCCTCAACTGAAGGATTGTGTGCAGTTCTAGGCACCAGACTTTGGAAAAGATGTGGGCAAATTGAGCAACAAAACTGATTAAAGGTCTAGAAAACATGGCCTATGAGGAAAGATTGGAAAACCTGAGTTTGTTTAGTTGAGAGAAGAGAAGACCTACAGCGAGGCGACGGCTGGCCTGGGTTGTCTGACTCGGGCTCATGGGGCTTGGGCTGCCGGGCTATAAAATTGCAGTGTGGACATTCAGGCTCAGGCTGGAGCCTGGGCTCTGAGACTCGGTGCAGTGTGTCTTTTATCACAGTAGACATACCCTTCGTCACTGCTTCAGCTCTTGCTCACCACTCTCTGCTAGCACAGGCAGGTGAAGGTGCAGACACTATTATCCAAGTCTGCCTGCTCCACTGACTTTATCACTGCAGGATAAACTAATCCCATTGTGACGATGCCTTCATGTGATTTCACCAAACGTTGCAACGTTTTCACTCCCTAGTTGCACTGATGGGTTGGTGGGGGTGTTGTGTTGTAATGGAGAGTTGCATTTTGGCACAAACTAATCCCATTGTGATGATGCCTTCATGTGATTTCACCAAACGTTGCAACGTTTTCACTTTCACAATGGAGGGTTGCATTTTGGCGCCTCGGTACCCTGTGTGGAAATCACACAAGCCGGTGGGTGGCTGCTGTCTCATGACATAACATCACATCATGATGCCAAAAGGACACTAGTGACTCAAACTGCCTGCAAATGACAGGGCATCATAAGGACCCATGAAAAATAGGGCTTATCCAGTGGATAATTATGAAAATTCAGCACGTATGACTTTCAAATCGGCCCCAACTTTCCCAAAATGTATTCCTGTCATCCCTACTGTTGTTTCATTGTCAGGCATGAGGAAAGAAGTTCTGTTATTCCATATAATTTTGGTCTAGGCTACAGTAAATTTAACTAGATGAGAGCATGATTATTAAAATTTTCAGTTCTCATCCCTTTAAGTTATTTCTAAGCATATTGTTTCCTTCAGATTTAGCAACGGTTAAAACAAACCAATGCTCTGTCCAAACTCGCATTTTGCTTATTACTTTCCAGTCATTGCCCCACTACCATCCGACTTTGGCTTACCTCACCTGGTACTATAGTGGATAGACTGCCGAAGTAGGAGTCAGGAGCTTTGGGTTCTATTCCCACCTCTGACTGTAGCCTGCTGGGTGAGCTTGGGCAAGTCACTTCTCTGTTCTGTGCCTCAGTTCCCCCAGCTATAAAATAGGGTTAATGATACTGACCTTTGCAAAGTGCTTTAAGATCTACTGATGAAAAGCAATAAATAAGAGCGAGGGATTATTAGTATGCCCCAATTACTTCACTCAGAAAAGGCCTAGTAGGCATGAGGCCACTTACCTACCAACTTCAGTAATAAGGCATAATACCTGGTACAATAGTAATAATAATATGTAGTATACTAATAATGCATAGTATTTATATGGTGCCATCCATCCAAATACTTCAAAGCACTTTACAAAATTGAGTCGATAGCATTGTCATCATTTTAGAGATAAGGAAACTGAGGCACAGAGCGTAACCAATTTATCTAAAGTCAGTACAGGCAGGCCTTTTTCTCACTGACATTAAAGCCATTATAATTATTTCAAAGGCATAAAAAAGACCCGCGGCTCAGCGCCCGAGTCCGAATGTCTACTCTGCTATTTTTAACCCCACAGCACAAGCCCTGCAAGCCTGACTCAGTTGAGCTGGGCTCTGAGACTTGCCGCCGTGGGTTTGTTTGGGTTTTTTTTTCCTGTGTAGATGGACCCTGAGATCCACAGATGAAAGGTTCTATAGCAGTGCAAAGGCTAATCGGGCCAGATCTTCAGCTGCTATAAATCAGCATCGCTCCTATTATGAATAACCCTCGGAACACAGACTGCATAGCAATGAAATGCTTGCGAGGATGAATATATTTGCCTGCTGCAGCCTCTAAAGGGTTACATATCAGCTTCCTGCATTTTTGTGCCTGCTTATTCACCACAAAACAATGACTGAGCAAGCTGGGAAGTTCAGAGAAATAATAACCCATGTTCTTATGGTAAAGGTCTGAAGAAATTAAAAGGAAACTTCTGCATTGGGAATTTCACCAGCTGGATTCCTGGCTTGATAGAGCACCCAGGTTACCCTTGCTACATCCAGACACTGTACGCCCAGCACGTGCTCTGTACTCCTGAAGTTTCTTGTAGTGCAGCGATAGACAGTTGTGTCTGGGGATCACAGCATTGGAAAAGGCAATTTTCATCCAGGCTGGTTGGAAACGTGTTTCATCTGATTTTGTCTGCTTCTCCCATTCTCCCTCTGCCTGCTTTTGCTGAATGCAGTGCATGTGGAGGGTGCACAAGTCACTGGATAGCCCAGGTTGCTAGTGTTTGCTTTGCAGCCTTTGGGTTAAAAAAATCTAATAATGAATAAAAATAAATGTAGCTGCACCAAGGGAGTGAGGTGTCTTTCCCATCATAGGCACTGACTCTGTAGGAGCTTTGGGGCTCAAGCACCTGTAGAAAAAAAATAGTGGGTGCTCAGCACCCACCAGCCACAGCTGTTTGGTGGCGCTCCCGATGAGCTGTTCCAGGGCGCCTCCGATTGGCTGTTTGGCGGCTGGGGGAGGGCGGAGAACAGTGAGCATGCGGGGGCCTTGAGGAGGGGTTGGAGCTGGGGGCGGGAAGAGGCAGAGCAAGGGTGGGGCCTCAGGGCCAGGCCGGAATTGGGGCAGGGCCTTAGGGCAGAGTGTGTGTGAAGCACCCTCGGGGAAAAATAAAAGTCAGCGCCTATGTTTCACACCCGACACAGCCTTCGTTCCAACCCAATCTGAGACAGCAACAATGCCGATGAGCGCCATGTTCAAAGCAGTGTAGACAGAAAGCGATTAAGGCTCACAACATCCTGGGGAGGCTTGTGGAGAGCGAACTAAAAATACCCTCCTCCTTGGTGAGGCCTGCTGCAATAAGATCTAATTTCTGAGGCTTGTCTCAGATCCACCAGATAGATCGGTTGGGGGGATTTTCCCCTTAGAGACTATACAACGTTCTTACACAAAGCAATTAGATTAAAACATGCCTACGGTTAGCGTCTTGTGTAGGGCTAGGGTAGAATCCCTTTAAATAGACCAACGAGTGCTGCTCGAGGGCTCGCAAACTATTTAAAGGCTTGCACAGCCGTTGGTATTTTAACAGGCCACATTTCCAGCTCTCAAGAGACCATTTTGGAGTACAGAGATCTGTATTTGTGGCTGGCAATGCTGCAGTGGTTCTCTTGTTCTCATTCTGCATATACACCCTTGGTCACTGAAATATGCACCCCAGGCTATAGAAGGAGAAAGAACCTAGAATTAGTCTTAAGAAAAATAAAACATCATTAATTATCTTCTGATTTTTACATGAACTTCCAGGGTTCCTGGTGCCTTTGGAGGTGGAAGTCTTCAGAGACCAGCAATGAAAGAAGTAAAATAAAATATCTGTGGTAGGCCTGATTCTCCATTGCCCTGCCCTTTGTGTGGCCATTTACAACATCTCAAAGTGGGTAGAAAGTGCTACCAGAACATTGCTCCTGCAGGGTTTTTCACCCACTTTGTACTGGTGCAAATGACTGCACAGTCACAGAATCCTCCCTTTGCCCTTCAGATCAGAAAGAACGCTGCAGCCATAGCTGGATTATCCCTCAAGCCCCCTGTCCTGGTCTCTCTCCTCCCAATTCTCCCCATGCTGTGGCCACAGCACCCATTAGAAGGGCTAGGGTCTGCCCATATTCAAGCCATATAGAATCATAGAATCATAGACTTTAAGGTTAGAAGGGACCATTATGATCGTCTAGTCTGACCTCCTGCACAACGCAGGCCACAGAATCTCACCCACACACTCCTGTATCAAACCCCTAACCTATGTCTGAGCTATTGAAGTCCTCAAATCGTGGTTTAAAGACTTCAAGGTGCAGAGACTCCTCCAGCCAGTGACCCGTGCCCCACGCTGCAGAGGAAGGTGAAAAACCCCCAGGGCCTCTGCCAATCTGCTCTGGAGGAAAATTCCTTCCTGACCCCAAATATGGCTATCCTGGGCTGTGGGCCTGCCCCCTCAATTCCCAGCTCAGTCGTCAGCTGGGCTGGCGTCCATCCGGGGCTCGACCCTCCCCAAGTGACAGACTGATCCTCATTTGCACTGAGGGCCCCGTACACTGCTCTACCCAGGGCAAAGAGGCCATAGTGCAAACGGGAGCCAGGCCCATATTGTGACTGGGTCCATTCTATAGAGGGCTGCGTGTGTGCATGTGTATGTGTGGGAGTGAGAGAGAGAGAGAGAGAGATCCCAGCGACCTTCCAGCAAAACCATGAGATGGCAGCACTGAGGGCCCCTTCAGCACCTCGGCCAGAGGGCCATCAGGAAACCCTGCTGCAACAACATGCTGGTGACTACTGTACCCACCTCGGGGGTGCCTCTTTCCAGGGGGTGGCATCTGTCCCCGGGGGACCCCTGCTCTCAGCGGGTGGGCATAGCAATTCCCCACCCCACCATTCAATGGTTGATGGAACTGAAGCTTAAAATCTATGAGCACAGCCCCTGCTCTCCCAGCCCTCCCCTTCTTGCTCGACCCCCCCCCCATTCCATCTACCCCATCATCCATTTATTTCCTCTGCTTCCTTCCTGCCTTCCAGCCCCCTCTTCCACCACTCCCTTTCACCCCTTCAGTATGGAAGGCAAAGGAGAGAGGGAACTGGTGAGATGGAGAAGTGGAGGGGATCCCATCCTGGGGTAGTGGGAGCTGGGGCGCCCCGTCTTTTTTGAGGGCTTAGGTGGGATGTGAGTAGGGTTGCCAACTTGGTAATATTTAAAAACCGGACATTCCAGCAGGAGTGCCAGAACCTCCGCTGCCCCGCCCATTCCCCTGAGGCCCCGCCCCATCCACTCCTCTTCCCCCCGTCCCCCGTCGCTCACTGCTTTTCCCCTTACACCCCACGCCACTCGGGTCAGGAGGGACTCGCCTGTGGAGCCGGGGCTGGGAGCTGCAGCCACCCAACGAAGGTAGGAGGCCGACCCAGCTGAGTAGAGGCTGGTGCGGGTGATGACCCGGCGCCTCCCCACCTCCCTCGCCCACAGTAACCAGACGTTGAGTGTCCGGTCAGTAGATCTGACTGGACACTGTCTGGTCCCCTTTCCAACCAGACTTTTCAGTCGAAAACTGGGCACCTGATCACCCTAGAGTGGTGTCTAGACCTCGTGCTGGCCCTCTGCACAGGGTGAATTTCACCCTAAAAGTTCAGGTAACAAACAGTACAGAGTCAGACATTGCCTAGCAACAGGGGCTGCCCAAGATCCATCAGTCACTCACCTGGTGCTCCCCCTAAACGAGGGGAAGCAGTGACACAAGACAGCCTCATCGAACCACCCAAGTAAAACTGCAAATTTAGCCAGGGCAAGAAATGCTTTGGTGGTTGTTGCAAATCTTATGAAATTTCACTGAGTCGATGTTGCTCAGTTGTTCCAAATTCATCCATTGGTGGTTTTCTCTGTGGGTTTGTCGGGTTGGGTTTTTTTTTGCAACTGACAGATTATATTTTGCTAAAACAAGACAAAGATAAAGACATAACTGGGGACAAGCTCCCCAAATGGTTATATTTTCACAAAGATGTGATTTCTCACTCCAGTCCCACCGGTGATCGTTTTTCCACCTGGCCCTACAACACACTGATGGATCCCACATTTTTGCCGGCTTCCCTTGGATTAACTAAAGCCCTGACCTTGTAACCTGATTAATTCAAGTGGACCCCTGTGCCCATATGGAGCCCTCGTGGGGCTTTGCCTAGATTCAGGGTTCCACCCTCATGAATCAGATTTTGCAGCATCAGGGCCCGAGAGTTTGTTTCATCTGTAATCAGGGTGGCTTTGAATTTCTGTCGCTCACTAAGTATCCCACACCTGGCCCTGCTGAACAGACTGAGCCTAAAATTTTCAGACAATTGAATATATTTTTTTCCTTTTGGAAGAGGATGTGTAATTTCTATCACATGCATTGTTTACAGATGAGATTAGATCTGGATCATCATAGCAACCTCACTGCTGAATTGGAGAGAAGAGAATGCATTTCATGTGCTGTAGAGATGTGTGACCTCACTCTGAAACTGTATCCCACAAGGATTCGGTCAATAGGTGTCTGCAAATCATATTCCGAAGTAGGGCAAAGTAGGTCAGACCCAGAAGCAGGGCTCCCCCGCGGCCTGTGGGGTAGAGCAGGGCAGCAGATGTGATTCCCAGTGCTGTGCTGGCACTTGCAGCTGGGGGTGTGGATTCCAGGATCACCCTTTCCCTGCATTCCTGCCCATTCGATCGCTCGTCCCATACCTGCAGCTAGATTTACAGCCTTTGGGCCTGACTCCCTGCTACTGTGCATCATGTGCAGTCATGTATCCCTCGGCTGAAAACTGCTGCTCTTCTGATTCAGCAACATTATACACCTACTTTGCACAGGGGTAAATGGCTGTGCAGTGGAAGAGAGAATCAGGCCTTTCATCTCTGCACCGTGTCCTTGGTCCAAGCGCTGCAAGTGGCAAAGGCTGATCTCACTCTGTAGGTCACATTTTATAACAGCAGCAGCACTTGGTTCCATGGCTGGCCTTCTAAGGCGATCTCAGGTCATTTCTGACTTCTGGCATGCTAAGGTTTTCGCATAAGACTTATGGGAGCAGCATTGCAAGATACCAACCCAATTTTGTGTAGCCATAGAAAACACGTTCCCCCCCTCCAAGGAATGTCCATAGTTTGCTTGATCTCCCGGGTTGCTAATGATTGCTTTGTGACCTGTATTCAGGGGCGGCTCCAGGCACCAGCGCACCAAGCGTGTGCCTGGGGCGGCAAGGCACGGGGGGCGACGGGTCGGTTGCCATGAGGGCGGCAGTCAGGCAGCCTTCGGCGGCAGGTACGACGAAGGCGCGGGACCGGTGGACCTCCCGCAGGCATGCCGCCGAATCTGCATTTCCAGCGGACCTCCCGCAGGCACACCGCCGAAGGCTGCCTGACTGCCGTGCTTGGGGCAGCAAAATACATAGAGCCGCCCCTGCCTGTATTGTGGAAAATCAATACATGTGGCTAGGGATGTGTTGATCCATCTACTTTGCCTCTCCACCTCTGACGTGGCTTCGGCAACTCTATCCTAGCTTTATCCGTGTGACACGGCCTTCACTCCAACACATTTTGAGACAGCGGCAGTGACAATACTTGGCACTGAAATAGCACTTCACATGCGCAAAGCAATGCATAGACATTAATCAATTACAAACACCCCTGCGGGATAGGGAGAGTGAGCTAAAAGTGCCCAAATTCTGGACCAGACCAATCATGATCATTCATCATTTTGGCTGCTTGTCTCAGATCCATCAGATGCCATTAGAGCCCGTACATTGTTCTCAAACAGAGCAGCTAGATTACAGCAAGGCTAAGATTAGCAGTTTAAGAGACCACATCTCCAGAGTGCATTCTGAAGCAGAGCGTCCCTCTATATTTGTGGATAAGAACCGTAGCTGGCAATCCCACAGTGGTTTCCTTTGTTCCTGGACATTCGAATGTACCCTTTGTCACCGAAATATTCACCCCAGCTGTTGGAAGGAGAAAAAACACAGAATTAAACATTAAGAGAATAAAACATCTTTCTTTATAGGCAGGGTTCCCCTCCCCCATTTTCTCATGTGTTTCAAGCTGTTTAACAAAGTGCATCCAATTCACACTAGTACAGACACATACATGCACAGCTCTACACAGCTTACTCATGCCCCACGCATATCCCAGGAGCACGTTATTCTATAGATAAATACGGCTCAGTGATGGATTTTCTTTTACCTGTTTTTCACAAGCCAAAAGTCCTTCCCATCCAGGGTGCCATAGCCGATAGCTAGAACCCCATGATTTACGGTATCAGTGCATCGTGGATCATCGTAGACTCCTGGAAGGAAAGAATGCACAATCACAAGGGAGGAAAAAAAGCCATCAGGGACTTCTCTGCTCAGTAAAGTTGTTGTGAGCAACAGCACCCACATAGTACCAACATGCCTCTAACCTGGTGCCCTGTAGGGGGGGTAATAATAACACTCCCTCACTCTTTTCATCAGTAGATCACAAAGCAGGTTAGTCTCATTATCTCCATTGTGCAGATGGGGAAACTAAGGCACAGAGCAGGCAGTGACTTGCCCTGGGAATAGAACCCAGCTCTCCTAAGCCCCTGGGCTGAGTTTGATGCAGCACAAAATTGCAGCCAAAATATCTGACAATGCCTGGAATACAACCCAGTCAAAACTAATTAAAAAAAAGCATAGGTTAATAGTATCAGGAGGTACCCGTGTTAGTCTATATCCACAAAAACAACAAGGAGTCTGGTGGCACGTTAAAGACTAACAGATTTATTTGGGCATAAGCTTTCTTGGGTAAAAAACCTCACTTCTTCAGATGTAAGTCACACCCACTCGGTGGGGCATTCTGTCCCCCTCGAGTGGTGTTTGGGCCACAGAAAGGTTGATGAGCCTGCCACAGCCTTGGTTAGAAGAGGTTGGGTCTTTCAGAGCAAGCAGGAAAGACTCATGCGTTAAGATTCAGAAGTCCCACGTTCGCTCCCCGCTGCTCACCCCGGCGCACTGGCATTACATTAACATGAGTGAACAGTCCACACTGGGGTGCTATTTTAATGACACACACTAAGACACCAGCAGGAATTGAACCTGGGGTCATTAGCCCTTGAAGCACCATTCGACCTAAAGGAGCATCTCCAGTCATTTGTTATTATTATTAATCTGTGTCACAGTAGCACCTGCCAGCCCCAGACATAGACCAGGGCCCGATGGCACTAGGCGCTGTATAAACGCAGAACAAAAGGATCATCCCTGCCCCAAAGAGCTTCCAATCTAAGGGTATGTCCACACTCCTTATGGCAGCGTGTAGACTATATACACTCCACACACACCCTNAAAAAAAGCCATCAGGGACTTCTCTGCTCAGTAAAGTTGTTGTGAGCAACAGCACCCACATAGTACCAACATGCCTCTAACCTGGTGCCCTGTAGGGGGGGTAATAATAACACTCCCTCACTCTTTTCATCAGTAGATCACAAAGCAGGTTAGTCTCATTATCTCCATTGTGCAGATGGGGAAACTAAGGCACAGAGCAGGCAGTGACTTGCCCTGGGAATAGAACCCAGCTCTCCTAAGCCCCTGGGCTGAGTTTGATGCAGCACAAAATTGCAGCCAAAATATCTGACAATGCCTGGAATACAACCCAGTCAAAACTAATTAAAAAAAAGCATAGGTTAATAGTATCAGGAGGTAGCCGTGTTACTCTGTATCCACAAAAACAACAAGGAGTCCAGTGGCACCTTAAAGACTAACAGATTTATTTGGGCATAAGCTTTCTTGGGTAAAAAACCCTCACTTCTTCAGATGTAAGTCACACCCACTCGGTGGGGCGTTCTGTCCCCCTCGAGTGGTGTTTGGGCCACAGAAAGGTTGATGAGCCTGCCACAGCCTTGGTTAGAAGAGGTTGGGTCTTTCAGATCAAGCAGGAAAGACTCTTGCGTTAAGATTCAGAAGTCCCACGTTCGCTCCCCGCTGCTCACCCCAGCGCACTGGCATTACATTAACATGAGTGAACAGTCCACACTCGGGTGCTATTTTAATGACACACACTAAGACACCAGCAGGAATTGAACCTGGGGTCATTAGCCCTTGAAGCACCATTTGAGCTAAAGGAGCATCTCCAGTCATTTGTTGTTATTATTAATCTGTGTCACAGTAGCACCTGCCAGCCCCAGACATAGACCAGGGCCCGATGGCACTAGGCGCTGTATAAACGCAGAACAGAAGGATCATCCCTGCCCCAAAGAGCTTCCAATCTAAGGGTATGTCCACACTGCACACTCCTTATGGCAGCATGTAGACTATATGCACTACACACACACCCCGCATTAACAGCAGGGTAGACGGCTAAGAGGAGTAAAGACACACCTGAACCCTTAGGGTATATGTCCTACATGGCTCTCTACACGCCCAAACAGGGCCTCCCCCATCTGCACTGCTATTTTTAGCAGTGTCATATGTTGCTACCGCCCCACTGCAGGGTCCTTTTTCTGCCACAGGGAAAGACTCCAGCAACGGGAGGTAGTGGGAAAAAACTCTGACAGCTCCCACTGCCTCCAGCGCCAGAACCTTCCACTGCTGTGGGTAGCTACACAGCGCAGTGCGGACACAGCCTGCTTTTCACAGCCGTGTGTAGCTACACCTACCCTGCACGCCACCAGCAGTGGTGTGCAGTATAGACATATCCTACGTATAAGACAAGAGACATTAGCTTCTAGCAGTAGTAGGCTTTTATCCTCTTGCCAGCTGCTAGAGGGGCTGGAGCACCCATGGGGGAAAAAATAGTGGGTACTCAGCAGCCACCAGCCACAGATGATGGGCGGCACCGCCAAAGGTGCCACTGATCAGCTGTTTGGAGGCACCGCAGATCAGCTGTTTGGCAGCTAGGAGAGGCGCTTGGGAAGGCAGAGAGCAGTGAGCGGGATGGGAGCCTCGGGGGAGAGCTTGGAGTGAGGAGAGGCGGAGCGAGGGTGAGGCCTCAGGGGAAGGGGCGGAGTGGGGGTGGGGCCTTGGGGCAAAGCGGGGGTGGAGCACCCCCGGGGAAAAATAAAAGTCAGCACCTATGAACCAAGGGGTTACATGATGGTGTCACTCACAAACGGCAAAACGTGCTTTCAGCTGCCTGTGGCTTTTGTTTTATAATTACTGTCATTTATTGAGGGATCAAAAGATTCCAGGAAATAACAAGAAAACAAAAGCCAGGTCTCCTCAGTAACATGCTGCAGAACAAATAGAAACTTCTTCCACATTCCTCTTTCAATTTAAAGAGACAGTCCACAGAAAGCAAAGGCATCACTGCTTCAAACTATGTACAGCACCGGGCGCGAGGTGTTGTAGCTTAGAGAATGTACCTGATCTGTACAGGAAAAACGTAGGCTGTTTTGCATCTATGGCGACAGACACGGGTCCTATATTGGCTATGGCATCCTTCAGGGCTGCTTCATCGGCAGACGGGAGCTCAACAAACTTGGAGCAGGTGGTGGCTCGCGTGGCTGGGTTATAGTGACACGTTCCGTTCTGGCAGGGGCAAAGAGCAGATGAAATAGTGACATTTCAGCCTCTGGCATGAACATCTGACCCACTCGCAGCATTTGTTTTTATCTCCCTTCTATTCCCCTCTGTTGTCTGAATCCCTCACATTTCTTAGATCACTGCTGCTCCCTCTGGAGCACTCCTTCTGCCTCTGGGCATTGAGATCAGAGCTGAGGGACTAATTGATTTTTCAGTTCAGTGACTTACCCGGAAAAACAAACAAACCGAAGAAAACAAAACAAAACAAAAACCTAAAAAAACCCACTGGTTTGTTTCAAACCAAAATTCCATTTTTTCAGGGTTTTTTTGCTGAAATGAAAAATTGAAAAAATTTCATTTGGTTCAAATGAAACATTTCAAATGTCATTTCATTTCCGAATGAGCTGTCAAAATGGTTCCTTTTAACATTTCCAGGGGGGAAAATCAGGGGGGGGTTGGCCGAAAATATTTGCCAAATTTAGGTCAAATTCACGAATAGTATTGGTGCCCTGAAAAACACATTTTCAGCCAATTTACTGTTTGTCTATTATTTTTTATCCAGCTCTAATTGAGATGCCCCAGTGTTAATCTCTCTCCTTTCCCATCACTCAGGTAAGAAGAAATATGCGGATTCAGCCATCAATGACAGCAATGAAAATTTGCAGCACATACTTCATCTATGGATTTATGAGCCTCCATGCCTGTATGATAGAGGGAAGTGTGAGGAACAGAGCTAAGATTACAACCCAAGTGACCTGACTACAAGTCCCTCTGCTCTAGCCACTAGACACCACTTCCCACCCAGAATTGGGATTAGATGCCAGGAATCCTGACTCCAAGTTCTACTGCTCTAACCACTAAAGAACACTGCCTGAAGACCTCTTCTCTTGTTCTTTGTGCTGACACAAACAGTGCAGGAAGACCCAGCAAAACAGGCCACAAAGAACAGAATGCTACACACTCGCAAGAAGAGATGCCAGCAACAGACTAAGAAAAGGACTATGGAGTCTCTGTGTTTTTGGGGATGTCTACACTGCATTTTAAACCTGGGTCTGGGGCACCGGGGCTTGTAGACTCAGTGTTTCCAAGCCCACCTTGAGCATCCACACTGCCAGGGCCGGCGCAACCCATTAGGCGACCTAGGCGGTCGCCTAGGGCACTGCTATTTGGGGGGCGCCGGCGCCCAAGCAGTCCGCGGAATTTTGGGGGTGGGACCTTCCGCTGCCACTGTCGGGGGCGGCATTTCGGGGGTGGGACCTTCCGCCGCCTAGGGCGCCGGAAAAGCTGGCGGCGCTCCTGCACACTGCACTGTAAACCTGGGTTTACAATTGCTGGGCCCAGGTCTCACAGCTGTGCTAATGTGTCCATACTGCCCTGCACAGACCTTCTGACTCAGGTCTGCAGCTTTTGTTGCGCCCACTCTGCAAAATGAGAAGGCTTGGACCCAAGTCAGCAGGACTCGGACTCTGACCACTCTAGCAGTGTCGTAGGACCTGGGGCCTGAGCACTTGCTGACCTGAGTCAGGTTGATTTGCGTGTGGATGGAAGGGGAGCCTGGGCTCAAACCTGAGTCAGAACTCGGGCTTAGTGTGCAGTGTAGACAGACCCTCTCTGTGTCTGTCTGAAACTTGGATACCAACCTGAGCTGCGTATGGATAGGAGGAGTCCGAATCAATGCCGTCATTATCGATGATGTACTGGAAGGCTTGGGTCATAAGTCCGCCGCTGCAGCCATGGTTCCCGTACATAATGGAACAGTCGACTAGGTTCTGTGCACTGAGAGACACCAGGTTTCCAGTTTTCAGTTTCACCTGGGCTTCTAGGGCACCGACAGCACTGAAAGCCCAGCAGGCGCCACAGGCCCCCTGAAAAAGCCAGAGAGATGCGCTCAGGCACTGCTGTGATGGGCACCCATGTCAGTAAGGAAACAGATTGAGCCTCCCACCTGATATTTCACATCCGTAACACATCCTTTGTCCCTCCAGTCCATGGAGTCAGGCACTTTGCTGCCAGGGCGTGGCCTGTAGGTGGAATTCCGGTCAGGTCGGTGGGGAATTTTCACTCCAGTTAACAAAGCAGCCACTTCCTCGCTGGTCTAGTTAAAAGAACACACACACCCCTTCAGACTGACATCCCCTTCGATGTAAAGAATGGCCCTGAACACTGGGGAAATTTAGATACAAACTCTGCGGCTCAGATTCAACTCTTGTTCATTGATACAGTGTTTTCCTTTATGCAGTGAAAACTATGAGCACGACTGACTGCTGGGGATCAGCCTGGCTGACTCAATAGCCCATGCTGTAGCTTTGTTTGCCGGGAACTCTGGATTCTGTGATTCTCCACGTGCTAATCCTCCTCCCCCAGGACACTGCTGGGGATAGAACCCGGACTAGCGCTGTCGGAAAGTTTTCAGACAAAAACAAATTTTTTGGGGCTGAAAAATGCATATTTGGGTCGACTGAAACATTGCGTGAACTCACCTTGAATCTGAAAAATTGTTTCAGCCGGGAAAAAAAATTTCAAAATTAGTCAAAATGTTTGGATTCAAAATGACTTTTCAGTTCAAATTTTACTTCCATTTTATTTATTTATTTATTAAAAAGGTAAAATAATCTAAAAAACTAAATGTGTTGTCCGACCCTAAATGAATTGTTTTCATCTTTTTTTCATTTCACCATTGCCATTTCAGGTCCACCTGAAACTAACTTTTGATTGATTGATTTTTCAGTCACCCAACCAAAAAAAAATCTCTTATTCACAAAGCTCTACCCAGGAGCACCAGCATTGTCAAGTCTCTTGATTTTATTGAGAGTGTCACAATATCTGGTGTTTTCCTTAAAGCACCAATGTGGGGGGGTTGTGAGATGGCACAATAATTTTTTTTTTAAGTTTCCATCTCTCATATAGTTGTGGAGAACAGTTGGAAAACCTAACCCTTAAAAGCTCAAAACCCAGAGGCAAATAAAAAGAGCCCCCAGACTTAGACATTTTTTAAATCCCAAGATTTTTAACCCCACCATGATTTTAGGCGCCTGACTCCTAAATTCTGAATGCTTGGCGTTGGCAGTAAACGTGATGTGACGCACAAGTAACTACAATTTCAGTTAAAGGAACAACTTCTTTAGCCAGCAACGGCCTAGCAGACAGGTTGTGTGTTATTCCTCATGTGACATTTCTCATGGGGGTAAGGGAGGGTGGCAGACACAGTAAGGTAGAGAAGCAGGAACCTGCGGGAATGGGATTCCCACACTTTTGACCTCACATGCACTGTATGTGCAAGGTCACGCTGCTTGGAAGATGCCATTTGATACAGAAACATGCTGGGGGGGAGGGGGTCACACCAGCAGTGGGCTAGCAGTGGGTGGAGCACCTGCACTTAGTTTTGCCCAGCTCTCGGGAGCAGTGATGAGGGCAGGTTGCTGCTGGAGGACGCATTGGGGTGCTGTGGTTTGTGGGCCTACCTCTGCAGGGCTCATCCTGACCCTGGACTGGCTGGAGCTTATTCTGCCCCTGATTCAGTTACATTCTCTGGCCACGGCACCCCCAGGGAAACACAGATAATTCCCAGATGCTCAGTCACGGGGTCTGTAACAATATTTTTTTAACTTACCATGTCTGCCAGGTGGTTCATGCCCAGCTCATAGGAATGCAGCCCCAGTGAGTGCTCGAGGTTATGCAGCATAACAAGCTTGAGGTTCTTTTCCCAGATCACGCGCCGTTCCCCTTCCTCGTTCTGGAACCAAAGCACAGCCCCCACGTTACTATGCAGTAGCGAGGAGGAAACCATCTGCAGTATAAATGGGTTATAGTTCTACAGCGCTTTTTTATCCCCAAGGAACCTAAGTGCTTTGCAAAAATGTTGCCCAGATCCTGCAACACTCACTCAAGCAAAACTTCCTAGGAAATCAAGGGGAGTCTTAACAAGTTAAGTGTGGCAAGATTGAGTCCTTCCCCACCCCCAAAACGCAGCTAGTTCTGCAGTGGTGTGCAGCAGCTTTTTTAACAGCACACAGCAACGCTACACAAAACGGTTCATTTATTAAATGCTGAAATGAACCATTTTCCCCACCTTTCCATCTTAATTTTTTTAATTCGACCGAAACAATATGCCAAAATCAGGCCGAATTCCCCAATTGTTTCTGTCAACCCGAATCTGCATTTTTCCACCAAAAAAAAGAGAAAAAAGAGTCATGTGAAAAATTTCACCTGGCTCTAATATACCCCAAACAAAACACGCTTGAAGAAATAAGCTAACCCCCGGGATGGTTTAGGCAAGGTGGAGGGTACATACAGGGACCAATGTTCATAAAAACTGAACACACTTCTGAAAGCAGAGAGAGCTTTGCAATCTCCAGGAGAAGAGCCGGAGGCAGCGTTCTCAGTGAGAGCTGGCATAGGGCTGGCATGCTAAGATCCTGGATACCTGCTGACCTGAGGGGAGATGGTGATGGAAATCCCCCTCCCCCACTTTAAACCGACAGATGCAAACACCCCACCTTGTGGCTGTATTGCTTGCCATAGGTTTTCTTCCAGAGCTCCCAGTGGTTATCCAGCGTCGGGTCTGTGTCTAGATGTGCAGTAGCAGCAGCAGCAAGAGAGACCAAGAAGATACAAACCAACAACTTCATTCTGCTCAGCTAGAAAAAAAAAAGAGCACGCTGGTGAGAGATAATATCTGCATGGTTAAGTCAAGTGTCTCAATTTCCTTCACTCAGTGATGGTGCAAGAGATCTGACACTGACTTGCTGAGATTTCTCCACTCTCTCTGCCATGAGCAAAGTGTCAAGAAGCAAACCCTGATCCTGCAGCAGCTCTCACACTGAGCCATCCGGCGGCTTGTACGTCTTGAGGGTGAGGGGGCAGGGGAAGGGGCTTCCTAGAACCCCATACGACAACAACAGAGTTGAAAGGAAAACAGAGCTGGGTCAATGGATAATATCACCCGGCTACTTCTACAGCTCCTGAACCGGATCTTGGACCTGGACATGGGCATCAGAGCCTGGTATAAGGTGATACAGCGCGGAGGGAGGGATAGAGCTAGCGAAAGTCAGAGACATTCCCAGCTGGGGTGGGAATTGATGTAGCATCACTGACGTTAATGAGTTTGATCCCTAGGTGGTGTAAACTGGTGTCGCTCCATTGTGGTCACTGGAGCGAAGCAGATTTACACCTGCTGAGGATCTGGTCCAGATGGATTTAGGTGAAGAGGACTTGGATTTTCAAAGGAGCCCAAGTGATTTTCAAGGCAGTTAGGCACCCAAACCCATTGACTCTCACCTAACTCCCCTAGGTTCCTCTGAACACTCCAGCCTAGATAGGAAGATGGAGGAGTGTATGGGGCTATAAAGACAGAAAGAGAGAGAGAGAGAGAGAGAGAGTATGAGAATAGATAGATAGAGAGGGTGTATGACGAGTGAGAGAGAGAGAGAGTGTTGAATAGATAGATAGAGAGGGTTATTGGAAGAGAGAGAGGTTTATATGGGGATAGAAAGACAAGACTGATACACGCGGGTGTCCGCAGATGCAAACTCTCTACAACCAAAATACAAAACGCCATTTCTTGATTTTACTTCCTCAAACACATTGTTCCAAACACGACAAAGAGGAGATTTAAAGTACAAGGGGAAAAAGAAAAAGCCAAACATACCTGACCGGAGTTCACCCGGTGGAGATTTCTAGGCAGGAATCCTGAACTGATCAGCAGGCAGCAAGAATTCCCCTGTATTCTCCTCCGAAGGTTGGCGCCTGAGTGAACACCCTTCCTGCTCTGACTGCATGCCGAGAAGAAGGAGTTCGATTTGCCCTGCCAGGCTCATCACATGGGACTGTGAATGAGGAAATGGCAGGACCTCTGCTTTCACTTTTACTGTGACTGTATCAAACTAGGGATGTTCACTACGGCTGCAGGCTGATTTTCAGTCCCCAGCCCCGGAACACTAAAATCAGGTGTTTTTCCTTCCCTCCCCAGACCCTACAGCACATGATTTGGAGAGTTAAAAAATAAACCAGTTGGGTCAACATTTTCAAAAGCTCAGACAGGTGCAAACGGTCGCTGGGGCCTCCCTTTTGGGGTTTAAGTTATCAGTCTTATGGTAAAACCTAGAGATCCCAGCTGAGATCAGGGCTCTGTTGTGCAGGGTTCTGCATGAACACAGAGGGAAAGATACAGCCTGCCTCCCTGAGCTCACAAGGTAAATAGACAGCCAGACAAAGGGCAGGGGAAACTGAGGCACAGATCAGGGACGCAATTTGCTCAAGATCACACAGCAGGGCAGTGCTAGTGCAAGGACTAGAACCCAGGTCTCCTGAGTCCCAGTCCAGTGACCGTGTCATTGGCATTTGGGCACCCAGCATGCTCTTTAAGCCGGTGTTTGGTTTAATCTCAACTGCCTGAGCACCCAGCATTGAGTGGGATTTTCAGAGCACCCATGCAGTTTCCTGCGTGCACAGGGCTGAGCAGAAATGACTCAGACATATAGACTTTAAGGTCAGAAGGGACCATTATGATCTTCTAGTCTGACCTCCTGCACAACGCGGGCCACATAATCTCACCCACCCACTCCTGTAAGAAACCCTGACCTATGTCTGAGCTATTGAAGTCCTCAACTTGTGGTTTAAAGACTTCAAGGTGCAGAGAATCCTGCAGCAAGTGACCAGTGCCCCACACTGCAGAGGAAGGCGAAAAACCCCCAGGACCTCTACCAATCTGCCCTGGAGGAAAATTCCTTCCCGACCTCAAATATGTTGATCAGTGAAACCCTGAGCATGTGGGCAAGCCTCACCAGCCAGACACCCAGGAAAGAATTCTCTATAGTAACTCAGATCCCACCCTATCTAGTGTCCCATCACAGGCCATTGGGCATATTTACCGCTAATAGTCAAAGATCAACTAATTGCCAAAATTAGGCTATCCCATCATACCATCCCTTCCATAAACTTATCAAGCTTAGTCTTGAAGCCAGATATGTCTTTTGCCTCCACTGCTCCCCTTGGAAGGCTATTCCAGAACTTCACTTCTCTAATGGTTAGAAACCAATGCCCTGTAAGTGCACATTAGCATATGGATATCGGCACTTTGAATATGCTAATGAGGCCTAGAATCCCAACCACAGGCACTGACTTTTGTTTTTGCCGGCGGGTGCTCCTCTCCGCCCCCTCACCCCATTCAAATGGCAAGGGGGGGGCTTGGGAGGGAAGAGGCCAAGTGCGAGTGGGGTCTGGGGGTGGAGCATGGACAGGGCCTCTGGAGGAAGAGGCCAAGCGGGGCGGGGCGTCGATACGGAGCAGTGGACAGAGCAGGAGGTGGGGCCATGGTCCTGGCGCTGTGGCCCACAAAAGATTAATCTGGTCCTGCGGGTGCTGAGATGGACCCTGATATCCACAGATGAAAGGTTCTATACAGTGCAAAGACTAATCGGGCCAGATCTTCAGCTGCTATAAATCAGCATCGCTCCTATTACGAGTAACCCTCAGAACACAGACTGCACAGCAATGACATGCTTGTGTGGAGGAATATTTGCCTGCTGCAGTGTTACAGATGTAATCAGGGTCTGAATGAACTGAATGAATGCAGGGGGGAGACTTCAGGAGCAAACTGTACTTACATGAACAAACCTACTCTGCTTAGATATCCAGCAAATAGAACAGTGTTGCTCAAAATAATCAACTTTGGCTGGCGTTGGGTTACAAATCACTTTAGTACTGAATGCAGGGTGGGGAAATGCTGTTATCGATGTGTTGTCATTATGGTATGAATGAAGGGGAGCAGAACTGTGATTAACCCTGCCCCAAATGAGGGGGTCACCCCCAGCTGAAAGGACCTCGTTAAGCCTGGGGCTTGAATGCCAGAGCCCTGTGAAAGTAAGAGGACAGGTGTCCCAGCCAGGAGGTGTGGACTCTCCCTAGGGGTCCCAGGACTGTTTTAACCTGTTCCTCCCCACTGTTCAAAGAAAGAGCTAAGTAGGGTTCATTAGGGGCCTGTTTGGAGCTGGATTCCTGGCTTGATACATCCAGACTCTGTACGCCCGGCCCATGCTCTGTACTCCTGTTGTCCTCAGATAAAGGAAAGAAGTTTCTTGTAGTGCAGCGATAGACAATTCTGTCTGGGGATCACAGCATTGGAAAAGGCAATTTTCATCCAGGCTGCCTGGAAATGTGTTTGTTTCATCTGATTTTGTCTGGTGGTGGAAGTGGAGGTTTTCAGGGACCAGCAATGAAAGAAGTGAAATAAAATATCTGTGGTAGGCCTGATTCCTCATTGCCCTGACCTTTCTGTGGCCATTTACAACACCTCAAAGTGGGCAGAAAGTGCTACCAGAACATTGCTCCTGCAGGGTTTTTCACCCACTTTGCACTGACGCAAATGACTGCACAGTCATAGAATCAGAGAAATGTCAGGCTGGAAGGGACCTCAAGAGGTCATCTTGTCCAGCCACCTGTGCAGAGGCGGGAACAAGTAAACTAGACCAGCTCTGACAGGTGTGTGTCTAACCTGTTCTTAAAAACCTCCAGTGACAGGGATTCCACAAACTCCCTTGGTTACCTGTTCCAGTACTAAACCGTCCTTAATATGAGAATGTTTTTCCTAATCTCCAACCTAAAACTCCCTTGCTGCAGATTCAGCCCCATTACTTCTTGTCCTTCCTTCAGTGGACATGGAGAACAACGGAGCACCATCCTCTTCATAACAGCCCTTAATTTATTTGAAAACTGTTGTCAGGCCCCCCCCCAGTTTTCTTTTCTCCAGACTAAACATGCCCAGGTTTTTTAACCTTTCCCCATAGGTCAGGATTGATAAACCTTTTATCATTTCTGTTGCTCTCCCCTCTGGACTCTCTCCAATTTATCCACCTCGTTTTTAAAGGGTGGCACCCAGAACTGGACACAGTGCTCCACCTGAGACCTCACCAGTGCTGAGCAGAGCAGGACAAGTACCTCCCGTGTCTTACACACAATACTCCTGTTAACACACCCCAGAAGGATATTAGCCTTTTTCGCAGCCACATCACATCGTTGGCTCATATGCAATTTGTGATCCACGATAACCCCAGATCCTGGCCAGTTATTCCCCATTTTGTATCTGTGCGATTGGGGGGGTGGGGGGGATGGGGAGAATGGAGAATTGAACCCAGTGCTGCAGGATGGAAGCCGTGGATTACAAGCTACTGAGGCACGGACCTGGCAGTTTTGTCTGCCTGTTCAGCACCAGGTGCGCCTGCAGAATATTTAAAGTCATCATCGTTAGCGCGTCACTTCCCCAATGAATGACCTTCCCCCAGTCTCGTTTCCACTTCACTTTTTCAAGTGGCAAGAACTCCTGTTGATTGACAAAGGAAAAAGACACGTGCAGCGACAACAAGGCAAATTCCTCACCAGCGAAACCAACAGGACAAATCATTTCCCCGAGTCACGGAACCTGGCGCCGAAAACATCTGGCTGGTGGGATTGCAAACGCCCGCCTGGCTGCTCTGCACGGGTCTGGAGCCCTTGCTCCTCCCTTTGCCCCTCAGATCAGATCAGGAGGCGGATACAGCCATAGCTGGATTATCCCTCTCAGGCCCCCGGTCTGGTCTCTCTCCTCCCAATTCTCCCCGTGCTGTGGCCACAGAACCCACTAGAAGGGCTAGGGGCTGTCATATGCCGGGCTGTGGGCCTGCCCCCTCACTGCCCAGCTCAGTCGTCAGCTGGGCTGGCGTCCATCCGGGGCTCGACCCTCCCCAAGTGACAGACTGACCCTCATTTGCGCTGAGGGCCCTGTACACTGCTCTACCCAGTGCAAGGAGGCCGTAGTGCGAACGGGAGCCAGGCCCACAATGTGGCTGTGTGCAGGCGTCAGGAACCCCTGCTGCAAAGACAACGTGCTGGTGACTGCTGTACCCACCTTGGGGACACCTGTTCCCAGGGGGTGGCATCCCTCCCCAGGGGACCCCTGCTCTCAGCACGGGGACATAGCAATTCCCCACCCCACTGTTCAATGGTTGACGGAAATTAAGATTAAAATCTATGAGCACAGCCCCTGCTCTCCCAGACCTCCTGCTTCCTGCTCTACACCTCCCCCATTCCATCTACCCCATCATCCATTTATTTCCTCTGCTTCCTTCCTGCCTTCCAGCCCCCCTCTCCACCGCTCCCTTCATCCCTTCACTCTGGAAGGCAAAGGAGAGAGGGAACTGGTGAGATGGAGAAGTGGAGGGGATCCCATCCTGCGGTAGTGGGAGCTGGGGCGCCCCGTCTTTTTTGAGGGCTTAGCTGGGATGTGAGTAGGGTTGCCAACTTGGTAATATTTAAAAACCGGACATTCCAGCAGGAGTGACAGAACCTCCCCTGCCCCACCTATTTCCCCCAAAAGCCCCACCTCTGCCCCATCTCTTCCCCTGAGGCCCCGCCCCATCCACTCCTCTTCCCTCTTCCCCCCTCCCCCTGTTGCTCGCTGCTTTTCCCCTTACACCCCCCGCCCCCCGGGTCAGGAGGGACTCGCCTGTGGAGCTGGGGCTGGGAGCTGCAGCCACAAAACGAAGGTAGGAGGCGGCCCCAGCTGAGTAGAGGCTGGTGTGGGTGATGACCCGGCGCCTCCCCACCTCCCTCACCCGCAGTAACTGGACATTGAATGTCCGGTCAGTAAATCTGACTGGACACTGTCTGGTCCCCTATTCAACCGGCCTTTCCAGTCGAAAACTGGGCACCTGATCACCCTAGAGTGGCATCTAGACCTTGTGCTGGCCCTCTGCACAGGGTGAATTTCATCCTAAAAGTTCAGGAAACAAACAGTACAGAGTCAGACATTGCCTAGCAACAGGGGCTGCCCAAGATCCATCAGTCACTCACCTGGCGCTCCCCCCAAACGAGGGGAAGCAGTGACACAAGCAGCCTGAGGAACCACCCAAGTACAACTGCAAATTTAGCCCAGGGCAAGAAATGCTTTGGTGGTTCTTGCAAATTTCATGAAATTTCACTGAGTCGATGTTGCTCAGTTGTTCCAAATTCATCCATTGGTGGGGTTTTTTGTGGGTTTGTCGGGTTTTTTAGTTTGTTTGTTTGTTTTTTGCAACTGACATTATATTTTGCTAAAACCAGCCACAAAGATAAAGACATAACTGGGGACAAGCTCCGCAAATGGTTACATTTTCACAAAGATGTGATTTCTCACTCCCGTCCCACCAATGATCGTTTTTCTACGTGGCCCTGCAACACACTGATGGATCCCACATTTTTGCCGGCTTCCCTTGGATTAACTAAAGCCCTGACCTCGTAACCTGATTAATTCAAGTGGACCCCTGTGCCCATATGGAGCCCTCTTGGGGCTTTGCCTAGATTCAGGGCTCCACCCTCATGAATCAGATTTTGCAGCATCAGGGCCCAAGAGTCTGTTTCGTCTGTAATCAGGGTGGCTTTGAATTTCTGTCGCTCACTAAGTATCCCACACCTGGTCCAGCTGAACAGACTGAGCCTAAACTTTTCCTTTTGGAAGAGGATGTGTAATTTCTATCACATGCATGGTTTACAGATGAGATTCGATCTGGATCATCATAGCAACCTCACTGCTGAGTTGGAGAGAAGAGAATGCATTTCATGTGCTGTAGAGATGTGACCTCACTCTGAAACTGTATCCCGCAAGGATTCGGTCAATAGGTGTCTGCAAATCATATTCCGAAGTAGGGCAAAGTAGGTCAGACCCAGAAGCAGGGCTCCCCCGCGGCCTGTGGGGTAGAGCAGGGCAGCAGATGTGATTCCCAGTGCTGTGCTGGCACTTGCAGCTGGGGGTGTGGATTCCAGGATCACCCTTTCCCTGCATTCCTGCCCATTCGATCGCTCGTCCCATACCTGCAGCTAGATTTACAGCCTTTGGGCCTGACTCCCTGCTACTGTGCATCATGTGCAGTCATGTATCCCTCGGCTGAAAACTGCTGCTCTTCTGATTCAGCAACATTATACACCTACTTTGCACAGGGGTAAATGGCTGTGCAGTGGAAGAGAGAATCAGGCCTTTCATCTCTGCACCGTGTCCTTGGTCCAAGCGCTGCAGGTGGCAAAGGCTGACCTCACTCTGTAGGTCACATTTTATAACAACAGCGGCATTTGTTCTGTGGCTGGCCTTCTCCTTGGCTTCTGACTGCTGGCGTGCTACGGTCTTCGCATAAGATACCAACCCAATTTTGTTTAGCCTTGGAAAACACGTTACCCTCTGCAAGGAATGTCCATAGTTTGCTTGATCTCCCGGGTTACTAATGATTGCTTTGTGACCTGTATTGTGGAAAATCGATACATGTGGCTAGGGATGTGTTGATCCATCTACTTCGCCTCTTCACCTCCGACGTGGCTTCGGCAACTCTACCGCTCCACCAACAGCGTGGACTAGCGACACGGCCTTCACTCCAACACATTTTGAGACAGTGGCAGTGACAATACTTGGCACTGAAATAGCACTTCACATGCGCAAAGCAATGCATAGACATGAATCAATTACAAACACCCCTGCGGGATAGGGAGAGTGAGCTAAAAGTGCCCAAATTCTGGACCAGACCATTCATGATCATTCATCATTTTGGCTGCTTATCTCAGGTCCGTCAGATGGATCTGATGGGAGGATTTTGCCAGTAGAGCCCGTACATTGTTCTCAAACAGAGCAGCTAGATTACAGCAAGGCTAAGATTAGCAGTTTAAAAGACCACATCTCCAGAGTGCAGTCTGAAGCAGAGCATCCCTCTATATTTGTGGATAAGAACCGTAGCTGGCAATCCCACATTGGTTTCCTTTGTTCCTGGACATTCGAATGTACCCTTTGTCACCGAACTTTACACCCCAGCTGTTGGAAGGAGAAAAAACACAGAATTAAACATTAAGAGAATAAAACAACTTTCTTTATAGGCAGGGTTCCCCTTCCCCATTTTCTGATGTGTTTCAAGCTGTTTTACAAAGTGCATCCAATTCACCCTGGTACAGACACATACATGCACAGCTCTACACAGCTTCCTCATGCCCCACGCATATCCCAGGAGCACGTTATTCTATAGATAAATACGGCTCAGTGATGGATTTTCTTTTACCTGTTTTTCACAAGCCAAAAGTCCTTCCCATCCAGGGTGCCATAGCCAATAACTAGAACCACATGATTCATCTCATGAGTGCAACGTGGATCATCGTAGACTCCTGGAAGGAAAGAATGCGCAATCACGTGGGAGGAAAAAAAGCCAGCAGGGACTTCTCTGCTCAGTAAAGCTTTTTTGAGCAACAGCACCCACATGGTACCAACATGCCTCTAACCTGGTCCCCTGTAAGGGGGTAATAATAACAATCCCTCATTCTTTTCATCAGTAGGTCACAAAGCGGGTCACTCTCATTATGTCCATTGTGCAGATGGGGACACTGAGGCACAGAGCGGGAAGTGACTTGCCCTGGGAATAGAACCCAGCACTCCTAAGCCCCAGTCCAGTGTGCTGTCCACTGGGAAGTTTAGTTTCCGTGGCCTGTACAATCCTTGGTTCTCCTACTGAGGCGGCCAACTTGGCTTGTGTGAGGTGGGCACCTGCCCCCAAGAACTGGACTCAGACCCTCTATAGGCCACCAAAGAGATGTCAGCTAGGAAAGGACGTCTGACCGGTAGAGCACCATGGTGCTAGGGGCTGTACAAACGCAGAACAAAAAGATCATCCTTTCCCAAAGAGCTTCCAATCTAAGGGTATGTCCACACTGCACACTCCTTATGGCAGCGTGTAGACTATATACACTCCACCCACACTCCACACAGGTATAAACAGCAGTGTAGACGGCTTAGGGGAGTAAAGACACACCTGAGTCCTTAGGGTATATGCCCTACACAGCTCTCTACACGCCCAAGCAGGGCCTCCTCCATCTGCACTGCTATTTTTAGCAGTGTCATATGCTGCTACCTCCCTGCTGCTGTGGCATTTTTCTGCCGTAGGGAAAGACTCCAGCAGCGGGAGGTAGTGGCAGGGCCGGCTCCAGGCACCAGCGAACGAAGCAGGTGCTTGGGGAGGCCAATGGAAAGGGGCGGCACGTCCGGGTCTTCGGCGGCAATTCGGCGGCGGGTCCCTCAGTCCCTCTCGGAGCGAAGGACCCGCCGCCGAATTGCCGCCGAAGAATGAAGCTGATCGCGGCTTTATCTTTTTTTTTTTTTTTTTGCTTCGCCGCTTGGGGCAGCAAAAAAGCTGGAGCCGGCCCTGGGTAGTGGGGAAAAACTCTGACAGCTCCCACTGCCTCCAGCGCCAGAACCTTCCACTGCTGTGCATAGCTACACAGCGCAGTGCGGACACAGCCTGCTTTTCACAGCCGTGTGTAGCTACACCTACCCTGCACGCCACCAGCAGTGGTGTGCAGTATAGACATACCATATGTATAGAACAAAAGAGATTAGCTTCCAGCAGAACTAGGCTTTTATCCTCTAGCCAGCTGCTAGAGGGGGACATGTAACACACATTGAACCAAGCGGTCACATGATGGAGCCACTCACAAAATGCAAAACGTGCTTTCACCCGCCTGGGGCTTTTATTTTATAATTACTGCAATTTACTGAGGGTCCAAAATTTACAATTTACTGAGGGTCCAAAAGATTCCAGGAAAAAACAAGAAAACAAAAGCCAGGTCTCCGTGGTAAGAGCACGATGTGAGCGTCTCCTCAGTAACATGCTGCAGAACAAATAGCAACTTCCTCCACATTCCTCTTCAAATTTAAAGAGACAGTCCACAGAAAGCAAAGGCATCACTGCTTCAAACTACGTACTGCATTTTGCAGGAGGTGTTCTAGCTTACAGTACATACCTGACTTATACAGGAAAAACGAAGGCTGTGCCGCATCTATGATGACGGACACAGGTCCGATATTGGCTACGGCATCCTTCAGGGCCGCTTCATCGGCATACGGGAGCTCAACAAACTTGGAGCAGGTGGCGGCTCGTGTGTCTGGGTTATAGTGACACGTTCCGTTCTGGCAGATGAAGCAGGGACATTTTGGTCTCTGGTTTGAACATCTGACCCACTCACAACATTTGTTTTTATCTCCCTTCTATTCCCCTCCGTTGTCTGAATCCCTCACATTTCTTAGACCACTGCTGCTCCCTCTGGGGCATTCCTTCTGCCTCTGGCCATCGAGATCAGAGCTGAGGGACTAATCGATTTTTCAGTTCAGTGACTTACCCGGAAAAATAAAATTTAAAAAATCTGTTTGTTTCAAATCGAAGTAGAATTTTTTCATTATTATTTTTTCACCGAAACAAAAAATAAATAAAAAAAATGTATTCGGGTCAAATGAAACCTTTTAAATGTCATTTCAGAATGAGCTGTCAAAATGATTGACTCAGGCTTGGACCTTCCTGGGTCCGAGCCCTCGATTAGCACAATTTTTGTGTAGATGGAAGGGGGGTGAGGCTTGAGGCTGAGTTCAAACCCTGCGCTTACATTGCAGTGTAGACATACCCGGTGTTTCCAAGCCCAGGCTTGAGCATCCACACTGCATTGTAAACCTGGGTTTATAGTTGCTGGATCCAGGTCTCACAGCCATGCTAACTGCACCATGCAGACTTTCTGACTTCGGTCTGTGGCTTGAGCTGCGTCCACACTGCAAAATGACATGGTTTGGACCCAAGTCACAGCAGGACTCGGACTCTGACCATTCTCTCAGCAGTGTCCTAGGACCTGGGGCCTGAGCACTTGCTGACCCGAGTCAGGCTGATTTGTGTGTGGATGGAAGGGGAGCCTGGGCTTAAACCTGAATCAGAACCCAGGCTTAGTGTGCAGTGTAGACAGACCCTCTCTCTGTCTGTCTGAAACTTGGATACCAACCTGAGCTGTGTACGGATAGGAAGCGTCCGAATCAATGCCGCTATTATTGATGATGTACTGGAAGGCGTTGGTCATATATCCACCGCTGCAGCCATGGTTCCCGTACATAGTGGTACAGTCGACTAGGTTCTGCGCGCTGAGACACACCAGGTTTCCAGTTTTCAGTTTCACCTGGGCTTCTAGGGCACCGACAGCACTGAAAGCCCAGCAGGCGCCACAGGCCCCCTGAAAAAGCCAGAGAGATGCGCTCAGGCACTGCTGTGATGGGCACCCATGTCAGTAAGGAAACAGATTGAGCCTCCCACCTGATATTTCACATCCGTAACACATCCTTTGTCCCTCCAGTCCATGGAGTCAGGCACTTTGCTGCCAGGGCGTGGCCTGTAGGTGGAATTCCGGTCAGGTCGGTGGGGAATTTTCACTCCAGTTAACAAAGCAGCCACTTCCTCGCTGGTCTAGTTAAAAGAACACACACACCCCTTCAGACTGACGTCCCCTTCGATGTACAGACTGGCCTCGAACACTGGGGAAATTTAGATACAAACTCTGCGGCTCAGGTTCAACTCTTGTTCATTGATACAGTGTTTTCCTTTATGCAATGAAAAATATGAGTACGACTGACTGCTGGGGATCAGCCTGGCTGACACAATAGCCCATGCTGTAGCTTTGTTTGCCGGGAACTCTGGATTCTGTGATTCTCCACGTGCTGATCCTCCTCCCCCAGGACACTGCTGGGGATAGAACCCAGGACTAGCGCTGTCGGAAAGTTTTCAGACAAAAACAAATATTTTTTTTGGCTGAAAAATGCATATTTGGGTCAACATTGCGTGAACTCACCATGAATTTGCAAAATTGTTTCAGCCGGGGAAAAAAAATTCAAAACTAGTCCAAATGTTTGGATTCAAAATGACTTTTCCATTCAAATTTTACTTCCATTTCATTTATTTATTTTTTAAAAAGGTAAAATAATCTAGAAAACTAAACAAAATGTGTTGTCCAACCCTAAATGAATTGTTTTCATCGGTTTTTCATTTCATCATTGCCATTTCAGGTCCATCTGAAACTAAAGTTTGATTGATTGATTGATTGATTTTTCAGCCCCCAAACCAAAAAAATCTCTTATTCACAAAGCTCTACCCACGAGCACCAGCATTGCCAAGTCTCTTGATTTTATTGAGAGTGTCACAATATCTGGTGTTTTCCTTAAAGCACCAATGTGGGGGGGAAGGTGTCGTGAGATTGCACAAGAATTTCAGCTTTTTTTTTTTTTTTTTTAAGTTTCCATCTCTCGTATAGCTGTGGAGAACTGCAGGAAAACATAACCCTTAAAAGCGCAAAACCCAGAGGCAAATAAAAAGAGCCCCCAGACTTAGACTTTTTTTAAATCTCAGGATTTTTAAACCCCCACCCCCATGATTTTAGGCACCAGACTCCTAAATTCTGAATGCTTGGCATTGGCAGTAACAGATTCTGTGGCCTGCGTTGTGCAGGAGGTCAGACTAGATAATCATAATGGTCCCTTCTGACCTTAAAGTCTATGAGTCTATGAACCAGCAACAGCCTAGCAGACAGGTTGTGTGTTATTCCACACGTGACATTTCTCATGGAGGTAAGGGAGGGTGGCAGACACAGTAAGGTAGAGAAGCAGGAACCTGCGGGAATGGGATTCCCACACTTTTGACCTCACATGCACTGTATGTGCAAGGTCACGCTGCTTGGAGGATGCCATTTGATACAGAAACATGCTGGGGGGGAGGGGGTCACACCAGCAGCGGGCTAGCAGGGGGTGGAGCACCTGCATTTAAAAAAGGACTCCCCCCCCCCCCGATGGCAGATTTCCCACACACACCCCTGACCCAAGCAAGTAGAACAAAGTTTTGCACAGCTCTCGGGAACAGTGACGGGGGCAAGTTGGTGCTGGAGGACGCATTGGGGTGCTGTGGTTTGTGGGGCCTACCTCTGCAGGGCTCATCCTGACCCTGGACTGGCTGGAGCTTATTCTGCCCCTGATTCAGTTACATTCTATGGCCACGGCACCCCCAGGGAAATACAGATAATTCCCAGATGCTCAGTCACTTGGTCTGTAGCGATATTTTTTTTAACTTACCATGTCTGCCAGGTGGTTCATGCCCAGCTCATAGGAATGCAGCCCCAGTGAGTGCTCGAGGTTATGCAGCATAACGAGCTTGAGGTTCTTTTCCCAGGTCACGCGCCGTTCCCCTTCCTCGTTCTGGAACCAAAGCACAGCTCCCAGGTTACTATGCAGTAGCACAGAGGAAACCATCTACAGTATAAATGGGTTATAGTTCTACAGCGCTTTTTTATCCCTCATGAACCCACAGTATTCTTGCCAGCAAGTTAAAGAAGTATGGGCTGGATAAATGGACTATAAGGTGGATAGAAAGCTGGCTATATCGTCAGGCTCAACGGGTAGTGATCAATGGCTCCATGTCTAGATGGCAGCTGGTATGAAGCGGAGTGCCCCCAGGGTCGGTCCTGGGGCCAGTTTTGTTCAATATCTTCATTAATGATCTGGAGGATGGCGTGGACTGCACTCTCAGCAAGTTTGCAGATGACACTAAACTGGGAGGAGTGGTAGATACGCTGGAGGGTAGGGAGAGGATACAGAAGGACCTAGACAAATTAGAGGATTGGGCCAAAAGAAATCTGATGAGGTTCAGCAAGGACAAGTGCAGAGTCCTGCACTTAGGACAGAAGAATCCCATGCACTGCTACAGACTAGGGACCAAGTGGCTAGGCAGCAGTTCTGCAGAAAAGGACCTAGGGGTTACAGTGGACGAGAAGCTGGATATGAGTCAACAGTGTGCCCTTGTTGCCAAGAAGGCTAACGGCATTTTGGGCTGTATAAGTAGGGGCATTGCCAGCAGATCGAGGGATATGATCATTCCCTTCATTGGTGAGGCCTTACCTGGAGTACTGTGTCCAGTTTTGGGCCCCACACTACAAGAAGGATGTGGAAAAATTGGAAAGAGTCCAGCGGAGGGCAACAAAAATGATTAGGGGGCTGGAGCACATGACTTTTGAGGAGAGGCTGAGGGAACTGGGATTGTTTAATCTGCAGAAGAGAAGAATGAGGGGGGATTTGATAGCTGCTTTCAACTACCTGAAAGGGGGTTCCAAAGAGGATGGATCTAGACTGTTCTCAGTGGTAGCAGATGACAGAACAAGGAGTAATGGTCTCAAGTGCAGTGGGGGAGGTTTAGGTTGGATATTAGGAAAAACTTTTTCACTAGGAGGGTGGTGAAGCACTGGAATGGGTTCCCTAGGGAGGTGGTGGAATCTCCTTCCTTAGAGGTTTTTAAGGTCAGGCTTGACAAAGCCCTGGCTGGGATGATTTAGTTGGGGTTGGTCCTGCTTTGAGCAGGGGGTTGGACAAGATACCTCCTGAGGTCCCTTCCAACCCTGATATTCTATGATGCTATGATTCTAAGTGCTTTGCAAAACTGTTGCCCAGATCCTGCAACACTCACTCAAGCAAAACTTCCTAGGAAATCAAGGGGAGTCTTAACAAGTTAAGCGTGGCAAGATTGAGTCCTTCCCCAACTCCGATATGCAGCCAGTTCTGGAGTGGTGTGCAGCAGCTTTTTAAAAGCACACAGCAACACTACAAAACAGGGTAGGACAAAAAGAGAAGAATCACACTGTATCCAATTAACTCACCAGGGGGAATTATAGGGAGGCAGAATGTAATTGCCACCAGGACAGTGATGACACCTTGTAATTTAGAAGGACAGTTGTGTAGGATTCTCTAATGACCCCAAGCAGTCGGAGCCTTCAACTAAGCCACAGTAATTAAGGAGCTGCACATACCACTAGGATGCAAAACAATATCAATAATCAAACATTCACAATACAGCTTGCAGCTGTGCAAATCACTGACTTTTTGGTTTGGCAGCCAAACCAAACAATGTATTAAAAATCAGTTGAAGATTTTTGAATTTGGGTCAAATGTTTTGTTTCAATTTGGGGCTTTTTAAACCTTTTTATTTAGTTATTGTTAATAGAACGGAGGGAAAATCCAACACAAAATGGCTTTCCAAAAGGAAGTCAAAACAGTTCATTTATTAAACCAGGGGTAGGCAACCTATGGCACATGTGGCACTCACAGTGCCCGGGTCCTGGCCACCGGTCCGGGGGCTCTGCATTTTATTTTAATTTTAAATGAAGCTTCTTAAACATGTTAAAAACCTTATTTACTTTACATACAACAATAGTTTTGTTATATATTATAGACTTATAGAAAGAGACCTTCTAAAAACATTGAAATGTATTACTGGCACGCAAAACCTTAAATTAGAGTGAATAAATGAAGACTCGGCACACCACTTCTGAAAGGTTGCCGAGCCCTGTATTAAACGCTGAAATGAACCATTTTTCCCCACCTTTCCATCTTTTTTTATTTCGACCAAAAAAATTTGCCAAAATCGAGACGACTTCCCCAACCCGAGTCTGCATTTTTCCACCAAAAAAAAAAAAAAAAATTAAAAAGAATGTCACCTGGCTCTAATATATCCCAAACAAAACACGCTTGAAGAAATAAGCTACCCCCGGGATGGTTTAGGCAAGGTGGAGGATACATACAGGGCCCAATGTTCATAAAAACTGAACACACTTCTGAAAGCAGAGAGAGCGTTGCAATCTCCAGGAGAAGAGCAGGAGGCAGCGTTCTCAGTGAGAGCTGGCATAGGGCTGGCATGCTAAGATCCTGGATACTTGCTGACCTGAGGAGAGATGGTGATGGAAACCCCCCTCCCCCACTTTAAGCCCACAGATGCAAACACCCCACCTTGTGGCTGTATTGCTTGCCATAGGTTTTCTTCCAGAGCTCCCAGTGGTTATCCAGCGTCGGGTCTGTGTCTAGATGTGCAGTAGCAGCAGCAGCAAGAGAGGCCAAGAAGATACAAACCAACAACTTCATTCTGCTCAGCTAGAAGAAAAAAAAAAAAAAAGAGCACACTGGTGAAAGATAATATCTGCATGGTTAAGTCAAGTGTCTCAATTTCCTCCACTCAGTGATGGTGCAAGAGATCTGACACTGACTTGCTGAGATTTCTCCACTCTCTCTGCCATGAGCAAAGTGTCAAGAAGCAAACCCTGATCCTGCAGCAGCTCTCACACTGAGCTATCCGGCGGCTTGTACCTCTTGGGGGCGATGAGGCAGGGGAAGGGGCTTCCTGGAACCCCATACGACAACAACAGAGTTGAAAGGAAAACAGAGCTGGGTCAATGGATAATATCACCCGGCTACTTCTACAGCTCCTGAACTGGATCTTGGACCTGGACATGGGCATCAGAGCCTGGTATAAGGTGATACAGCGGGGAGGGAGGGATAGAGCTAGTGAAAGTCAGAGACATTCCCAGCTGGGGTTTCTGAGTTTGATCCCTAGGTGGTGTAAACTGGTGTCGCTCCATTGTGGTCACTGGAGCGAAGCTGATTTACACCAGCTGAGGTTCTGGCCCAGAGAGATTTAGGTGAAGAAAGCTTGGATTTTCAAAGGAGCCCAAGTGATTTTCAAGGGAGTTAGGCACCCAAATCCCACTGACTCTCACCTAACTCCCCTAGGTTCCTCTGAACACTCCAGCCTAGATAGGAAGATGGAGGGGTTTATGGGGCTAGAAGGACAGAGAGATAGAGAGAGACAGATGGAGAGGGTGTATGAGAATAGATAGATAGAGAGGGTGTATGGCGAGTGAAAGAGCGAGAGTGTTGAATAGAAAGATAGAGAGGGTTATTGGAAGAGAGAGAGGTTTATATGGGGATAGAAAGACAAGACTGATACACGCGGGTGTCCGCAGATGCAAACTCTCTACAGGCAAAATACAAAATGCCATTTCTTGCTTTTACTTCCTCAAACACATTGTTCCAAACACGACAAAGAGGAGATTTAAAGTACAGGGGGGGAAAGAAAAAGCCAAACATACCTGACGGGAGTTCACCCGGTGGAGATTTCTAGGCAGGAATCCTGAACTGATCAGCAGGTAGCAAGAATTCCCCCAAATTCTCCTCCCAAGGTTGGCTCCTGAGTGAACCCTAACACCCTTCCTGCTCTGACTGAATGCCGAGAAGAAGGAGTTCGATTTGCCCTGCCAGGCTCGTCACATGGGACTGTGAATGAGGAAATGGCAGGACCTCTGCTTTCACTTTTACTGTGACTGTATCAAAATAGAGATGTTCACTACAGCTGCGGGCTGATTTTCAGTCCCCAGCCCTGGAACACTAAAATCAGATGTTTTTCCTTCCCTTCCCAGACCCTACAGCACATGATTTGGAGAGTTAAAAAATAAACTAGTAGGGTCAACATTTTCAAAAGCTCAGATAGATGTAAACAGTCACTGGGACCTCCCTTTTGGGGTTTAAGTTATCATCAGTCTTATGGTCAAACCTAGAGATCCCAGCTGAGATCAGGGCCCTGTTGTGCAGGGTTCTGCATGAACACAGAGGGAAAGACAGAGCCTGCCTCCCTGAGCGCACAAGGTAAATAGACAAGACAGACAAAGGGCAGGGGGAAACTGAGGCACAGATCAGGGAAGCAATTTGCTCAAGGTCACACAGCAGGGCAGTGCTAGTGCAGAGACTAGAACCTACATCTCCTGAGTCCCAGTCCAGTGCCTGCTTCATTGGCATTTGGGCACCCAGCATGCTCTCTAAGCCGGTGTTTGGTTTAACCTCAACTGCCTGAGCACCCGGCATGTAGTGGGACGTTCAGAGGCACCCATGCACTTTCCTGGGTGCACAGGGCTGAGCAGAAATGCCCTCTAGGTGCACATTAGCATATGGATTTTGGCACTTTTAATATGCTAATGAGGCCTAGAATCCCAACCACAGCCACTGACTTTTGTTTTTGCCGGTGGGTGCTCCTCTCCGCCCCGCAGTGTTTTCCCCAGGAATTGAAATTAGGGGGGTGTTCGAATTTACGGGGTGGGGGTCAGGGCCAATGAGGGGTGAGACCATGAGGGTGAAAGGGGGCTGTATGGCACCGTAGTAAAAACTGAAAAATGTTTCATGACCATTTTATTAGATTTAACTCATGTTTTAAAATCATCACACAAATTTAAGTTGGCTACTGAAGCCTTCTATGAAGCATGACATCTACATCCTTCTTGGTTTCTTGTTATAATTTTGGACAATTCTGTTAATGAACTTCTTGAATGCAATGTGTTCATCTTTTGTGGCTTCTCGTGTGTCTGGTACTTCCACTCCTTGAATTGATATGCTCAGTAGTTCATTCACATGATCAGGCAGAAGGCGACTTCTTTTAGAACACAAAATTCTATTCAACGATGAAAAAGAACGCTCAGCTGTAGCTGTTGTGACTGGGAGTAGCAAGAGATGAATTCCTACTTCTTTCATCCCAGGAAACATAGCACAAAGATCGGTTTGAGCCACTAGTGATGATAAAAAAGAAGTTGAAGTCAAATCAATCATTCATTCATCGTATGATATTCCACTCTGTGTTGAAATTCTCTATTCTGTCCTGAGCACACGGCAGCCCCATTGGTGGTAGTGCCTCACTCCACTCAACTGTCGGTGTTTTATAGGACAGGGATCTGTAAAAACTACGCAGAGGTTGAGTAGAATCTGGAAGTCGCTGTTGTAGATTTTTAAGAATCAAGTCTGTGTACTTTTCAGTTGTCTTAACAAACACTTCTTGTCCTCTTCACTTAAGGAGTCAATATAAATGCCTTCATTAGTCAACTTCTGGACTGAAGTCTTTACTTCTTCCAGTACTTTTTCAATGGATAGCTCTCTGATTGATCCAAATGTCGCTTCTGTTGCTGGACAAAGTTCTACTACTGTTGTAGCAGATGCCTGGATGGCATCGTTTAATGACCCAAGTGGTTTCAACAGTAGACTTACGAGAGAGAGAGAATGGCCAGAGTCTTCTCTGAACGTAGTAGCAAAAGTAATCCACCAGCCTCACTACTTAGATCCATCCCATCTTGGTAGATACTTTCCAAAGCCAGTAATAACGTATTATAATAAATGTATTACACTTTCTCAGATATAAAGTATATGATAAAATATGTGTATGCTTTTAAAGTGTGTATTAATGTTTCAATTTCAATTCAAATTTCCAAACAATCACTACATTGGCATCACCCAAGAAGGCAAATTCATCACCTGCAAAACCAACAGGACAAATCATTTCCCCGAGTCACGGAACCTGGCGCCGAAAACATCTGGCTGGTGGGATTGCAAACGCCCGCCTGGCTGATCTGCACGGGTCTGGAGCCCTTGCTCCTCCCTTTGCCCCTCAGATCAGATCATTATCCCTCTCAGGCCCCCAGTCCTGGTCTCTCTCCCCCCAATTCTCCCCATGCCGTGGCCACAGAACCCACTAGAAGGGCTAGGGGCTGCCATATGCCGGGCTGTGGGCCTGCCCCCTCACTGCCCAGCTCAGTCGTCAGCTGGGCTGGCGTCCATCCGGGGCTCGACCCTCCCCAAGTGACAGACTGACCCTCATTTGCACTGAGGGCCCTGTACCCTGCTCTACCCAGTGCAAGGAGGCCGTAGTGCGAACGGGAGCCAGGCCCACAATGTGGCGGTGTGCAGGCGTCAGGAACCCCTGCTGCAAAGACAACGTGCTGGTGACTGCTGTACCCACCTTGGGGACACCTGTTCCCAGGGGGTGGCATCCCTCCCCAGGGGACCCCTGCTCTCAGCATGGGGACATAGCAATTCCCCACCCCACCGTTCAATGGTTGACAGAAATGAAGATTAAAATCTATGAGCACAGCCCCTGCTCTCCCAGACCTCCCGCTTCCTTCTCTACACCTCCCCCATTCCATCTACCCCATCATCCATTTATTTCCTCTGCTTCCTTCCTGCCTTCCAGCCCCCCTCTCCACCGCTCCCTTCATCCCTTCACTCTGGAAGGCAAAGGAGAGAGAGAACTGGTGAGATGGAGCAGATCTCATGCTGCGGTAGTGGGAGCTGGGGCGCCCCGTCTTTTTTGAGGGCTTAGGTGGGATGTGAGTAGGGTTGCCAACTAGATAATATTTAAAAACCGGAACCTCCAACAGGAGTGACAGAATCTCCCCTGCTCCGCCCATTCCCCTGAGGCCCCGCCCCATCCACTCCTCTTCCCCCTTTTCACCCAACGAAGGTAGGAGGCGGCCCCAGCTGAGTACACGCTGGTGCGGGTGATGACCCAGCGCCTCCCCACCTCCCTTGCCCGCAGTAACTGGACTTTGAGTGTCTGGTCCCCTTTTCAACCGGCCTTTCCAGTCGAAAACTGGGCACCTGATCACCCTAGAGTGGCATCTAGACCTTGTGCTGGCCCTCTGCACAGGGTGAATTTCATCCTAAAAGTTCAGGAAACAAACAGTACAGAGTCAGACATTGCCTAGCAACAGGGGCTGCCCAAGATCCATCAGTCACTCACCTGGCGCTCCCCCTAAACGAGGGGAAGCAGTGACACAAGACAGCCGCATGGAACCACCCAAGTAAAAGTGCAAATTTAGCCCAGGCCAAGAAATGCTTTGGTGGTTCTTGCAAATCTCATGAAATTTCACCATGAGGCGATGTTGCTCAGTTGTTCACATTCAGCCATTGGTGGGATTTTTTGTGGGTTTGTCAGGTTTTTGGGGTTTTTTTGCAACTGACAGATTATATTTTGCTAAAACCAGCCACAAAGATAAAGACATAACTGGGGACAAGCTCCCCAAATGGTTACATTTTCACAAAGATGTGATTTCTCACTCCCATCCCACCAGTGATCGTTTTTCTACGTGGCCCTACAACACACTGATGGATCCCACATTTTTGCCGGCTTCCCTTGGATTAACTAAAGCCCTGACCTCGTAACCTGATTAATTCAAGTGGACCCCTGTGCCCATATGGAGCCCTCTTGGGGCTTTGCAGAGATTCAGGGCTCCACCCCCATGAGTCAGATTTTGAAGGATCAGGACCCGAGAGTTTGTTTCATCTGTAATCAGGGTGGCTTTGAATTTCTGTCGCTCGCTGAACAGACTGAGCCTAAACTTTTCAGACAATTGAATATATTTTTTTCCTTTTGGAAGAGGATGTGTAATTTCTATCACATGCATGGTTTACAGATGAGATTCGATCTGGATCATCATAGCAACCTCACTGCTGAATTGGAGAGAAGAGAATGCATTTCATGTGCTGTAGAGATGTGTGACCTCACTCTGAACCTGTATCCCGCAAGGATTCGGTCAATAGGTGTCTGCAAATCATATTCCAAAGTAGGGCAAAGTAGGTCAGACCCAGAAGCAGGGCTCCCCCGCGGCCTGTGGGGTAGAGCAGGGCAGCAGATGTGATTCCCAGTGCTCTGCTGGCACCTGCAGCAGGGGGTGTGGATTCCAGGTTCACCCTTTCCCTGCATTCCTGCCCATTCGATCGCTCGTCCCATACCTGCAGCTAGATTTACAGCCTTTGGGCCTGACTCCCTGCTACTGTGCATCATGTGCAGTCATGTATCCCTCGGCTGAAAACTGCTGCTCTTCTGATTCAGCAACATTATACACCTACTTTGCACAGGGGTAAATGGCTGTGCAGTGGAAGAGAGAATCAGGCCTTTCATCTCTGCACCAAGCAACAGAGAGTCCTGTGGCACCTTTAAGACTAACAGATGTATTGGAGCATAAGCTTTCGTGGGTGAATAAATGAGTCTGACGAAGTGGGTATTCACCCACGAAAGCTTATGCTCCAATACATCTGTTAGTCTTAAAGGTGCCACAGGACTCTCTGTTGCTTTTTACAGATCCAGACTAACACGGCTACCCCTCTGATACTTGACATCTCTGCACCGTGTCCTTGGTCCAAGCACTGCAGGTGGCAAAGGCAGACTTCACTCTGTAGGTCACAATTTATAACAGCAGCAGCACTTGGTTCCGTGGCTGGCCTTCTCCATGGCACAAGGTGATCTCAGGTCATTTCTGACTGCTGGAGTAAGCAACGTGGTTGCTGGTGTCTTCGCATAAGACTTATGGGAGCAGCATTGCAAGATACCAACCCAATTTTGTGTAGCCCATGAAAAACATGTTCCCCCCGCAAGGAATGTCCATAGTTTGCTTGATCTCCTGGGTTACTAATGATTGCTTTGTGACCTGTATTGTGGAAAATCGATACATGTGGCTAGGGATGTGTTGATCCATCTACTTTGCCTCTCCACCTCCGACGTGGCTTCGGCAACTCTATCGTTCCACCAACGGCATGGACTAGTGACACGGCCTTCACTCCAACACATTTTGAGACAGTGGCAGTGACAATATTTGGCAATAGCACTTCACATGCGCAAAGCAATGCATAGACATTAATCAATTACAAACACCCCTGCGGGATAGGGAGCGTGAGCTAAAAGTGCCCAAATTCTGGACCAGACCAACCATGATCATTCATTTTGGCTGCTTATCTCATGTCCGTCAGGTGGATCTGATGGGAGGATTTCACCATTACAACCTGTACATTGTTCCCAAACAGAGCAGTTAGTTAGATTACAGCAAGGCTAAGATTAGCAGTTTAAGAGACCACATCTCCAGAGTGCAGTCTGAAGCAGAGCATCCCTCTATATTTGTGGATAAGAACCGTAGCTGGCAATCCCACAGTGGTTTCCTTTGTTCCTGGACATTCGAATGTACCCTTTGTCACCAAAATATTCACCCCAGCTGTTGGAAGGAGAAAAAACACAGAATTAAACATTAAGAGAATAAAACATCTTTCTTTATAGGCAGGGTTCCCCTTCCCCATTTTCTGATGTGTTTCAAGCTGTTTAACAAAGTGCATCCAATTCACACTAGTACAGACACATACATGCACAGCTCTACACAGCTTCCTCATGCCCCACGCATATCCCAGGAGCACGTTATTCTATAGATAAATACGGCTCAGTGATGGATTTTCTTTTACCTGTTTTTCACAAGCCAAAAGTCCTTCCCATCCAGGGTGCCATAGCCAATAACTAGAACCCCATGATTCACATCACCAGTGCAACGTGGATCATCGTAGACTCCTGGAAGGAAAGAATGCGCAATCACAAGGGAGGAAAAAAAGCCATCAGGGACTTCTCTGCTCAGTAAAGTTGTTGTGAGCAACAGCACCCACATGGTACCAACATGCCTCTAACCTGGTGCCCTGTATGGGGGGGGGGGATAATAATAACAATCCCTCACTCTTTTCATCAGTAGATCACAAAGCGGGTCAGTCTCATTATCTCCATTGTGGAGATGGGGAAACTGAGGCACAGAGCAGGCAGTGACTTGCCCTCAGAATAGAACTCAGCTCTCCTAAGCCCCAGTCCAGCGCACTGTCCACTGGGAAGTTTAATTTCCATGGCCTGTAAAATCATTGAAAGGCTCCATTACCCCACCCATCCCGTGAGTTATTTCAGTATCCCAACTCCCATAAACACTGGGAGGGAATCTTCCTCCCACTACGGTCCCCTCACAATGTTCCCTTAAAAGCCCCAAATCCAGAATTCCCCCAGCACAGGAACCGAGTAAGACAGCACAAGCTGTCTTAGGAGCCCCGTTCCGAAAGCTCTGGCATAGGGGCCGTGCCAGCCAGGGTTAGGGTCTACCGCAATTCTGTGTGGTGCTTGGGAGCTTGGCCATAACTTATGCGACATCCAAGGCTGCCTAAATTACCCCAGGAGCCGCCTCAACCCCAGAACTGGGCTGAAAGGCCATTTTAGAGCCGCCCTGGGCTGAGTTTGGTGCAGCACAGAATTGCAGCCACAATATCTGACAGTGCCTGGAATACAACCCAGTCAATACTAATTAAAAAAAAGCACAGGTTAATGTAAGCCACGCCCACTCGGTGGGGCGTTCTGTCCCCCTCTAGTGGTGGCTGGGCCACAGAAAGGTTGATGAGCCTGCCACAGCCTTGGCTAAAGGAGGTTGGGTCTTTCAGAGCAAGCAGGAAAGGCTCATGCGTTAAGATTCAGAAGTCCCACGTTCGCTCCCCGCTGCTCACCCCAGCGCACTGGCATTACATTAACATGAGTGAAGGGTCCACACTGGGGTGCTATTTTAATGACACCTTGTAAGACACCAGCAGCGATTGAACCCGGGGTCGTTAGCCCTTGGAGCACCTTTCGAGCTAAAGGAGCATCTCCGGTCATTTGTTGTTATTATTAATCTGTGTTACAGTAGCACCTGCCAGCCCCAGACATAGACTAGGGCCCGATGGCGCTAGGCGCTGTACAAATACAGAACAAAAAGATCATCCCTGCCCCAAAGAGCTTCCAATCTAAGGGTATGTCCACACTCCTTAGGGCAGCGTGTAGACTATATACACTCCACACACACCCCACACAGGTATAAACAGCAGTGTAGTTGGCTTATGGGAGTAAAGACACACCTGAAGCCTTAGGGTATATACCCTACACGGCTCTCTACAGGCCGAACCAGGGCCTCCCCCATCTGCACTGCTATTTTTAGCAGTGTCATATGTCGCTACCGCCCTGCTGCTGTGGCTTTTTTCTGCCACAGGGAAAGACTCCAGCAGCGGGAGGTAGTGGGGAAAAACTCTGACAGCTCCCACTGCCTCCAGCGCCAGAACCTTCCACTGCTGTGCATAGCTACACAGTGCAGTGCGGACACAGCCTGCTTTTCACAGCCGTGTGTAGCTACATCTACCCTGCACGCCACCGCCACCGGTATGCAGTATAGACATATCCTACGTATAAGACAAGAGACATTAGCTTCTAGCAGTAGTAGGCTTTTATCCTCTTGCCAGATGCTAGAGGGGCTGGAGCACCCTTTGAAAAAAAATAGTGGGTGCTCAGCACCCACCAGCCACAGATGATGGGCGGCACTGCCAAAGGCATCACTGATCAGCTGTTTGGAGGCACTAAAGATCAGCTGTTCGGCAGCTAGGAGAGGCGCTTGGGAAGGCAGAGAGCAGTGAGCGGGGTGGGAGCCTCGGGGGAGAGCTTGGAGCGAGGAGAGGCGGAGCGAGGGTGAGGCCTCAGGGGAAGGGGCGGAGTGGGGGTGGGGCCTTGGGGCAAAGCGGGGGTGGAGCACCCCTGGGGAAAAATAAAAGTCAGCACCTATGAACCAAGGGGTTACATGATGGTGTCACTCACAAACAGCAAAACGTGCTTTCAGCTGCCTGTGGCTTTTGTTTTATAATTACTGCAATTTATTGAGGGACCAAAAGATTCCAGGAAAAAACAAGAAAACAAAAGCCAGGTCCCCATGGGAAGAGCACAATGTGCGCGTCGCCTCAGTAACATGCTGCAGAACAAATAGCAACTTCCTCCACATTCCTCTTTCAGTTTAAAGAGACAGTCCACAGAAGGCAAAGGAATCACTGCTTCAAACTATGTACAGCACCGGGCGCAAGGTTTTCTAGCTTAGAGAATGTACCTGATCTGTACAGGAAAAACGAAGGCTGTTTTGCATCTATGGCGACAGACACAGGTCCTATATTGCCTATGGCATCCTTCAGGGCTGCTTCATCAGCATACGGGAGCTCAACAAACTTGGAGCAGGTGGCGGCTCGCGTGGCTGGGTTATAGTGACACGTTCCGTTCTGGCAGGGGCAAAGAGCAGATGAAACAGGGACATTTCAGCCTCTGGCATGAACATCTGTTTTTATCTCCCTTCTATTCCCCTCCATTGTCTGAATCCCTCACATTTCTTAGACCACTGCTGCTCCCTCTGGGGCATTCCTTCTGCCTCTGGCCATCGAGATCAGAGCTGAGGGACTAATTGATTTTTCAGTTCAGTGACTTAGCCGGAAAAACAAACAAACAAACAGAAGAAAACAAAACAAAACAAAAACCTAAAAAAACCCCACTGGTTTGTTTCAAACCAAAATTCCTTTTTTTTTTAATCTGTGTTTTTGGTTTTTTTTGCTGAAACGAAAAATCGAAAAAAATTCATTTGGTTCTAATGAAACATTTTAAATGTCATTTCATTTCCGAATGAGCTGTCAAAATGGTTCCTTTTGACATTTCCAGGGGGAAAATATCAGGGGGGCGGGGGGTTGGGCCGAAAATATTTGCCAAATTTAGGTCAAATTTGCGAATAGTTTTGGTGCCCTGAAAATAGCATTTTAGCCAATTTACAGTTTGTCACATATTTTTTACCCAGCTCTAATTGAGATGCCCCAGTGTTAATATCTCTCCTTTCCCATCACTCAGCCATCAATGAGAGCAATGAAAATTTGCAGCACATATTTCATCTATGGATTTATGAGCCTCCATGCCTCTATGATAGAGGGAAGGTGTCATTAGCTGGGCTTCACAGAGAAGACTGAGGAACAAACAGAGCTAAGATTACAACCCAAGTGATCTGAGNATACATGCACAGCTCTACACAGCTTCCTCATGCCCCACGCATATCCCAGGAGCACGTTATTCTATAGATAAATACGGCTCAGTGATGGATTTTCTTTTACCTGTTTTTCACAAGCCAAAAGTCCTTCCCATCCAGGGTGCCATAGCCAATAACTAGAACCCCATGATTCACATCACCAGTGCAACGTGGATCATCGTAGACTCCTGGAAGGAAAGAATGCGCAATCACAAGGGAGGAAAAAAAGCCATCAGGGACTTCTCTGCTCAGTAAAGTTGTTGTGAGCAACAGCACCCACATGGTACCAACATGCCTCTAACCTGGTGCCCTGTATGGGGGGGGGGGATAATAATAACAATCCCTCACTCTTTTCATCAGTAGATCACAAAGCGGGTCAGTCTCATTATCTCCATTGTGGAGATGGGGAAACTGAGGCACAGAGCAGGCAGTGACTTGCCCTCAGAATAGAACTCAGCTCTCCTAAGCCCCAGTCCAGCGCACTGTCCACTGGGAAGTTTAATTTCCATGGCCTGTAAAATCATTGAAAGGCTCCATTACCCCACCCATCCCGTGAGTTATTTCAGTATCCCAACTCCCATAAACACTGGGAGGGAATCTTCCTCCCACTACGGTCCCCTCACAATGTTCCCTTAAAAGCCCCAAATCCAGAATTCCCCCAGCACAGGAACCGAGTAAGACAGCACAAGCTGTCTTAGGAGCCCCGTTCCGAAAGCTCTGGCATAGGGGCCGTGCCAGCCAGGGTTAGGGTCTACCGCAATTCTGTGTGGTGCTTGGGAGCTTGGCCATAACTTATGCGACATCCAAGGCTGCCTAAATTACCCCAGGAGCCGCCTCAACCCCAGAACTGGGCTGAAAGGCCATTTTAGAGCCGCCCTGGGCTGAGTTTGGTGCAGCACAGAATTGCAGCCACAATATCTGACAGTGCCTGGAATACAACCCAGTCAATACTAATTAAAAAAAAGCACAGGTTAATGTAAGCCACGCCCACTCGGTGGGGCGTTCTGTCCCCCTCTAGTGGTGGCTGGGCCACAGAAAGGTTGATGAGCCTGCCACAGCCTTGGCTAAAGGAGGTTGGGTCTTTCAGAGCAAGCAGGAAAGGCTCATGCGTTAAGATTCAGAAGTCCCACGTTCGCTCCCCGCTGCTCACCCCAGCGCACTGGCATTACATTAACATGAGTGAAGGGTCCACACTGGGGTGCTATTTTAATGACACCTTGTAAGACACCAGCAGCGATTGAACCCGGGGTCGTTAGCCCTTGGAGCACCTTTCGAGCTAAAGGAGCATCTCCGGTCATTTGTTGTTATTATTAATCTGTGTTACAGTAGCACCTGCCAGCCCCAGACATAGACTAGGGCCCGATGGCGCTAGGCGCTGTACAAATACAGAACAAAAAGATCATCCCTGCCCCAAAGAGCTTCCAATCTAAGGGTATGTCCACACTCCTTAGGGCAGCGTGTAGACTATATACACTCCACACACACCCCACACAGGTATAAACAGCAGTGTAGTTGGCTTATGGGAGTAAAGACACACCTGAAGCCTTAGGGTATATACCCTACACGGCTCTCTACAGGCCGAACCAGGGCCTCCCCCATCTGCACTGCTATTTTTAGCAGTGTCATATGTCGCTACCGCCCTGCTGCTGTGGCTTTTTTCTGCCACAGGGAAAGACTCCAGCAGCGGGAGGTAGTGGGGAAAAACTCTGACAGCTCCCACTGCCTCCAGCGCCAGAACCTTCCACTGCTGTGCATAGCTACACAGTGCAGTGCGGACACAGCCTGCTTTTCACAGCCGTGTGTAGCTACATCTACCCTGCACGCCACCGCCACCGGTATGCAGTATAGACATATCCTACGTATAAGACAAGAGACATTAGCTTCTAGCAGTAGTAGGCTTTTATCCTCTTGCCAGATGCTAGAGGGGCTGGAGCACCCTTTGAAAAAAAATAGTGGGTGCTCAGCACCCACCAGCCACAGATGATGGGCGGCACTGCCAAAGGCATCACTGATCAGCTGTTTGGAGGCACTAAAGATCAGCTGTTCGGCAGCTAGGAGAGGCGCTTGGGAAGGCAGAGAGCAGTGAGCGGGGTGGGAGCCTCGGGGGAGAGCTTGGAGCGAGGAGAGGCGGAGCGAGGGTGAGGCCTCAGGGGAAGGGGCGGAGTGGGGGTGGGGCCTTGGGGCAAAGCGGGGGTGGAGCACCCCTGGGGAAAAATAAAAGTCAGCACCTATGAACCAAGGGGTTACATGATGGTGTCACTCACAAACAGCAAAACGTGCTTTCAGCTGCCTGTGGCTTTTGTTTTATAATTACTGCAATTTATTGAGGGACCAAAAGATTCCAGGAAAAAACAAGAAAACAAAAGCCAGGTCCCCATGGGAAGAGCACAATGTGCGCGTCGCCTCAGTAACATGCTGCAGAACAAATAGCAACTTCCTCCACATTCCTCTTTCAGTTTAAAGAGACAGTCCACAGAAGGCAAAGGAATCACTGCTTCAAACTATGTACAGCACCGGGCGCAAGGTTTTCTAGCTTAGAGAATGTACCTGATCTGTACAGGAAAAACGAAGGCTGTTTTGCATCTATGGCGACAGACACAGGTCCTATATTGCCTATGGCATCCTTCAGGGCTGCTTCATCAGCATACGGGAGCTCAACAAACTTGGAGCAGGTGGCGGCTCGCGTGGCTGGGTTATAGTGACACGTTCCGTTCTGGCAGGGGCAAAGAGCAGATGAAACAGGGACATTTCAGCCTCTGGCATGAACATCTGTTTTTATCTCCCTTCTATTCCCCTCCATTGTCTGAATCCCTCACATTTCTTAGACCACTGCTGCTCCCTCTGGGGCATTCCTTCTGCCTCTGGCCATCGAGATCAGAGCTGAGGGACTAATTGATTTTTCAGTTCAGTGACTTAGCCGGAAAAACAAACAAACAAACAGAAGAAAACAAAACAAAACAAAAACCTAAAAAAACCCCACTGGTTTGTTTCAAACCAAAATTCCTTTTTTTTTTAATCTGTGTTTTTGGGTTTTTTTGCTGAAACGAAAAATCGAAAAAAATTCATTTGGTTCTAATGAAACATTTTAAATGTCATTTCATTTCCGAATGAGCTGTCAAAATGGTTCCTTTTGACATTTCCAGGGGGAAAATATCAGGGGGGCGGGGGGTTGGGCCGAAAATATTTGCCAAATTTAGGTCAAATTTGCGAATAGTTTTGGTGCCCTGAAAATAGCATTTTAGCCAATTTACAGTTTGTCACATATTTTTTACCCAGCTCTAATTGAGATGCCCCAGTGTTAATATCTCTCCTTTCCCATCACTCAGCCATCAATGAGAGCAATGAAAATTTGCAGCACATATTTCATCTATGGATTTATGAGCCTCCATGCCTCTATGATAGAGGGAAGGTGTCATTAGCTGGGCTTCACAGAGAAGACTGAGGAACAAACAGAGCTAAGATTACAACCCAAGTGATCTGAGTACAAGTCCCTCTGCTCTAGCCACTAGACACCACTTCCCACCCAGAATTGGGATTAGATGCCAGGAATCCTGACTCCAAGTTCTACTGCTCTAACCACTAAAGAACACTGCCTGAAGACCTCTTCTCTTGTTCTTTGTGCTGACACAAACAGTGCAGGAAGACCCAGCAAAACAGGCCACAAAGAACAGAATGCTACACACTCGCAAGAAGAGATGCCAGCAACAGACTAAGAAAAGGACTATGGAGTCTCTGTGTTTTTGGGGATGTCTACACTGCATTTTAAACCTGGGTCTGGGGCACCGGGGCTTGTAGACTCAGTGTTTCCAAGCCCACCTTGAGCATCCACACTGCCAGGGCCGGCGCAACCCATTAGGCGACCTAGGCGGTCGCCTAGGGCACTGCTATTTGGGGGGCGCCGGCGCCCAAGCAGTCCGCGGAATTTTGGGGGTGGGACCTTCCGCTGCCACTGTCGGGGGCGGCATTTCGGGGGTGGGACCTTCCGCCGCCTAGGGCGCCGGAAAAGCTGGCGGCGCTCCTGCACACTGCACTGTAAACCTGGGTTTACAATTGCTGGGCCCAGGTCTCACAGCTGTGCTAATGTGTCCATACTGCCCTACACAGACCTTCTGACTTGGGTCTGCAGCTTTTGCTGCACCCACTCTGCTAAATGACAAGACTTGGACCCAAGTCAGCAGGACTCGGACCCACCCCTCTAGCAGTGTCGTAGGACCTAGGGCCTGAGCACTTGCTGACCTGAGTCAGGCTGATTTGTGTGTGGATGGAAGGGGAGCCTGAGCTCAAACCTGAGTCAGAACTCGGGCTTAGTGTGCAGTGTAGACAGACCCTCTATGTGTCTGTCTGAAACTTGGATACCCACCTGAGCTGTGTACGGATAGGAAGAATCCGAATCAATGCCGTTATTATCAATGATGTACTGGAAGGCTCTGGTTATATATCCGCCGTTGCAGCCATGGTTCCCGTACATAGTGGAACAGTCGACTAGGTTCTGCGCGCTGAGAGACACCAGGTTTCCAGTTTTCAGTTTCACCTGGGCTTCTAGGGCACCGACAGCACTGAAAGCCCAGCAGGTGCCACAGGCCAGCTGAAAAAGCCAGAGAGATGCGCTCAGCCACTGCTGTAATGGGCACCCATGTCAGTAGGGGAACAGATTGAGCCTCCCACCTGATTTTTCACATCCGTAACACATCCTTTGTCCCTCCAGTCCATGGAGTCAGGCACTTTGCTGCCAGGGCGTGGCCTGTAGGTGGAATTCCGGTCAGGTCGGTGGGGAATTTTCACTCCAGTTAACAAAGCAGCCACTTCCTCGCTGGTCTAGTTAAAAGAACACACACAGCCCTTCAGACTGACATCCCCTTCGATGTACAGACTGGCCCCGAACACTGGGGAAATTCAGATACAAACTCTGTGGCTCAGGTTCAACTCTTGTTCATTGATACAGTGTTTTCCTTTATGCATTGAAAACTATGAGCACGACTGACTGATGGGGATCAGCCTGGCTGACACAATAGCCCATGCTGTAGCTTTGTTTGCCGGGAACTCTGGATTCTCTGATTCTCCACGTGCTGATCCTCCTCCCCCAGGACACTGCTGGGGATAGAACCCGGACTAGCGCTGTCGGAAAGTTTTCAGACAAAAACAAATGTTTTTTATCTGAAAAATGCATATTTGGGTTGACAAACATTGTGTGAATTCACCTTGAATTTGCAAAATTGTTTCAACCGGAAAAAAAATTCAAAACTAGTCCAAATGTTTGGATTCAAAATGACTTTTCAGTGCAAATTTTACTTCCATTTCATTTATTTATTTTTTAAAAAAGGTAAAATAATCTAGAAAACTAAACAAAATGTGTTGTCCGACCCTAAATGAATTGTTTTCATCTTTTTTTCATTTTACCGTTGCCATTTCAGGTCCACCTGAAACTAACTTTTGATTGATTGATTGATTTTTCAGCCACCAAACCAAAAAAAATCTCTTCTTCACATAGCTCTACCCAGGAGCATCAGCATTGTCAAGTCTCTTGATTTTATTGAGTGTCACAATATCTGGTGTTTTCCTTAAAGCACCAATGGGTGGGGGAGGGGATCGGATCGCACAGCTTTTTTTTTTTTTTTTTTTAAAGTTTCCATCTCTCGTATAGCTGTGGAGAACTGCAGGAAAACATAACCCTTAAAAGCGCAAAACCCAGAGGCAAATAAAAAGAGCCCCCAGACTTAGACTTTTTTTTTAATCCCAGAATTTTTAAGCCACCCATGATTTTAGGGGCCTGACTCCTGAGTTCGGAATGCTTGGCGGTGGCAGTAACGGGATCTGAAGAACAAGCCCCTGGAATTTCAGTTAAAGGAACAACTTCTTTAACCAGCAATGGCCTAGGGTGACCAGACAGCAAATGTGAAAAATCAGGACAGGGGGTGGTGGGTAATAGGAGCCTATATAAGAAACAGACCCAAAAATCGGGACTGTCCCTATAAAATCGGGACATCTGGTCACCCTACAATGGCCTAGCAGACAGGTTGTGACATTTCTCATGGGGTTAAGGGAGGGTGGCAGACACAGTAAGGTTAAGAAGCAGGGTGCAAGATCACGCTGCTTGGAAGATGTCATTTGATACAGAAACATGCTGGGCGGGAGGGGGTCACACCAGCAGTGGGCTAGCAGGGGGTGGAGCACCTGCACTTAAAAAATCAGGACTCCCCCCCACCCGATGGCAGATTTCCCACACACACCCCTGACCCAAGCAAGTAGAACAAAGTTTTGCCCAGCTCTCGGGAGCAGTGACGGGGGCAGGTTGCTGCTGGAGGACGCATTGGGGCGCTGTGGTTTGTGGGCCTACCTCTGCAGGGCTCATCCTGACCCTGGATTGGCTGGAGCTTATTCTGCCCCTGATTCAGTTACATTCTCTGGCCACGGCACCCGCAGGGAAATACAGATCATTCCCAGATGCTCAGTCACTTGGTCTGTAGCGATATTTTTTTTAACTTACCATGTCTGCCAGGTGGTTCATGCCCAGCTCATAGGAATGCAGCCCCAGGGAGTGCTCGAGGTTATGCAGCATAACGAGCTTGAGGTTCTTTTCCCAGGTCCCGCGCCGTTCCCCTTCCTCGTTCTGGAACCAAAGCACAGCCCCCAGGTTACTATGCAGTAGCGAGGAGGAAACCATCTGCAGTATAAATGGGTTATAGTTCTACAGCTGGATACCCGCTGACCTGAGGGGAGATGGTGATGGAAATCCCCCTCCCCCACTTTAAACCCACAGATGCAAACACCCCACCTTGTGGCTGTATTGCTTGCCATAGGTTTTCTTCCAGAGCTCCCAGTGGTTATCCAGCGTCGGGTCTGTGTCTAGATGTGCAGTAGCAGCAGCAGCAAGAGAGGCCAAGAAGATACAAGCCAACAGCGTCATTCTGCTCAGCTAGAAAAAAAAAAAAAAAAGAGCACGCTGGTGAGAGATAATATCTGCATGGTTAAGTCAAGTGTCTCAATTTCCTCCACTCAGTGATGGTGCAAGAGATCTGACACGGACTTGCTGAGATTTCTCCACTCTCTCTGCCATGAGCAAAGTGTCAAGAAGCAAACCCTGATCCTGCAGGAGCTCTCACACTGAGCCATCCGGCGGCTTGTACCTCTTCGGGGCGAGGGGGCAGGGGAAGGGGCTTCCTAGAACCCCATATGACAACAACAGACTTGAAAGGACAACAGAGCTGGGTTAATGGATAATATCACCTGGCTACTTCTACAGCTCCTGAACTGGATCTTGGACCTGGACATGGGCATCAGAGCCTGGTATAAGGTGATACAGCGGGGAGGGAGGGATAGAGCTAGTGAAAGTCAGAGACATTCCCAGCTGGGGTGGGAATTGATGTAGCTTCACTGAGGTCAATGAGTTTGATCCCTAGGTGATGTAAACTGGTGTCACTCCATTGTGGTCATTAGAGCGAAGCTGATTTACACCAGCTGAGGATCTGGCTCAGAGAGATTTAGGTGAAGAGAGCTTGGATTTTCAAAGGAGCCCAAGCAATTTTCATGGGAGTTAGGCACCGAAATCCCATTGACTCTCACCTAACTCCCTTAGGTTCCTTTGAACACTCCAGCGTAGATAGGAAGATGGAGGGGTGTATGGGGCTAGAAAGACAGAGAGAGACAGACAGAGAAGGTGTATGAGAATAGATAGATAGAGAGGGTGTATGACGAGTGAGAGAGAGAGAGAGTGTTGAATAGATAGATAGAGAGGGTTATTGGAAGAGAGAGAGGTTTATATGGGGATAGAAAGACAAGACTGATACACGCGGGTGTCCGCAGATGCAAACTCTCTACAAGCAAAATACAAAATGCCATATCTTGATTTTGCTTCCTCAAACACATTGTTCCAAACACGACAAAGAGGAGATTTAAAGTACAGGGGGGAAAAGAAAAAGGCAAACATACCTGACGGGAGTTCACCCAGTGGAGATTTCTAGGCAGGAATCCTGAACTTATCCGCAAACAGCAAGAATTCCCCTGTATTCTCCTCCCAAGGTTGGCGCCTGAGTGAACCCTAACACCCTTCCTGCTCTGACTGCATGCCGAGAAGAAGGAGTTCGGTTTGCCCTGCCAGGCTCGTCACATGGGACTGTGAATGAGGAAATGGCAGGAAATCTGGTTTCCCTTTACTGTGACTGTATCAAAATAGGGAAGTTCACTACAGCTGCAGGCTGATTTTCAGTGCCCAGCCCCGGAACACTAAAATCAGATGTTTTTCCTTCCCTTCCCAGACCCTACAGCACATGATTTGGAGAGTTAAAAAATAAACTAGTAGGGTCAACATTTTCAAAATCTCAGACAGGTGCAAACAGTCACTGGGACCTCCCTTTTGGGGTTTAAGTTATCATCAGTCTTATGGTCAAACCTAGAGATCCCAGCTGAGATCAGGGCCCTGTTGTGCAGGGTTCTGCATGAACACAGAGGGAAAGACAGAGCCTGCCTCCCTGAGCTCACAAGGTAAATAGACAAGCCAGACAAAGGGCAGGGGGAAACTGAGGCACAGACCGGGGAAGCAGCTTGCCCAAGGTTACACAGCAGGACAGTGCTAGTGCAGGGACTAGAACCTACATCTCCTGAGTCCCAGTCCAGTGCCTGCTTCATTGGCATTTGGGCACCCAGCATGCTCTCTAAGCCGGTGTTTGGTTTAACCTCAACTGCCTGAGCACCCGGCATTGAGTGGGATTTTCAGAGCACCCATGCACTTTCCTGGGGGCACAGGGCTGAGCAGAAATGCCCTCTAGGTTCACATTAGCATATGGATATTGGCACTTTTAATATGCTAATGAGGCCTAGAATCCCAACCACAGCCACTGACTTTTGTTTTTGCCGGCGGGTGCTCCTCTCCGCTTCCTCACCCCATTCGAACGGCAAGGGGGGGCTTGGGAGGGAAGAGGCCAAGTGCGAGTGGGGTCTGGGGTGGGGCACGGACACGGCCTCCGGGGCAAGAGGCCAAGCGGGGCAGGGCGTCGATACGGAGCAGTGGACAGAGCAGGAGGTGGGGCCATGGTCCTGGCGCCGTGACCCACAAAAGATTAATCCGGGCCTGCGGGTGCTGAGATGGACCCTGATATCCACAGATGAAAGGTTCTATACAGTGCAAAGACTAATCGGGCCAGATCTTCAGCTGCTATAAATCAGCATCGCTCCTATTACGAGTAACCCTCGGAACACAGACTGCACAGCAATGACATGCTTGTGTGGAGGAATATTTGCCTGCTGCAGCCTCTAAAGGGTTACAGATGTAATCAGGGTCTGAATGAACTGAATGAATGCTGGGGGGAGACTTCTGGAGCAAACTTTATTTACATGAACAAACCGACTCTGCTTAGATATCCAGCAGATAGAACGGTATTGGTCAAAACAATCAACTTTGGCTGGTGTTGGGTTACAAATCACTTTAGTACTGAATGCAGGGTGGGGAAATGCTGTTATCGATGTGTTGTCATTATGGTATGAATGAAGGGGAGCAGAACTGTGATTAACCCTGCCCCAAATGAGAGGGTCTGGGGGTCAGGACTGGTTTAACCTGTTCCTTCCCACTGCTGTAACAGCAACGTGCTGGTGACTGCTGTACCCACCTTGGGGATACCTGTTCCCAGGAGGTGGCATCCCTCCCCAGGGGACCCCTGCTCTCAGCAGGTGGGCATAGCAATCCCCCATCCCACCGTTCAATGGTTGACGGAAATGAAGATTAAAATCTATGAGCACAGCCCCTGCTCTCCCAGACCTCCTGCTTCCTGCTCTACACCTCCCCCATTCCATCTACCCCATCATCCATTTATTTCCTCTGCTTCCTTCCTGCCTTCCAGCCCCCCCCTCCACCACTCCCTTTCACCCCTTCACTCTGGAAGGCAAAGGAGAGAGGGAACTGGTGAGATGGAGAAGTGGAGGGGATCCCATCCTGCGGTAGTGGGAGCTGGGGCGCCCCGTCTTTTTTGAGGGCTTAGCTGGGATGTGAGTAGGGTTGCCAACTTGGTAATATTTAAAAACCGGACATTCCAGCAGGAGTGACAGAACCTCCCCTGCCCCACCTATTTCCCCCAAAAGCCCCACCTCTGCCCCATCTCTTCCCCTGAGGCCCCGCCCCATCCACTCCTCTTCGCCCCTCCCCCTGTTGCTCACTGCTTTTCCCCTTCTATCCCCCGCCCCCCGTGTCAGGAGGGACTCGCCTCTGGAGCCGGGGCTGGGAGCTGCAGCCACACAACGAAGGTAGGAGGCCGACCCAGCTGAGTAGAGGCGGGTGCAGATGATGACCCGGTGCCTCCCCACCTCCCTCACCCGCAGTAACTGGACATTGAATGTCCGGTCAGTAAATCTGACCGGACACTGTCTGGTCCCCTTTTCAACCGGACTTTCCAGTCGAAAACTGGGCACCTGATCACCCTAGAGTGGCATCTAGACCTTGTGCTGGCCCTCTGCACAGGGTGAATTTCATCCTAAAACTTCAGGTAACAAACAGTACAGAGTCAGACATTGCCTAGCAAATGGGGCTGCCCAACATTCATCAGTCACTCACCTGGCGCTCCCCCCAAACGAGGGGAAGCAGTGACACAAGCAGCCTGAGGAACCACCCAAGTACAACTGCAAAGTTAGCCCAGGGCAAGAAATGCTTTGGTGGTTCTTGCAAATCTAATGAAATTTCACTGTGAGGTGATGTTGCTCAGTTGTTCACATTCAGCCATTGGTGGGGTTTTTTGTGGGTTTGTCAGGTTTTTGGGGTTTTTTTGCAACTGACAGATTATATTTTGCTAAAACCAGCCACAAAGATAAAGACATAACTGGGGACAAGCTCCCCAAATGGTTACATTTTCACAAAGATGTGATTTCTCACTCCTGTCCCACCGGTGATCGTTTTTCTACGTGGCCCCTGCAACACACTGATGGATCCCACATTTTTGCCGGCTTCCCTTGGATTAACTAAAGCCCTGACCTCGTAACATGATTAATTCAAGTGGACCCCTGTGCCCATATGGAGCCCTCTTGGGGCTTTGCCTAGATTCAGGGCTCCACCCTCATAAATCAGATTTTGCAGCATCAGGGCCCGAGAGTTTGTTTCATCTGTAATCAGGGTGGCTTTGAATTTCTGTCGTAGGGCAAAGTAGGTCAGATCCAGAAGCAGGGCTCCCCCGTGGCTGTGGAGTAGAGCAGGGCAGCAGATGTGATTCCCAGTGCTGTGCTGGCACTTACAGCTGGGGGTGTGGATTCCAGGTTCACCCTTTCCCTGCATTCCTGCCCATTCGATCGCTCGTCCCATACCTGCAGCTAGATTTACAGCCTTTGGGCCTGACTCCCTGCTACTGTGCATCATGTGCAGTCATGTATCCCTCGGCTGAAAACTGCTGCTCTTCTGATTCAGCAACATTATACACCTACTTTGCACAGGGGTAAATGGCTGTGCAGTGGAAGAGAGAATCAGGCCTTTCATCTCTGCACCGTGTCCTTGGTCCAAGCACTGCAAGTGGCAAAGGCTGACCTCACTCTGTAGGTCACATTTTATAACAGCAGCGGCATTGGTTCTGTGACTGGCCTTCTCCGTGGCTTCTGACTGCTGGCGTGCTATGGTCTTCGCATAAGATACCAACCCAATTTTGTGTAGCCTTGGAAAACACGTTACCCTCTGCAAGGAATGTCCATAGTTTGCTTGATCTCCCGGGTTGCGAATGATTGCTTTGTGACCTGTATTGTGGAAAACTGATACATGTGGCTAGGGATGTGTTGCTCTATCTACTTCGCCTCTCCACCTCTGAGGTAGCTTCGGCAACTCTACCCCATGGACAAGCTTTATCCGTGTGACACGGCCTTCACTCCGACACATTTTGAGACAGCGGCAGTGACAATACTAGGGATGTGCTGATCCATCTACTTCGCCTCTCCACCTCTGACGTGGCTTCGGCAACTCTACCGCTCCACCAACAGCGTGGACTAGTGACACGGCCTTCACTCCAACACATTTTGAGACAGCGGCATTGACAATACTAGGGATGTGCTGATCCATCTACTTCGCATCTCCACCTCTGACGTGGCTTCGGCAACTCTACCGCTCCACCAACAGCGTGGACTAGCGACACGGCCTTCACTCCAACACATTTTGAGACAGGGGCAGTGACAATACTTGGCACTGAAATAGCACTTCACATGCGCAAAGCAATGCATAGACATGAATCAATTACAAACACCCCTGCGGGATAGGGAGAGTGAGCGAAAAGTGCCCAAATTCTGGACCAGACCAATCATGATCATTCATCATTTCAGCTGCTTATGTCAGATGGATCTGATGGGAGGATTTTGCCATTAGAGCCTGTACTTTGTTCTCAAACAGAGCAGCTAGATTACAGCAAGGCTAAGATTAGCAGTTTAAGAGACCACATCTCCAGAGTGCAGTCTGAAGCAGAGCATCCCTCTATATTTGTGGATAAGAAGCAAAGCTGGCAATCCCACAGTGGTTTCCTTTGTTCCTGGACATTCGAATGTACCCTTTGTCCCCGAAATATTCACCCCAGCTGTTGGAAGGAGAAAAAACACAGAATTAAACATTAAGAGAATAAAACATCTTTCTTTATAGGCAGCGTTTCCCTCCCCCATTTTCTGATGTGTTTCAAGCTGTTTAACAAAGTGCATCCAATTCACACTGGTACAGACACATACATGCACAGCTCTACACAGCTTCCTCATGCCCCACGCATATCCCAGGAGCACGTTATTCTATAGATAAATACGGCTCAGTGATGGATTTTCTTTTACCTGTTTTTCACAAGCCAAAAGTCCTTCCCATCCAGGGTGCCATAGCCGATAGCTAGAACCGCATGATTCGTGTCACCAGTGCAACGTGGATCATCGTAGACTCCTGGAAGGAAAGAATGCGCAATCACAAGGAGGAAAAAAAGCCAGCAGGGACTTCTCTGCTCAGTAAAGTTGTTGTGAGCAACAGCACCCACATGGTACCAACATGCCTCTAACCTGGTCCCCTGTAAAGGGGTAAGAATAACAATCCCTCATTCTTTTCATCAGTAGATCACAAAGCGGGTCAGTTTCATTATCTCCATTGTGGAGATGGGGAAACTGAGGCACAGAGCAGGCAGTGACTTGCCCTCAGACTAGAATCCAGCTCTCCTAAGCCCCAGTCCAGCGCACTGTCCACTGGGAAGTTTAATTTCCATGGCCTGTAAAATCATTGAAAGGCTCCATTACCCCACCCATCCCGTGAGTTATTTCAGTATCCCAACTCCTATAAACACTGGGAGGGAATCTTCCTCCCACTACGGTCCCCTCACAATGTTCCCTTAAAAGCCCCAAATCCAGAATTCCCCCAGCACAGGAACCGAGTAAGACAGCACAAGCTGTCTTAGGAGCCCCGTTCCGAAAGCTCTGGCATAGGGGCCGTGCCAGCCAGGGTTAGGGTCTACCGCAATTCTGTGTGGTGCTTGGGAGCTTGGCCATAACTTATGCGACATCCAAGGCTGCCTAAATTACCCCAGGAGCCGCCTCAACCCCAGAACTGGGCTGAAAGGCCATTTTAGAGCCGCCCTGGGCTGAGTTTGGTGCAGCACAGAATTGCAGCCACTATATCTGACAGTGCCTGGAATACAACCCAGTCAATACTAATTTAAAAAAAGCACAGGTTAATGTAAGCCACGCCCACTCGGTGGGGCGTTCTGTCCCCCTCTAGTGGTGGCTGGGCCACAGAAAGGTTGATGAGCCTGCCACAGCCTTGACTAAAGGAGGTTGGGTCTTTCAGAGCAAGCAGGAAAGGCTCATGCGTTAAGATTCAGAAGTCCCACGTTCGCTCCCCGCTGCTCACCCCGGCGCACTGGCATTACATTAACATGAGTGAAGGGTCCACACTGGGGTGCTATTTTAATGACACCCTGTAATACACCAGCAGCGATTGAACCCGGGGTCGTTAGCCCTTGGAGCACCTTTCGAGCTAAAGGAGCATCTCCGGTCATTTGTTCTTATTATTAATCTGTGTTACAGTAGCACCTGCCAGCCCCAGACATAGACTAGGGCCCGATGGCACTAGACGCTGTACAAACGCCGAACAAAAAGATCATCCCTGCCCCAAAGAGCTTCCAATCTAAGGGTATGTCCACACTGCACACTCCTTATGGCAGCATATAGACTATATACACTCCACACAGGTATAAACAGCAGTGTAGATGGCTTAGGGGAGTAAAGACACACCTGAAGCCTTAGGGTATATGCCCTACACGGTTCTCTACATGCCCAAGCAGGGCCTCCCCCACCTGCACTGCTATTTTTAGGAGTGTCATATGCCGCAACCTCCTCGCTGCTGTGGCCTTTTTCTGCCATAGGGAAAGACTCCAGCAGCTCCCATTGCCTCCAGTGCAGGAACCTTCCACTGCTGTGGGTAGCCATACAGCGCAGTGCGGACACAGCCTGCTTTTCACAGTCGTGCATAGCTACACCTACCCTACATGCCACCAGCAGTGCTGTGCAGTATAGACATATCCTACGTTTAAGACAAGAGACATTAGCTTCTAGCAGTAGTAGGCTTTTATCCTCTTGCAAGCTGCTAGAGGGGCTGGAGCACCGATAGGGAAAAAAATATTGTGTGCTCAGCACCCACCAGCCACAGATGATGGGCAGCACCGCCAAAGGTGCCACTGATCAGCTGTTTGGAGGCATCGCAGATCAGCTCTTTGGCAGCTAGGGGAGGCGCTTGGGGAGGGCAGAGAGCAGTGACCGGGACGGGGGCCTTGGGGGAGCTGGGAGCGGGAAGAGGTGGAGCGAGGGCGGGGCCTCAGGGCAGAGCACCCCAGGGTAAAAATAAAAGTCAGCACCTATGAACCAAGGGGTTACATGACGGTGTCACTCACAAACAGCAAAACGTGCTTTCATCTGCCTGTGGCTTTTTTGTTTTATAATTACTGTATTTATTGAGGGGTCAAAAGATTCCAGGAAAAAACAAGAAAACAAAAGCCAGGTCTCCAGGGGAAGAGCACAATGTGCGCGTCTCCTCAGTAACAATCTGCAGAACAAATAGCAACTTCCTCCACATTCCCCTTTAAATTTAAAGAGACAGTCCACAGAAAGCAAAGGCATCACTGCTTCAAACTATGTACAGCACCGGGCGCGAGGTTTTCTAGCTTAGAGAACGTACCTGATCTGTACAGGAAAAACGTAGGCTGTTTCGCATCTATGGCGACAGACACAGGTCCTATATTGGCTACGGCATCCTTCAGGGCTGCTTCATCGGCATACGGGAGCTCAACAAACTTGGAGCAGGTGGCGGCTCGCGTGGCTGGGTTATAGTGACACGTTCCGTTCTGGCAGGGGCAAAGAGCAGATGAAACAGGGACATTTCAGCCTCTGGCAAGAACATCTGACCCACTCGCAACTTTTGTTTTTATCTCCCTTTTATTCCCCTCCGTTGTTTGAATCGCTCACATTTCTTAGACCACTGCTGCTCCCTCTGGAGCATTCCTTCTGCCTCTGGGAATCGAGATCGGAGCTGAGGCACTAATGGATTTTTTAGTTCAGTGACTTACCCGGAAAAACGAACAAATGGAAGAAAACAAAATAAAACAAAAACCTAAAAACACTGGTTTGTTTCAAACCAAAATTGCATTTTTTTCAGGTTTTTTTGCTGAAACGAAAAATCGAAAAAATTTCATTTGGTTCAAATGAAACATTTTGAATGTCATTTCAAATTGACGTTTCATTTCCGAATGAGCTGTCAAAATGGTTCTTTTTGACATTTCCTGGGGGGGAAAATCAGGGGGGGTTTTGGCCGAAAATTTGCCAAATTTAGGTCAAATTCACAAATAGTATTGGTGTCTTGAAAAGAGCATTTTCAGCCAATTTCAATTCACCCAGTGTTAATCTCTCTCCTTTCCCATCACTCAGGTAAGAAGAAATATGAGGATTCAGCCCTTCACTGGCAACAATGAAAATTTGCAGCACATATTTCATCTATGGATTTATGAGCCTACATGCCCCTATGATAGAGGGAAGTGTCATTAGCTGGGTTTCACAGAGAAGACCGAGGAACAAACAGAGCTAAGATTACAACCCAAGTGACCTGACTACAAGTCCCTCTGCTCTAGCCACTACGCACCACTCCCCACCCAACATTGGGATTAGATGCCAGGAATCCTGACTCCAAGTTCTACTGCTCTAACCACTAAAGAACACTGCCTGAAGACCTCTTCTCTTGTTCTTTGTGCTGACACAAACAGCGCAGGAAGACCCAGCAAAACAGGTCACAAAGAACAGAATGCTACACACTCGCAAGACGAAATGTCAGCAACAGTCTAAGAAAAGGATGATGGAGTCGCTGTGTTTTGGGGGATGTCTACACTGCATTTTAAACCTGGGTCTGGGGGACCGGGGCTTGTAGACTCAGTGTTTCCAAGCCCACACTTGAGCATCCACACTGCACTGTAAACCTGGGTTTACAATTGCTGGGCCCAGGTCTCACAGCTGTGCTAATGTGTCCATACTGCCCTGCACAGATCTTCTGACTCAGGTCTGCAGCTTTTGTTGCGCCCACTCTGCTAAATGACAAGACTTGGACCCAAGTCAGCAGGACTCGGACTCTGACCCACTCTTCTAGCAGAGTCCTAGGACCTGGGGCCTGAGCACTTGCTGACCTGAGTCAGGCTGATTTGTGTGTGGATGGAAGGGGAGCCTGAGCTCAAACCTGAGTCAGAACTCGGGCTTAGTGTGCAGTGTAGACAGACCCTCTCTGTGTCTGTCTGAAACTTGGATACCCACCTGAGCTGTGTACGGATAGGAAGAGTCCGAATCAATGCCGTTATTATCAATGATGTACTGGAAGGCTCTGGTTATATATCCGCCGTTGCAGCCGTAGTTCCCGTACATAGTGGAACAGTCGACTAGGTTCTGTGCGCTGAGAGACACCAGGTTTCCAGTTTTCAGTTTCACCTGGGCTTCTAGGGCACCGACAGCACTGAAAGCCCAGCAGGCACCACAGGCCCCCTGAAAAAGCCAGAGAGATGCGCTCAGGCACTGCTGTGATGGGCACCCATGTCAGTAGGGGAACAGATTGAGCCTCCCACCTGATTTTTCACATCCGTAACACATCCTTTGTCCCTCCAGTCCATGGAGTCAGGCACTTTGCTGCCTGGGCGTGGCCTGTAGGTGCAATTCCGGTCAGGTCGGTGGGGAATGTTCACTCCTGTTAACAAAGCAGCCACTTCCTCGCTGGCCTAGTTAAAAGAACACACACACCCCTTCAGACTGACGTCCCCTTCGATGTACAGACTGGCCCCGAACACTGGGGAAATTCAGATACAAACTCTGCGGCTCAGGTTCAACTCTTGTTCATTGATACAGTGTTTTCCTTTATGGAGTGAAAACTATGAGCACGACTGACTGCTGGGGATCAGCCTGGCTGACACAATAGCCCATGCTGTAGCTTTGTTTGCCGGGAACTCTGGATTCTGTGATTCTCCACATGCTAATCCTCCTCCCTCAGAACACTGCTGGGGATAGAACCCGGACTAGCGCTGTTGGAAAGTTTTCAGACAAAAACAAATTATTGGCTGAAAAATGCATATTTGGGTCGATGGAAACATTGTGTGAATTCACCTTGAATTTGCAAAATTGTTTCAGCCGGGAAAAAAAAATTCAAAACTAGTCAAAATGTTTCAATTCAAAATGACTTTTCAGCTCAAATTTTACCGCCAGTTCATATATTTATTTTTTTAAAAGGTAAAATAATCTAGAAAACTAAACAAAATGTGTTGTCCGACCCTAAATGAATTGTTTTCATCTTTTTTTAATTTCACCATTGCTATTTCAGGTCCACCTGAAACTAACTTTTGATTGATTGATTGATTGATTGATTGATTGATTGATTTTTCAGCCACCAAACCATAAAAATCTGTTCTTCACATAGCTCTACCCAGGAGCACCAGCATTGCCAAGTCTCTTGATTTTATTGAGAGTGTCACAATATCTGTTGTTTTCCTTAAAGCACCAATGTGGGGGTGAGAGGGTCGTGAGATGGCACAAGAATTTCAGCTTTTTCTTTTTTAAAGTTTGCATCCCTTGTATACCTGTGGAGAACTGCAGGAAAACATAACCCTTAAAAGCGCAAAACCCAGAGGCAAATAAAAAGAGCCCCCAGATTTAGACTTTTTTAAATCCCAGGATTTTTAAGCCCCCCATGATTTTAGGGGCCTGACTCCTAAATTCTGAATGCTTGGCGTTGGCAGTAATGGGATCTGAAGCACAAGTACCTACAATTTCAGTTAAAGGAGCAACTTCTTTAACCAGCAATGGCCTAGCAGACAAGTTGTGACATTGCTCATGGGGGTAAGGCAGACACGGTAAGGTTGAGAAGCAGGGTGCGAGGTAACGCTGCTTGGAAGATGTCATTTGATACAGAAACATGCTGGGGAGGAGGGGGTCACACCAGCAGCGGGCTAGCAGGGGGTGGAGCACCTGCACTTAAAAAATCAGGACTCCCCCCCCCACCCGATGGCAGATTTCCCACACACACCCCTGACCCAAGCAAGTAGAACAAAGTTTTGCCCAGCTCTCGGGAACGGTGACGGGGGCAGGTTGCTGCTGGAGGACGCATTGGGGTGCTGTGGTTTGTGGGCCTACCTCTGCAGGGCTCATCCTGACCCTGGATTGTCTGGAGCTTATTCTGCCCCTGATTCAGTTACATTCTCTGGCCACGGCACCCGCAGGGAAACACAGATAATTCCCAGATGCTCAGTCACGGGGTCTGTAACAATATTTTTTTTAACTTACCATGTCTGCCAGGTGGTTCATGCCCAGCTCATAGGAATGCAGCCCCAGTGAGTGCTCGAGGTTATGCAGCATAACGAGCTTGAGGTTCTTTTCCCAGGTCACGCGCCGTTCCCCTTCCTCGTTCTGGAACCAAAGCACAGCCCCCAGGTTACTATGCAGTAGCCCAGAGGAAACCATCTGCAGTATAAATGGGTTATAGTTCTACAGCGCTTTTTTATCCCCAAGGAACCTAAGTGCTTTGCAAAAATGTTGCCCAGATCCTGCAACACTCACTCAAGCAAAACTTCCTAGGAAATCAAGGGGAGTCTTAACAAGTTAAGCGTGGCAAGATTGAGTCCTTCCCCAGGCCGAAAATGCAGCCAGTTCTGGAGTGGTGTGCAGCAGCTTTTTAACAGCACACAGCAACACTACACAACAGGGTAGGACAAGAAGAGAAGAATCACACTGTATCCAATTAACTCACCAGGCAGAATGTAATTGCCACCAGGACAGTGATGACACCTTGTAATTTAGGAGGAAAGTACTGTAGGATTCTCTAATGACCCCAAGCAGTCGGGGCCTTCAACTAAGCCAAAGTAAGGAGCTGCACATACAATTAGGATGCAAAACAATATCAATAATCAAACATTCACAATACAGCTTGCAGCTGTGCAAATCACTGACTTTGGTTTGGCAGCCAAACCAAACAACGTGTTAAAAATCAGTTGAAGATTTTTGGATTTGGGTCAAATGTTTTGTTTCAATCTGGGGCTTTTTAAACCTTTTTATTTAGTTATTGTTAATAGAACGGTGGGAATTTCCAACACAAAATGGGTTTCCAAAAGGAAAAAACAAAATGGTTCATTTATTAAATGCTGAAATTAACCATTTTTTCCCACCTTTCCATTTTATTTTTTTTAATTTGACCGAAACAATCTGCCAAAACAGAGCCGAATTCCCCAATTGTTTCTGTCAACCGGAATCTGCATTTTGTAACCAAATTAAAAAAAGAAAAGGAGTTTTGTGAACCATGTCACCTGGCTCTAATATATTCCAAACAAAACACAGTTTAAGAAATCAGCTAATCCCCTGGGATGGTTTAGGCCCAATGTTCATTAAAACTGAACACACTTCTGAAAGCAGAGAGAGCTTTGCGATCTCCAGGAGAAGAGCCGGAGGCAGCGTTCTCAGTGAGAGCTGGCATAGGGCTGGCATGCTAAGATCCTGGATACCTGCTGACCTGAGGAGAGATGGTGATGGAAATCCCCCTCCCCCACTTTAAACCCACAGATGCAAACACCCCACCTTGTGGCTGTATTGCTTGCCATAGGTTTTCTTCCAGAGCTCCCAGTGGTTATCCAGCGTCGGGTCTGTGTCTAGATGTGCAGTAGCAGCAGCAGCAAGAGAGGCCAAGAAGATACAAACCAACAACTTCATTCTGCTCAGCTAGAAAAAAAAAAAAAAAAGAGCACACTGGTGAAAGATAATATCTGCATGGTTAAGTCAAGTGTCTCAATTTCCTCCACTCAGTGATGGTGCAAGAGATCTGACACCGACTTGCTGAGATTTCTCCACTCTCTCTGCCATGAGCAAAGTGTCAAGAAGCAAACCCTGATCCTGCAGCTGTTCTCACACTGAGCCATCCGGCAGTTTGTACCTCTTGGGGGCAGGAGAAGGGCTTCCTGGAACCCCATACGACAACAACAGACTTGAAAGGAAAACAGAGCTGGGTTAATGGATAATATCACCCGGCTACTTCTACAGCTCCTGAACTGGATCTTGGACCTGGACATGGGCATCAGAGCCTGGTATAAGGTGATACAGCGGGGAGGGAGGGATAGAGCTAGCGAAAGTCAGAGACATTCCCAGCTGGGGTGGGAATTGATGTAGCTTCACTGAGGTCAATGAGTTTGATCCCTAGGTGGTGTAAACTGGTGTCACTCCATTGTGGTCACTGGAGCGAAGCTGATTTACACCAGCTGAGGATCTGGCCCAGAGAGATTTAGGTGAAGAGGACTTGGATTTTCAAAGAAGCCCAAGTGATTTTCAAGGGAGTTAGGTGAGAGTAAATGGGATTTGGGTGCCTAACTCCCCTAGGTTCCTTTGAACACTCCAGCCTAGAAAGGAAGATGGAGGGGTGTATGGGGCTAGAAAGAGATAGAGAGACAGAGAGGGTGTATGAGAATAGAAAGATAGAGAGGGTTATTGGAAGAGAGAGAGGTTTATATGGGGATAGAAAGACAAGACTGATACACGCGGGTGTCCGCAGATGCAAACTCTCTACAAGCAAAATACAAAATGCCATATCTTGGTTTTACTTCCTCAAACACATTGTTCCAAACACGACAAAGAGGAGATTTAAAGTACAAGGGGAAAAAGAAAAAGCCAAACATACCTGACGGGAGTTCACCCGGTGGAGATTTCTAGGCAGGAATCCTGAACTGATCAGCAGGCAGCAAGAATTCCCCCAAATTCTCCTCCCAAGGTTGGCTCCTGAGCGAACCCTAACACCCTTCCTGCTCTGACTGAATGCCGAGAAGAAGGTGTTCGATTTGCCCTGCCAGGCTCGTCACATGGGACTGTGAATGAGGAAATGGCAGGACCTCTTGTTTCACTATTACTGTGACTGTATCAAACTAGGGATGTTCACTATGGCTGCAGGCTGATTTTCAGTGCCCAGCCCCGGAACACTAAAATCAGATGTTTTTCCTTCCCTTCCCAGACCCTACAGCACATGATTTGGAGAGTTAAAAAATAAACTAGTAGGGTCAACATTTTCAAAATCTCAGACAGGTTTAAGTTATCATCAGTATTATGGTAACACTTAGAGATCCCAGCTGAGATCAGGGCCCTGTTGTGCAGGGTTCTGCATGAACACAGAAAGAAAGACAGAGCCTGCCCCCCTGAGCTCACAAGCTAAATAGACAAGACATACAAAGGGGAAACTGAGGCACAGACCAGGGAAGCAATTTGCCCAAGGTCACAGAGCAGGGCAGTGCTAGTGCAGGGACTAGAACCTTCATCTCCTGAGTCCCAGTCCCGGTCCTCCTTGATTGGCAATTGGGCACCCATCATGTTCACTAAGCCAGTTTCTGATTGATCTTCAACTGCCTGAGCACCCAGCATTGAGTGGGATGTTCAGAGGAAATTGCCTGGGTGCACAGGGCTGAGCAGAAATGCCCTCCAGATGCATATTAGCATACGGATATTGACACTTTGAATATGCTAATGAGGGCTAGAATCCCAACCACAGCCACTGACTTTTGTTTTTGCCGGCAGGTGCTCCCCTCCGCCCCCTTCCCCCCCCCGCCCATGAGAGCAGCGGGAGGGCCTCAAGGGAAAGATGCCCTGTGGGGTCTCGGTAGGGTGACCAGATGTCCCGTTCTTAAAGGGACAGTTCCATTTTTTGGGACTTTTTCTTATATAGGCGCCTATTACCCCCCACCCCCTGTCCCGTTTTTTCACAGTTGCTCTCTGGTCACCCTAGGTCTCGGGGGGGGAATAGGCCGAGTGGGGGTGGGGCCTCAGGGCAGTGCACAGGTGGAGCAGAGGGTGGGGCCATGGCCCGGGCGCCAGGGCCCACAAAAGATTAATCCGGCGAAGCACCCCCTGGTTTTTTCGGTGGGTGTTTGAGCCCTGGAGCACCCATGGAGTCAGCGCCAATGGCCCCAATGGCCAGCTGCATCAGAGCAGGGTGTCACCTTCCCACCCTGCTCCTCCACTGTTTGCTGCATTAGGTTGGTGTAGTGGTAGCGGCCATGTGGTTAGAGCCGGTTGGAAAATTCTCAGTGGAACAATTTTCCATTGGAAAAGTTTGTTTGGTTGAAATCGAAACATTTTGCGGGACCCGTGACAATTTCTATGAAATTTTCAATGGAAGAGTTTCAAAACATTTTGGTTTGACTTTCTCATGTCTAAATATAAATATAATATAGTATCAAAACTCAACATTGCGTATCCTGGACTGACACAGCTAGAACAACATTGCAACACAGTCATTTTGAGTTTTCCAAAGCAGAATATTTCTTACCACACCAAATTTAGCTATTTTACCTTTTTGTCCCAATTTGGGATAACAACATTTCAAAATGTTGGAATTTCCCATTGGACTGAAAATCCCTTTTTTGGCCTGCTTCACCCAGAGTCAGGGCTGCATCATTACGTTCAGCTTAACAGGAGTTTGAAACTTTTCTTTTCTAAAATATCCCATTGAGACGGCAAAAACCAAAGTGTAGAATGGGCATGATTTGAAGTTTTTTCATAGCAGTTTGATGGAAAACGAATTGATATAGAGAAAAGAAAATAGGAGTTCCAAAAAAAAAAAAATCACCCCTTTCAGCAGTTCTTCACCAGATTGTCTTTTTGCACAAAATTGCAAACAGCTGGGACCTCTCCTCTGGTCACATTCTTGCTCCTCATGTGTCCATCCCAGAATGTTGGTTATAGATCAGGAGGGTGTGTCTATAGGGCATTTTATAACATTTTAGTCATAACAAAAATAAACGTGCACCATGCCAAAGCTGCTGAATTTGAAGACAAATCTGCCACTGTTGACCATTTCTGTTACTAAATACCCTCTTAAGCCTACAGTTCCCTGAACTGCAAAAGAGACCAGAAGGTCAAATCTCACCTCTTTTAAGTGCTATTTAAATTCCTATNCAGCCCCCTAATCATTTTTGTTGCCCTCCGCTGGACTCTTTCCAATTTTTCCACATCCTTCTTGTAGTGTGGGGCCCAAAACTGGACACAGTACTCCAGATGAGGCCTCACCAATGTCGAATAGAGGGGAATGATCACGTCTCTCGATCTGCTGGCAATGCCTCTACTTATACAGCCCAAAATGCCGTTAGCCTTCTTGGCAACAAGGGCACACTGTTGACTCATATCCAGCTTCTCGTCCACTGTAACCCCTAGGTCCTTTTTTGCAGAACTGCTGCCTAGCCGCTCGGTCCCTAGTCTGTAGCAGTGCATGGGATTCTTCTGTCCTAAGTGCAGGACTCTGCACTTGTCCTTGTTGAACCTCAGCAGGTTTCTTTTGGCCCAATCCTCTAATTTGTCTAGGTCCCTCTGTATCCCATCCCCACCCTCCAGCGCATCCACCACTCCTCCCAGTTTAGTGTCATCTGCAAACTTGCTGAGGGTGCAGTCCACGCCATCCTCCAGATCATTAATGAAGATATTGAACAAAGCCGGCCCCAGGACCGACCCTTGGGGTATGTAGCCATCTGATCCCTCTTGTCTTATGTTTAGGTCGGGGCAGGGCCCAGCATTGTGTCTGTACAAGGCCTAGCACAATGCAGACCTGGGGGCTCTCAGGCACTACCGTAATCCACCTAATGCAGAGTGCCTAGCACAATGGGGTCTTGGCCTGAGGTCGGCGCTCCTAGGCGCTACTGTAATACACCCTATAGCAATAAACAAACACAATGAGGTCCTAGGTCAGTGATACTCAGACCTCAATGGTTCAGGAGCCAAATTAGCGATCACCATTACCCAGTAGAGCCAGAGCCGTGTGAATTCATTGTTTCATTGACTATAGTACTATATCAGTGGTCCTCAACCTTTTTCTTCTGGTGGGGCGCCAAAAAAAAAAAAAAAAAAACCCCGAGCGCTGCCGGCGGAGCAAAAAACAAAAATACAAAAACAACACACCCTGAGTGCTGCCGGCGGGCGCCAAGCGCTGCCAGCGGAGCAAAAAAAAAAAAAAAAAAAGACACCCCGAGCGCTGCTGGCGGAGCAAAACAAAAAAAACAAAAAAACACCCGAGGGCTACGCGGGCGCACTTACACCCCCCGGCGGGCGCAATGGCGCCCGCGGGCACCGCGTTGGGGACCCCTGTACTATATAGTCATATTTAAACAGCATGATGGGAAATATTTAGTATATCTATTATGCACACAGCAAAATGACTGACCAGGTATTATTATTTTATCAACTACAATTGGTTAATAACATGGTAAAAGCCTCCTGATTGGTTAATAATTAAATCACACAGTGTTTTACTATCATGTACTGCAAAGAGTCACTTGCAACTCGCGAGCCTCAGTCTGAGCATCACTGTCCTAGGGGCTGCTAGGCAGATAAGAAACAGCAGCAGCTGGGAACAGCACAGCGGGCCACGGTGGGAGGCACAAGGGGAGACATTTTCAAGAGGGTCAAAATGGCTTGGCAGCCTACGTCCCATTTTCAAAAGTGATGTAATTACAAAGGAACTTAAGTCCCATTTTCATAAGTGAGTGAGGGGCAAATTAAAAGGCATCTGGGATGACTTTCAATGGGAATCAAGCGCCCAACCTGCTCAGGCGTCTTTCTAAAGCCCACTAGATACTGGTCAGATGCATGCTCAGGCTTTGTCTACACTGGGAATTTCAGCCACTGGTGGCCGGTTACTGCAGTTGTTGTGTAACCCACACACCTCCTGGATGCGGTGTTCTGTCCCATCTAGTGGCACCGAGAGATATTAATGAGTTTGCTTAACAGCCAGTTGGCTTTTGGCTCATGAACTAAGCTCCAGAGGTCCCAGGTTCGATCCCACCCGCCGACACCCAGGGTCTGTCGATGTTACAGTTGCACCAGAGCAAACGACAGCTTTGCCTAGCTACAATACGGGTTTGCAGCTGTCTAGCTACCTTGGCCCTGAGGGCTATAGCAGGGTACAATCCCCAATCTAGACAAGATCTTAGGCTGAACGCTCCTCAGTGGGGAGGCCCTGTTAATTTTGTCTGGTAAGCGCCAGGCACCCTTGAGGTGCTTTCTAAACACCAAAGTCAGCAGTTGCTAGCCACTTCCCCAAATTGCACAAGCCCAGCTGGGAAACAGAGTAGAAATGAGCTCGAATTCTGAAAACTCTCGGTTTGAAAAAGTCAAAGATGAGCAGCTGGAACCAAAACCTGCTCATCTGCAAAACAAAGAGCGCTGAGTCATGCCCCAAGTAACCAAACTTGACCCAAATTGCTCGACAAAACACCTAGTTCTCTCTCCTTGGAGCTCCAGCACCTGTCTCCTTCGGAGTGCACTGCCAGCTGGGAGGTGAGGGCGGGGCCAGCGGGAAACGTTTTGGCTAAGAGAACCGGTCGGAACTTTTTGTCTGAAACTTTCTTTTTTTAAAAACATCAAATGGCTTTTTTTTAAATAAAAATGTTGAGAGAGAATCCAAGCTGAGCTCCACTGTGGAGAATTTTGCCCTGTCTGATGGGGTAACAACCCCATGAGCCCTCCAGGACAACATAGGAGCAAAGACTGAACCTTAATCTTTTGGCTTTGAAAGCACCAGCCCCAGCAAATCAGGACACCTGGCTTCTATTCCTGGCTCTACCAACGACCTGCTGGACAAGTCCCATCCCTTCTTCGTGCCTCAGTTTCCCCTTCCATCCTTTGTGGGGCCGGAGCTGTTTCTCACCATGTGGTGGAATTTTCTTTTTTGTTTTGTTTTTTCCTCACCAGAAAGAACAGAAACCAAACCCTTTTCAGTTTGGGATATTTTTCACCTCCCCCATCCACCTTAGTCAGTTGCAATAGGCAAAAAGGACAGCTGGTGGGGACGGGAAATACATTTTTTTTTTTAAATAAGTTTTTTCATTCAGAAAAATCAAAACATTTCTAAGTGTTCTGAAAAAAAAATTAGAGAAAACAATTCTTTTTCATTAACTACACTAACCATTTTTTCTAACCTGCTCTAGCAGCTTGTCAGCTCATAACAGTGGGCTCCCCTCTTCTCTGCTCTAGGGGAACAAGAACCAGAAAATATGCCTTGAAACTTAAGAAGCTCTATCTAGTCAGTTTATCCAAGAGAAGGTTAAGAGGTCACGGCTTGATCACGACCTACAAGTACTTACATGGGGGAAAGAATTCTGGTAGTAGATCGCTCGTTAATCGGGTAGCAAAAAGCACAGCCAGATCCAATGGCTGGACGCTGAAGATAGACAAATTAGGCCTGGAAAAAAGAAGGCATGTCCTGCCTTGAGTGCAGGGACAGGACTAGAATCAGTGTTTCTCAACCTCTTTGATACCAGGGACTGGCTTGCTGCCTTCCTAAACTGTGTCAGGGAAATCTCAAGGACCAGCCCGGTTGTTGAGAAACACTGGATTCTTGAGGTACCTTCCAGTCCTACACTTCTACGATTCTATGATTAGATGTTTATTGGTAAATGCTGGTAAACGCGAATTTCACCGTGCACACACAAACGGTTTAAAAAAATATTGCCATCCATAATATTTACAGACAGGCAAAGTAAGGAAAAATGCTGCTCGCGAACCACATTTTGATTGAAGATTTACTTTATATATTTTGACATGGGATGTTGACAATTTGTGTTTTAACCGTTATAAAACTTCAGCTTCCTGAATCTCAACGTCGACTGTCATTAAATAATTTCTGTCTGAGCCTCCCATCATGTCTTGCAACTGGGAAAATGTAAATCCATAAAAAAAATAAATGCTTACACCCCTTAATTTTGCACAGCTGTGAGAAATTAACATTGATAACAATAGAAAAAAAATATTAAAAATAAACATTGATAGCAGCCATCCAAATTAAAATAAAAATCAAGTTCTGCCAAGCCTAGAAGTAAGGCACATTTTTTTAGCAGCCAGAGGAATTAACTGTTCGAACAACTCAATTCGGGATGTGGCAGATTCTCTAGCACCTGCGGTCTTTAAATCCAGACTGGATGTAAGAGTGCTCTAGCTCAACCAGAGGTTATGGGCTTGATGCAACAATGAATTTCTGCCAGATCTCATGATTTCCATCACCAGTCATGGGATTTTGGCTGCTGCCAGTCGCAGGATGACACGAGAAACTCCAACGCTTTCGTGAATTTCAGCCCTGCTTAGGAGGAGAGAGTGAGACCCCCCGCTCCTTCTGATTGGCTGCCTTTCCCGGCTGCTCCACCTCCAGCAGAAGGGCAGCCAATCAACGCTGCTGCAAGAGGCGGGCAGAGTTCTCACCCCACCTCTCCGAAGTTTTTGGAGTGGGGACGAGGAGATGGAGCAGAATGAACCCAGCAATGCAGACATCTCCGCTCCCTCCACCCCACTCCCCTCCCATGAATCATTCTGATCCTCGCTGTCCTGGGAAGAGGGAATGGGGGGATGATGAACTCCTGGAGCTCCCCCACCCCACACCTTTAGGCTGGGAGAAAGGAGACCCCCGCAATGCAGTTTCCCCTCCAGGCCTGAGAAGGAGGGGGCAGCGAAGAATCCTGGAGCTGCAGGAGGTGCAGTGACAGGCAAGGGGAAAATGCGGGGGGATGAGAGGGCAAAACGGATAAGGGGGTTGGGGGTAGATGTGGAGACTGCAAAGGAGGGACAGAAGTACAGTAACTCCTCGCTTAACGTTGTAGTTATGTTCCTGAAAAAATGCGACTTTAAGCGAAACGATGTTAAACTAATCCAATTTCCCCAAAAGAATTAATGTAAATAGGGGGGGTTAGGTGCCAGGGAAATTTTTTTCACCAGACAAAAAACTATATATTATATAGACACACACAGTATACGTTTTAAACAAACAATTTAATACTGTTCACAGCAATGATGATTGTGAAGCTTGGTTGAGGTGGTGGAGTCAGAGGGTGGAAGAGGGTGGGATATTTCCCAGGGAATGCCTTGCTGCTAAATGATGAACTAGCACTCGGCTGAGCCCTCAAGGGTTAACACATTGTTGTTAATGTAGCCTCTCACACAAGGAAGCAGGAACATGAGGGAGGGGAGACAGCATAGCAGACAGAGACAGACACACACCTTGTGTGTGGGAGAGAGAGAGAGATGCACACTGCCCCTTTAAGTAAGCTGACCCACTCTTAAGTGCATTGTCTTTTTAAGGGGATCAGGAAGTTGAGACAGCAGCTGCTGCCCCAAGCTCTCTATGTCTCTCCATCCGTGTCCCCTCCCTGCTCTATATGGAGAAGGGGTAAGTGGGGTGCAGGAGCAGGGGGGAGGGGGACACCCTGACATTAGCCCCCCCCCTTCCCCTCCTGCACAGCAAGCAGGAGGCTTGGGGAGCAGCTCCACGGCAGAGGGCAGGAGCAGCACATGGCAGTGGGGGGAGGGACAGCTGAACTGCCCGCAATTGCTAGCCTGCGGGGCGGCTGCAGCACAGGGAACTTAGGGGAGCGGGGAGCTGATGGGGGGGCTGCCGGTCCACTCTGGTTCCAAGCCCCCACCAGCTCGCTCCAACAGGCTGCTCTTCCTGCAAGCAGTGGACAAGGCAGGCAGCTGCCAAACAACGTTAGAAGGGAGCATTGCACAACTTTAAACGAGCCTGTTCCCTAATTGATCAGCGACGGAACAACGGAACAACGTTAACCGGGACGACATTAAGTGAGGAGTTACTGTAATTAGAACACTGGGGTTTGGGGAGAAGTGGGAAACTCTGCACAGTGAGAACTCCTCCAGTGAGGCCAGAATTCACCTGCTCGGTGCATTTGGGAAAGCTGGCGACATTAATTCTCTCTCACACACGCACACACAGGATGTGGTGAGGTGGGGTTTAAAAAAAAAATAATCAAAAGACAGACCAAAAATCACGACTTTTTTAGGTCAATCTCATGATTGGGGGGGGGGGGGATTTGCATCTGGGTCTGTTTTGTTTTTTAAACTTTTGGGGTTGGCAAACCTGGAAATTACTGGCTGAGGTTCTCTGGCCTCTGTTATGCAGGGAGGCCAGACCAGATGATCAGAATGGGTCCCTTGTGGCCTTGAAACCCAGCAGTCTGTAGTGTAAAGCGTGATCAGTTTGGAACTGCTCTGTGATACTTTATGAACAGTGTACGTGACCTGGTCACTGGAACGTTTACCATCGGCACGGGCAGGTAATGCATTGATGCATTAACTGTATGATCAGGAAAGACAGGCAGACGGTAGCCCAGATAACAGCCGCTCAGCAAACACCCAGGACAACTGACACTAATGTTGCTACCCTGACTCAATGTAACCAGGCTTAGAAAACACAGAACAAATGAACTTTGGCTCGATTTAAAAGGCGTCTCAAGGACAGGGGGAGTGGAACCCCAGAGAGTTCGGGGTGACTGGGAAGTTGGAGCAGTATAGAGTCTTGTATAGGTGTCCATTTGCCCAGGCGCCCCCTTATGGCCACAGCCATTTCTGCAGGGCCCTCCCTCCGCTCCCTCTCTTCGAGGAGTCTTAGGGAGCAGGGACGGACTAAGGCAGGGGCTTTAGGGGCTGCAGCCCGGGGCCCCGGCTCAAGGGGGGCCCCGCAAAAATAAATCACAGGCAGCGATCTCCAACTCCGAGCCGCTAAAAGTCCCACGGCGCAGCGGGTCACTCGGGCAGGCTGCCTGCATGCCATGGCCCCACGCTGCTCCCGGAAGCGGCCGGCTGCTAGCACGTCTCGGTGGCCCCTGGCATGCATGGAGGCCTTTTGCTGGATTTAAATCCTGTTCTCTTACGCTCTGCTTTGTTCCTATTGGGGACATTAACCAACACTTCGTTTCTGGAAGGCTGTCTGGTTATTTACATGACAGCTCCCGCCGGGAAGAACCACGCGGCCCCGACCCCACTTGGACTTGCTGGGGTGAGCACAGTCGATATACAGAGTGCTGCAGCACAGGCCCTGGTCTAAGAGTGGGAAAACTGCAGGATTCCACCCCCCAAAAAAGTCAGGGTGCAGGTAAGCTGCACTCAGAGGGGCCAGAGGAGGGGTCAGAGGTGCAGCTAGCCCTCAACTGCACATAAAGCTCCCCCTGTTCTACTACAGCTGGAAATGAGGTCAGAAGATCTCCCGGGAAAGTTCTGCTGAAGTTTCAGGAGCTGAAAAAATGGGCTCTGGGTTTGCCAGTATATCGTGTGATGTAGCACCCTCTGCTGGGCCCCGCAAGTCCCCAAGGGATTGTTTTCACTACTAAATCGGCGCTGCTGCATCAATGCAGCCACACCAGTGTAGCACGTCTGGTAAAGGTTGACGTAATTACTCCCCCTCAACGAGAGGCGGAAGTTATGTCGGCCGGAGAGCATCTCCCGTGGTGTAGACACCGCTTTAAGGGGGGGAGGGGTCAGACCCCTGAGCAACGTAACTTACATCAACTTAAGCGGTAGCGTAGACAAGCCCTAAGAGGCAGTAGGACCTGGAGACAGATGTGACAGCTGGGGTTTAGCAGACACGGAATTCCAGTTTCATCCATGATGTTGTTGATGTAGCTATGAAATTAAAGTATTTCACTAGGACCTGTGGCTTCCATACTGCGCTTGGGAAGAGATCAAACTGCCTTTTCCTGGAGTTTGCCCCAAAGGACGAGTCTTTGCATCAAGACATGGCAGCAGCCTGTGACCTCGTTACAGCCTCATGCCGCGGGAACGTGTGCCGGCGCAGTGGCACCAACTCTCATGGTTTTTAATCACAGGTCTCACGATATTTGGTGCTTTTAAGCCCCAGCTTCTGGAGTCATGGGATTCCCACGAGACTCTCAGCTTTCATTTAACAAGCCAAAAAGAACCAGTTTCCAGCCCTTTGTGGTTGCAGCAAAAAGCTTGAAGGCATGGCCCCTTAACGATACAAAAACAGAAAAGGAAGTTTTAAAAGAGCCCAAAATGTGTGGGGTTTTTTTTTTTTTAAAAAAAGACTTGCTTTTTTTAAGGCAACCATTATCTGGTGGTGAGGGCCTAGTCCTGATTTTTAAATGCTTGGAGTTGGCAATCCTGGGAACATGAGCGTGCAAGGCACAAATTAAGCAGCGGGGGCTGAGCCATACATTGCTCAGCAGGAAATGCAGGTCACAGTAAAAGCAGCGAACAGCGACAACAGACCGCTGGGCAACCAGCGCCTGAGCATCTAGTTCTGCTTCTGCCAAAACTTCTCTCCTTCCCCACCCCCATCTACACTCAACCTCGTTTCACACAAAGTGCAAAAATACACACAGCTGTTCCACGCCCAACCAGAAAGAGGAACCGAAAATAAAGCACATGCCAGTCTCAGCTTGCCAGGTCTGATTATAATAATAATAATAATAAATGGAGATATACCTATCTCCTAGAACTGGAAGGGACCCTGAAAAGTCATTGAGTCCAGCCCCCTGCCTTTACTAGAAGGACCAAGTACTGATTTTTGCCCCAGATCCCTAAGTGGCCCCCTCAAGGGCTGAACTCACAACCCTGGGTTTAGCAGACTAATGCTCAAACCACTGAGCTATTGCTTCCCCCTGCCAGCTGGGCTCATGCTGCCTGTGACGTACGTCCCGTATTCTTCCTAGAAATATTCCTACAATATTATAGCATAACTACGATGTATGTTGTACAAGATAAGGCATGTGAGGTTTCATTGGAAAGGTTATGATTTGCTGAATAGGATTATCCTATTGGCAGGCATGTATCGTTTCTGTATCTGAAGTTAGGAATATTGACTATGTATCAATCACAAGTGGGTTTACACCTGGGGAACGCCCACCAGACAGAATGCAATCAGTCTGGATGGGCCATGAGGAAAGACAATAGGTCTTTGAAGATGCTGATCTCCCACCTTCATGGAAAGCCTTCCTGTGGATGCTACAAATAGACTTTGGGTTATCATAGAATCATAGAATATCAGGGTTGGACGGGACCTCAGGAGGTATCTAGTCCAACCCCCTGCTCAAAGCAGGACCTAATCCCAACTAAATCATCCCAACCAGGGCTTTGTCAAGCCTGACCTTAAAAACCTCTAAGGAAGGAGATTCCACCACCTCCCTAGGTAACCCATTCCAGTGCTTCACCACCCTCCTAGTGAAAAAGTTTTTCCTAATATCCAATCTAAACCTCCCCCACTGCAACTTGAGACCATTACTCCTTGTTCTGTCATCTGGTACCACTGAGAACAGTCTAGATCCATCCTCTTTGGAACCCCCTTTCAGGTAGTTGAAAGCAGCTATCAAATCCCCCCTCATTCTTCTCTTCTGCAGACTAAACAATCCCAGTTCCCTCAGCCTCTCCTCATAACTCATGTGCTCCAGCCCCCTAATCATTTTTGTTGCCCTCCGCTGGACTCTTTCCAATTTTTCCACATCCTTCTTGTAGTGTGGGGCCCAAAACTGGACACAGTACTCCAGGTGAGGCCTCACCAATGTCGAATAGAGGGGAACGATCACGTCCCTCGATCTGCTGGCAATGCCCCTACTTATACAGCCCAAAATGCCGTTAGCCTTCTTGGCAACAAGGGCACACTGTTGACTCATATCCAGCTTCTCGTCCACCGTAACCCCTAGGTCCTTTTCTGCAGAACTGCTGCCTAGCCACTCGGTCCCTAGTCTGTAACAGTGCATGGGATTCTTCCGTCCTAAGTGCAGGACTCTGCACTTGTCCTTGTTGAACCTCATCAGGTTTCTTTTGGCCCAATCCTCTAATTTGTCTAGGTCCCTCTGTATCCTATCCCTACCCTCCAGCGTATCTACCACTCCTCCCAGTTTAGTGTCATCTGCAAATTTGCTGAGAGTGCAGTCCACGCCATCCTCCAGATCATTAATGAAGATATTGAACAAAACCGGCCCCAGGACCGACCCTTGGGGCACTCCGCTTGAAACCGGCTGCCAACTAGACATGGAGCCGTTGATCACTACCCGTTGAGCCCGACGATCTAGCCAGCTTTCTATCCACCTTATAGTCCATTCATCCAGCCCATACTTCTTTAACTTGCCGGCAAGAATACTGTGGGAGACCGTATCAAAAGCTTTGCTAAAGTCAAGGAATAACACATCCACTGCTTTCCCCTCATCCACAGACCCAGTTATCTCCTCATAGAAGGCAATTAGGTTAGGTTATGGCTGCAGGTTAGGTTATGGCTGCAGGGTCATGTGATCACGTCTTCCATGATAGAATCCCAGTATTTTTCCACTGAATGTGTGTGTGTGTGGGGGGGGGTGGTGGAACCAAACGGGAAAACAAAGGATTCCCACCCTATGTAAAACCTATTTAATGCAGGGGAGTGACTTAATCAGTTTTCATTCTTCACTGAATCCTGCCCAGAATGACTGCTGAAAACATCTAAGAAACAAAGACAAAGTGGGGGAAAGGACTGACCCCAGGCAAGAGGGTGTCCGGCCTGTGAAAGAAATACCTGGAGTTTCAAGCTGCAAGCAAGAGCAGCTGGCCTTCAAGAACCTCTGCAATCTGCCTAACACAAGTTGAGAAATTGCTAGTTATAACCAGCTTCTTTAGTATATTAAGCTTAGCTTGTGTGGTTGTTTCATTTGCTGGGTAATCTGCTTTGATCTGTTTGCTACCCACTTAAAATCTAGCTTTTGTAGTTAATAAACTTGTTTGTTTTCTCTAAAACCAGTTTGTGGAATTCTATAACTAGGGAGCAAAAACCTGTGCACATCTTCCTCCACATTGAGGGAGGGAGGGAATTTCAATGAGTTTACGCTGTATAGTTCTGCATAGCCTCTCTGTACAGCACAAGCCAGTACCATTTTGGGTTTACACTCGAGCTGGGGGGGGGGGTGCACTTGAGTGCTGAGCATTTCCCTAACTGAGTCTTCCCATGCAGAGCTGATTTCAGTCTTTCTGCAGCTGGGTGTGTCCCTATCTGTGCATGTGCTGAAGGAGGCTTGAGGGCCTGGCTCAGCAGGACAGTGTAAGGGAGCCCAAGCTGGTGGAACAGGCAGGCTCAGTGGTACCCCAGTATACCAGGTGGCACCCTGGGGCGGGAGGGTCAACCCATCACACAGCCACTACATGATAGAATCATAGAAGCGTAGGATTGGAAGGTACCTTGAGAGGTCATCTAGTCCAGTCCCCTGCACTCATGGCAGGACTAATTATCTAGACCATTCCTGACAGGTGTTTGTCTAACCTGGTCTTAAAAATCTCCAGTGATGGAGATTCCACAACCTCCCTAGGTAATTTGTTCCAGTGCCTAACTACCCTGACAGGAAGTTTTTCCTAATGGCCAACCTAAACTGCCCTTGCTGCAATTTAAGCCCGTTGCTTCTTGTCCTATCCTCAGAGGTTAACGAGAACAATTGTTCACCCTCCTCTTTGGAAAAACCTTTGATGTACTTGAAAACTGTTCTCATGTCCCCTCTCAGTCTTCTCTTCTCCAGACTAGACAAACCCAATTTTTTCAAGCTTTCCTCCTCGGTCAGGTGTTCTCGACCTTTAATCATTTTTGTTGCGCTCCTCTAGACTTTCTCCAGTTTGGCCACATCTTTCCCAAAGTGTGGTGCCCAGAACTGCGCACACTTCTCCAGCTGAGGCCATAGCAGGGCGGCATAGAGAAGAATTACTTCTCATGTCTCGTGTCAATGGAGTTTTAGCTGTTTACGTGTAAGTGTGAAGAGTCGGGGAAGGGGTTGCATTTGGTGCAATGGTCTGATTCTCTCTCTGTTGCCCTGGGCTGTTTGGATCGCCCCTTCTCTCATGAGTGGGGCCCTGGTCTGCAGCTTCGTCAGTGAAACAACCCAATGCAAACCCGTTTGCTAGAGCGGTAGCCCTCTCGCTTTGTGATCAGCCCTCGGATGATGCCAAAGGGTCACCCCACAGGCAGCTGCATTGCACCAATGGGTGAAGCAAGCCCAGTAGAGGTCATGTCCCACACAGAAGAGACTGGCCTGTCACGAGCACGAAGGGACTCGTTATGGAGGCTGCTGGCTGCAGACCGACCCTGTGGTTCTCTCCGGCTCTCATGCTGGGCTGCCCAGTGTTATCACATCTGGCTCTTTTGTGTCTGTAACATTGGGATAATGTTTACCCACTAGAGCTGGTGAGAAAATGGTTTCTCCCCTCCCTATGGAAAATTTCAACAGTTTCATTGAAAAAAAAAAATCAAAAGGCAAATTAGTTCAATTTGGAAATGCTTCCATAGAGCCTCATGGGAGCTGTAGCTCAGATGCCTCCTGCTGCCACTCTCCTCTATAGGCTAACTCCCTGCTCAGACTACATATCCCATGATGCATCATAATCTCCCCTCTTGGAGTGGTGAGGCCGGGCATCATAGGAGTCCCATGGCCAAGGTGCATCATGGGAGATGAAGTCCAGCTGGGGAGCCTGCCCCACAGAGGAGAGTGGGCACATAAGGCAGCTGGACTACAACTCCCATGAGGCAGGCAGCAGGGGTCAGAATCTATATTGTTCCATTTTCAGGCATTTGTTTTTGCTTGATGAAAAACATCAAAGCTTTCCGTGGGAAACAGGCAGAGACTCTCTGCAAAATATTTCATTTTGTCAAACATCCAATTTTCCACCTAGAGTTTGGATGCAAAGTTTTTGACCGGCTGCGTTAGCCGTCTCATCGGGGGGCAGGGACTACCATGTATTTATAATGCTTTCAAAAAGTGTTGAGCTCCTCCAATGGAAGGCCCAAGGGAATCCTAGTCGAGGCTTAACAACAGGACAGGCAAGCAACGGACAGGGCCGGGGTGTCACCTTGCGCTGCCCAACCTGACACCAAACCGTGAGGTCTGTATTTGTAGATGCTATTGGCAACGTTGAATCAGTACCCCAGTGACCATTCAGCCAGGATACAGAACAAACCACCAAGCAAGGGACGGGTTATTCCCAACTGGATTTATTTAAAAATACAATCATGTCAGTCTCACCAGAACCTGTCACACCGGAGTAGGGCTGCGAGTGTGCATGGGATACAGAGTGGGCACAGCTGCTGCCATATTGCCAGAACACAGGCAAAGCATCCTCCCCTTCCAACTCCAGAGAGGCAACGTCTCCAGTGGAACAAGGACAGGGGGAACATGAAGCCATCTGCAGAACCCCGCCAGGAGGTGGAATCCAGGCCACCTCCCCCCTTTTGCTGCTGCATCCCAAGGGTTCAGAATCTGGGTTACGCGATCCCTCTCAGCTGTGTGTCTGTCTGTCCCTACAGTGGGGGGTAGGGCAGGACCGAGCTCAGCAGCAGGGCGTGCATCACACAGGCTGTAACGGACTGGTGCATACGAATGAGGGATGCTGGGGCCACGGAGCAGATCCAGGATTTAGGAGAGACAGTGGCTAGAATTCTACAGCTCATATGGGTAGAGACCTGCTACTCCGGAGCTGCTGGGCGAGAGTTCTAATCCCCACAATGGCGTCTGTTGTCTGCAGACACTGATTCTTTCACCCACACATCCCAGGGGGAGGGCGATGCCTACGTTTTGGGGGGGAGGCGGGGGAGAGGCTCCTAGAACAGGGACGATCCCGCGTCTGACTTTGCAAATCAAAAGAGGAGAAGGGCAGAGTATAAAAAATGGCAAGCACGAAAGGCTAGTACAGAAGCCGAGGAGGAGACAGCCGCGGACGCTGAGTCAGAGATGCGGATACTCCACGATGCCAGCTCAGGAATCCAGCCGCTTCTTTGGAACAGTGCTCGGGGCGGCGGGCTCACATCTTGGGGAAGCTGGCCAGGTTGGCGATGCCGCAGGCGTTGTTCATGTTCCGGGCCATCAGGATATAACCCTTGTTGCCCCATTCCTCTCCCCAGCTGCGGAGAGAAAGGAGAGGGAGTGAAAACCTCTGCCTGGATTCATTGGCCCTTCCCCAGCTCTGTAAGATCACCCTGGCCCAGTGCCACCTTTCCTCCCCACAGGGCTCCTGGCAGAGGCTGCGGCTGCACTCAGAGGCAGGAGCCCTTAGACGGCACTGGCTGGCATTGGGTTACCTGTTCTTGATGATCCAGTGCTTGCTGCCCTTCTGGGTGCCGTATCCCACAGCCAGCACCGCGTGGTTGATGTTCTCAGCGTTGCAGCTTTCATCGTAGTACACACCTGGGGGACGGAAGGACATAGGAATCACCAGACTGGACCAGCCCCTCGGCCCAGCTAGCCCAGAATCTCATCTCTGATAGCGCGTCTGAGGAAAGCACAAGAACCCCACAGTAGGCGGATGTGGGATAATCTGCCTGCCATGTTAGATCTCATCCTGGTCTCTAATAGCTAGAGCTAGGCTTAAACCCATCCCCCTCTCCGTGCCTCAGTTTCCCCATCTGTACAATAGGGATAATGATACTGACCTCCTTTGCAAAGCGCTTTGAGATCTACCGATAACCCCTAGCTCTTATCTAGTGCCTGTTATTATTATTATTAAATCCTGAAGAACGAGGTTTAATATCCCTTCCAAAAACAGTGCGAGTTAATGGCGACAACTCTGGCTGTGCGTGTTAGCTACATAAAGGTCTCAGCTCTTTTTGGATCTTGTTAAGTTCTTGGTCTCAACACCTTCCTGTGGCAATGAGTTCCGCAGCCCAATTACACTCGGTGTGGAAAAGACTGGAAATTAAGTGCAAGTTGTTAACAGTGAGGCTAATTAACCACTGAAACAATTTACCGAGGTGCATGGTGGATTCCCCCTCACAAGCAATTTTACAGTCAAGATTGAACTAGTCGGCCTATCTTAGTAAAACAGCCCAACAGGAGTTAATTCAGGGCTTGTGTTATACAGGAGGTCAGACTATCAGAGGCAATCAAAGTCCAAATGTCTTGATCAAGGTGTAGTCAAAGGTCCAGACTCCATAGAAAACAGTAATAAGTAAATAAAAAGATTTGGGGGTCCATTCAAAAATGTTTGGCAGTCCAGATTTGGCCCTCAGTCCGCCTATCGACTACCCCTGTTGGATGATCACCATGGTCCCTTCTGGCCTTGGAAGCTAGGAATCTATTTCCTTTTAATCAATCAGTTTCAAATTTGGCCACCTTTTAAATTTCATCAGCTGTCCATGCAAAGCATTACAATCAATGCTAGGTGTCGTTAGTTGTTACGCTGATCGTTATGCGTCAGCCCATTGTAAAGCAGGATCCTCACCCTGCAGGCAGCATGGCCATGCAAGCCTTCAAACACACACCCCCTGTCCAGGGAGTCATCATTAGCATAGAAGGGGGCACACACACTACACAACTCACTGTGTGGGAGAAGCTATCCCAGAACCCAGCTCCTGTCTGCTGTGCCTGTGTGTTAAAGATCTGCTGGCACTTCGCATTAGATCAAGGGCAGCCCTTGGTCAAAATTCCTCCTCCTCATCTGTCTGCCCAGCGGCTGCCTTCCACCCCAGAGGTGGCTGCATTTCCGTGGCACAAGGTGGAAGATGCGAGGATGATGGAGTGGGATGGAATGCGAAGAGTGGGGTCTGACCCTCCCCTCGATGCCCAACGTACCTGAGACCCCCCTTCCACCAGCAAAAGCCAAGGCGNTAGTGAAGGCAGGGGGCTGGACTCAATAACCCTTCAGGGTCCCTTCCAGCTCTATGAGATAGGTATATCTCCATTTATTTATTTTTATGGAGTGGGATGGAATGCGAAGAGTGGGGTCTGACCCTCCCCTCGATGCCCAACGTACCTGAGACCCCCTTCCACCAGCAAAACCCAAGGCAGAGTAGACCCCACCCTATGGGCAATGCCCAGGCCATCACCTGGGGCTCATGAGGTTCCACTCTTCCTACCTCTGCTGTAGAACTGGAAGGAGGACAGGCTGGCATCAATGCCCACAGATACAGGCCCCACCCTGGCCACAGCTCTCTTCAAGGCCTTCTCATTCCCTTCTGGGATTTCCTTGTACCCGCGACACTTGGCGGCTTTTCCGGTAGGGCTGTACATGCAGCTTTCATCCTGCAGGGGGCAGAGAGAGCAGGTTGCAATTTCACTGTCAAAGGAGGTTTTGGGGGGATGGAAACTGGCTGTTTTGTCGAACTGGAAATTTCCAGGGGATTCTGATGATTTTTTCTAAGTTTTATAGAAAAAAACTCCCCCCCCCCAGTTTTCGGCAACCAAAACTGAAAAGGTCTGGCCGGTTTGAGAAAACCGACTGGCTGACATTTTTCCGTTTCCGGCTGCAAAAAAACCCCAACGTGTTAAAATTTTGGTTTCCAATAAAAACTCGGAAAACTTTGTGGAAAACAAAAACATTTGCAAATTTCATCCAAATGTTGTGCTGGGGAGAAATAAATAAATAGAATTTCCCAGCCTGCTCTTGTGATTAGAGCCAGGCAAGGGCAAAATACCTTGGGGGGGGGGGGGTTGCTTTATGCCCCTGATACCCCAGGAAAACATCCTCCTCCGTCATCCTGGTCAGGAACTTGGAACAACTGTCCCGGGGAGACAAGGACACCTGCAGAACCCATCCCGGGTTTTACGTGAGAACTGCCCTGCTGGGGCATGGGGACCGGGTCAGTACACAGCGGCCTGGGTGCACTGGAGAACGCTGCTAGCTCTGTAACGACGCTGCTTGCTCATTCCCGGCCAGCCAGCACAGATCTCCCACAATCTCTCCGGCACAGCAAAGGGTAGAGCAGAGGGGGCCTGCTCAGGAGGAAGTAGCAGCAGCCTGGGAGCTGGCTGCAGAGGAACGGCCAGGTAGCGTGGGAGTTAGGAGTGACAGGTTGAGAGCCAGGGTGGGGAACAGCTGGGCCACGGGGGGGGGGGGGTTAGTAGCCAGGGCTGGTGGATAGCCAGGAGGCTCAGTTGTGAGTCGAGCTGGGTGAATAACTGATTTTTTAAGTCAGGTTGAACCAAATCTGAAATTTTTCTGGTGTTTTTGATGCCTCAAAGCAATCGGGGCTGGGGCTGTTCAGGGGAGCCAGGCCTGGAAACGGGGGCTCCCGCCTGCCAAGGGAGTGCCCTGGCAGGGCACAGCACCACCAGCACCACCGCTGCCTCTTCCCGGCGACTGGCCGAAACGATTCACGTCAAAATCGGGGCTCGTTTCGCCTCGACCAAAACTGCATTTTTCCTGGGGTAAACTAGGTGTCCTGGAAGTTCTGCCCAGGTCTGGTGAGGAGCCCTGCCCCGTCTCAGGAGCTCTTAGATCATGGCACAGCTCCCTGCATCAGGCGTCTGCAGGAGACGCAGGGCAGCTGCCAACGGGCAGTTACACAAGCGGGAGGCATCTCGACAGGGCAGCGCTGGCCCAGGTTACTTCCCCAGCAAGGGGGCAGCAGGAAATCAATGGTCACGAGAGTCGCCATCTAGTGACTACCCCTTATCTGGGCTGGATCAAGCCAGCTCCGCTCACTGCCATCCTCTGGGGCAAGAAGGTGCGAGTCCCTCTCACCCAGCCTTGCAAAATTCTACTCCAAGGTGTTAGCGGCTGCATTGCCCTCAGTGTCATGGGGAGCAGACCTCACGCCTGGGCTGGTGCATCGCCATAATCCCCCCCTCCGCCCCCAGCTGCTCTCATCTCTGTCACCAAGTTGATAGGCCCTGACCTGGCCGATGTAGGGGTAAGAGTCCTCCGAGTCGATGCCCCTGTTCTCCTTCACGTACTCGAAGGCGTTGGTCATGTAGCCGCCCCCGCAGCCGTCGTTGTTGGTCACGCAGTCGACCAGGTTCTGCGGGCTGAGACCCAGCAGCTTCCCCGTCTGCCGCTTGAGCTGCCCCTCCAGGGCCCCGACGGAGCTGAAAGCCCAGCAGGATCCGCACTGGCCCTGATGCACAGGAGGGGAGATGGCCAGAAGTGAGAGGCTGTTCCTAGCCCGAGGGGCAGGAGCAGCAGAGAGGGAGAGCAGAAAGCAGCCAGCGTTTGTGGTTATTCCCCCCACTGAAATGTAAGGCTCTCACAGGAGTCAGAGTCAGAACTTGGTCACCCGGGCGTAAATCCGGAGCCACTCCACCTCCGTGGAAACGAGGCCAGACTCCGGCCACTGGCTCTCTGAGCTGGTCCTGAAAAGTCCCAGCCAACAAGCGAAGTGTGGTGTAGGCAGTAGCGGCGCCAGCCTTTTCGCCGCCCTAGGTGGCGGAAGGTCCCGCCCCCAAAATTACACCAACGACCAGGGCGCCGGCGCCCCCCAAATGTTTGTGCCCTTCGCCTAATGGGTTGCGCCGGCCCTGGGTGTAGGGCAGCCGTACGGTTCAACCAGAGTGGACAAGGAAGCGCCGAGCTCGGAGAACAGCACCACTTACCTGGTTCTTCACGGGCGAGACGTAGCCCTTCTTCCTCCAGTCCACCGAGTCCGGCACCTTCTCCTCCCAGTCGGGAACGTAGACCGTGTCATTGCTGGGCCCACGCGATGGAGGGACCTTCAGCCCCGTCATCTTCTGCACCACCTCCTCGCTGGTCTAGGGAAGGAGAGGCGGATGTTTGGCAAAGCCGGGCGCTGGCGGACAGTTTCGTAGTCGCCGTTGGGCCAGGGCGGGAGGGGCAGTGACCCAAAGGCACTGCCTGGGGAATTGCACGGTAGAGGAGAACTTGAGCATGGCTAAACCTGCCGGGCTGGCACCCGCCCTGGGTGGAGAGGAAAACGAGCTTCTGCCAAGAGAGAATTCCCCTCTCTTGCCCGGCCATGAACAGAGTGTTTAAGCTGGTGCGGCACGGACCCAGGGGTCAAAGCATTCAGACGTGGAAGCAGGTTGTGCCACTAGGGTCCGGCGGCCAGACTCAGTGAACGGACAGACGGGGATAGGAACAAAGACCTGCGCTCAGACGCTTGGTGAGATCTTCTTCCCCACCTTGTTAGCATATCACAGCAGCACCTTCACTAGGCTGGAGCAGGGGAGTGGTGAGGGCTCTAAGTGGGGGTGCGGGCTCCAGGGTGGGGCCAGAAAGGAGGGGTTCAGGGTGCAGGAGGGGGCTGCAGGCTGGGGCAGGGAGTTGGGGCCTGGGAGGGGGTGCGGGCTCTGGGGTGAGGGCAGCGTGTGGTGCCCCATGTCCCCCCCTCCGGAGCTGGACCTGCTGGCCGCTTCTGGGACGCAGCACGGTGCCAGGACAGGTAGGGACGAGTCTGCTTTAGATCCCGCAGCACCACTGACCGGACTTTTAACAGCCCATTGGCACCGACCGGCGCCGCCAGGGTCCCCTTTCAACCAGGCGTTCCGGTTGAAAACCAGACACCTGGTCACCCTAAGCCGAACACCCCGGCGATGATCGTGGGACAGACGGACAGAGGGTAACATTGCTGCAGCGCCTGGGGATAATTCACAGAGGATCTGGAAATACTCTGGCATGTCGTCCACCTACCATGTCCCCCAGGTGGTTCATGGCCAACTCGTAGGTGTGGGTGCCCAGAGAGAACTCCAGGTTGTGGGTGGTGATGTACTTGAGGTTCTTCTCCCAGATCAGCCGCCGCGAGAGCTCGTCCATCTGCGAGGCAAGGAGGATTCAGGAATGGAAACACACCGGGCTATTGGACACCAAGGGCCAGACCCTGCTCGGACTCCCACCGGCGCTAGCTTGGGAGCTACAGCAGGGTCTGGAGCCCACGTGGTGGGGGTGAGAGTTATTGCTGTCCCAGGGCAACGCAGAGATCGAGAGCACTGGAATAGGGCCTCCCATATTGCCCTGGGATGGGCAAGGTGATGTCCCGGGTCTTGAACCCAGGCCTGGGAGTCCCCAGACACCTGCCACCCAATGGCTACTGAAGCCCACTGGGCTGAGAAGCTACCAGGGCTATAGCCCCAGCCAAGGCACCACCCCCAGGAGTTCTGATTGGAGGATCGCCCAGCTCCACCGATTGGTCCAGCGATGCTATTTAAGGAGGAGGAATAGGAAGTTTGTCTGAGGAACCAGGTGGTTTCCTGTTGGGGCTGCGTCGGACCCTGCTTCTGCCTGACCCCCGCACCCAGTCCTGTTCCTGGTTTCTGTTCTGCTCCTGCCTCACCCCTGCTTTCACTGCTCCTGTTCCCACCGTGCTGGCCTCCAGTCCTCAGTGACCAGTCCCGGCTCCGACCCTGGCCTCGGATTTCTGCCCCTGACTCCGGCTCTGACCCTCAGCTTCCACTGCTGGTTCTCCCTCTGGCTTGATCCCTGGCTCTGGGAACTGGCAGTTGACTCTGGTGCTGACCCTTGGCTTCGTTCCCCAACCTGTACCCCTGCTCCACCCACTAGACCTGACCGCCTCTACCCCAGTCCGTAAGAGCCAGTCAACATCCATACAACATCCTGGCGGCGCGTGATTGCTTTCAAGCGTCATTAGAATTCCCGGGGCTGGCCAAAGCAGTAACAGGGTCCCTTTTCCCTGGTCCCTTTTCCCTGGGGGGAGGAATAGCTCAGTGGGTTGAGCATTGGCCTGCTAAACCCAGGGTTGTGAGTTCAATCCTTGAGGGGGCCATTTAGGGATCTGGGGCAAAAATCTGTCAGGGGATTGGTCCTGCTTTGAGCAGGGGGTTGGACTAGATACCTCCTGAGGTCCCTTCCAACCCTGATATTCTATGATTCTAACAAGTTGCTGGGGGGTGCCATGGACGGCCCTTGCCTTGCGGGCCAAGGTTCAAATCCTGGACGTGCCTCGTGCAGGGGATAACTCGGGAGCTCTTATGCAGGAGATCAGGTTTAGTGGCTCCTAAGGGTCTAGTGTGGCTCTAGTCCTCCGTTCCCCCGAGGTCATACAGCCACTCGGCCTTTCCCCATTGCTAGCTCCTACCCTCTTTCGGGGGTCTCCCCCTAACCCCTCTGCCACTGAACTTCCAGCCCCACAAGACCCGCTCTGCCCATAACACTAATCCCTCCACTCCTCACCCCTCCGGGGAAGTGGAGTCTCATTGCCAGTGCTAGGCGCCTTTCCAGCCGCAAAGCACTCGAACACCAGCAGCCCCGTTCTCAAACCTCAGTGCTCTGGCCGCAGGGGGCCTGACTCTCCGCCCCCATTGACGCTGGGGCAGAGTGAGTGTAAAGTGCGACCGGTCCCCCTGACGTGGCAGAGCGGTGCAAGCGGCGACCACAGGAAGGCGAACCAGCCCCACGGCCTTTAGCAGAGGAGACAGACCTCGGCTCAGGACCTGGATCTCTGTGCGCGGCGCTAGCCGCGCGGCTGCTACTTTTGGGGCCCTGCCTGCCGAGAGTTCAGCCCCACAGCTATGCTGAAGCCCAGTCCCCGAAGCGTCCTGACCCGTATGGAGCTGCCAGACTCCCCCGCCCCGGGTACCTTGCCGTTGTACTGTCTGTGGTAGGTTTTTTTCCATAGCTCCCAGTGGGAATCCAGCGCCTCCTCTGGGTACACACTGGCCTTCACTGCCGGGAGCAGCAGGGCTAGGAGGCTGATCCACCACATCCTGTGAGGGCGGAGGGGAAAGCCATGAGCAGGGCAAGGTAGGAGGGCAGCATTGGAGAGGTTAAAGCGATACGACCCCCCCCCCCCGGATAAACTCCAACCGCACTGGGTCAGTACAGATCCCCCTGGCACTGTACAGGTTGCACACCCTGCATGCACAACGCATGGCAAAATGGGGGCCAGGTGCCCCTCTAGTGGCCAGTCCGCATAGAGGACAACAGCCTACTACAGCTGCCAGAGCTGCCCTTTTAGCTCCAGTGGTGGAAGTCCGGGCTAAGGAGCGGAAAGTTTGGGTTCAAACCCGGCTGATGACCCACCGGGGAGGCGGTGTCATGCCACCGGCAGGCGTCACTGCCCTGTTCTAACCCAGCTGCAGCGTTACCCCTGCGGCTGCAGGTAGCTGGGGCCTAGCGTTGCTGCGGGGAGGGGGAGGGGCTCCGGCCCTGCCCCATCCCGCGCCTGCTCCGTGACTAGAGCGAGGACTTTGCTCCTGAATTCTGGCAACATGGAGCCCTCAGAAGCACTCCGCTCCCCAAAGCCTGGCCAGGGGGAGGGTTTTACACGGGGCCGGTCAATGAAAACCTTCGCCTGAGCCAGGCTCTTCTTTCACCAGGCGGATCCCAGCCCCTGGACTCCCCCGTCGGATGTGCAAGCAGCCGTCACATGAGCCTCAGCAGCTGTTTCCCATTAGGGCCTTTTGGCGGACGCCTGGGAGATTCTGGAGGAATGCAGGGCAAGCCGGCTGGGCTCGTTAACTCTGCTTCACGGCAGCACAGCCTGGCGAAGGCCGGCCCGGGATAAAACCCACCACGGCTCATTGCTGCCTCAGCTCCCCCCAGTTCAAGGCATTTCCCACAGGCGGGTAACGTTCTCGCCACCTTACAGATGGGGAAACTGAGGCACAGAATGAGGCCTGGACTAGCCCGAGGTCTTGCAGCAAGTCAGCGGCTTTGCTGGGAACAGAACCCAGGTGTCTTGGCTGCCGGTCCAGTTGCTCTAACCACTGGGCCGCCCTGCCTTCCCTTAAGCCTGCTTTCCCCATTTCCCAGCCTAGGAAATGCAGGGCAGCATGGGGAAGGGACGTGTCCCAGGGGCACGGAGCTGGGTGTAGAATGCAGGTCCCCCTACGGTCGCTCCTGCCCTCGGCAGCTCCCAGAATCAAGCCCCGAGCTCCCATGTCACAGCCAGCGTTATCACCACTGTCACGCTCACCTCAGCTCCCTCTGCCCGTGTCCACCCTCCAGCCCTGCCCGGCACCCAGCATGCAAGTGACCCGGGATGAACGGATGGCTCCTCCCGCTCTGCCACCACCCGCCTTCCCCGTGCTGGGCTCAGCTTCCTAAACCCCTCTTCAGAAATCAGGGACCACCAGAGTGGTCTAATGGCTGGAGGACTGGACTGGGCGCGGAGCATCTGGGTTCTGTCTCTGGCATGACGCTAGGGCAGGGGTCCCCAACGCGGTGCCCGCGGGCGCCATTGCGCCCACCGGGGGGTGTAAGTGCGCCCGCGGAGCCCTTGGGGTTGTTTTTTTTTTTGCTCCGCCGGCAGCGCTCGGGTTTTTTTTGTTTTGTTTTTTTGGCGCCCACCAGAAGGAAAAGGTTGGGGACCACTGCGCTAGGGGAAGTCACGTCTCCTGCTCCGTGCCTCAGTTTCCCCTCTCTCACCTTTTGTCTGCCTGCTCAATTCTGAGTGGAAGCCTTTGAGGGCGGAGGCTGTTTCTCACTCCAAGTATGCACCGGACCTAGCCCAATGGAAGTCCTGGCTCTCCAGGAAAGCCTCCAAGCGCTCCCATAAAACTAACAACAAGCCAGACTCCCCGTTTGGTTTACAAGCCGGGCTATCAACCCGGGATTCCAAACTGCTTCTGTTCCCCTGGGCCTGGGGGAAGTCCAGCCCCAGCAGCAAACTTCTGAAACTGCCCCAGGCCTCTGCTGGCTGGTCCTGCTGCTTGGGGGAGAAGGAAACGAAAGCGAACAAAGAACCTATTCCGAGAGCAGCGAAAGCTCCTGCCTGGGGCTATGAACCCTCTTCTGCCCCCCAGGGAAAGCTCTGTAATCTGCGCCACAGGGCACAGGCAGGAGACATTTTCTGCATCGTACCCCACAGGCACGGGGCGCTCGCTCCAGCTTTGGAGCAAGCAGACCCAGCAGCCCTGGCGGCTATGTCTGGAGAGCTGTCAGCTCCCCCTTTGCTGCTAAGAAGGAAAGCGGGGCTCACCTGTAAGTCATGGCTGCTCTCGGATAGCAAAGTTAGCAACCTCTTCTCCGTGCCCCGAAGAGACGCCAAGCAGAGATGAGAGCTGGGATGCTGCAGCTCTGCTCGCCTGCTAGTTCTTTTTATGCTGGCTGGATTGAGGAAGTCGGGCTGGCGGCTGGAAAATATGGGCTGTCAGTTTCATGCAGGGTTTACTCAGATTTGCATATGGGCCTGGCCGGGGGGGGCCTGCAGGGAGCGGTGCTGGCTGGGTGTTCGGTTTCACATGACCTGCAGCTGCCTGCAGAATTGAGTCACCTCTGTGCTTCGCAGGCCCAGGTCTCACCCGGCCTTGCCCACTGGGGAGTCATTTGCACCTGGGCAAAGCGGGTGCAGGGGAGAACTTGGGGGGGGGGGGCTGTGTCTATCCCTCCCCCAAAGCCCCAGTAGGACCCAGATTTCCTGAGCCCCCCCCCCCCCACGCCCCATCCCAGGGCGCACAATCCCCGCCCTGCCCCAGATTGGGAGGGCGCTTAATCTCGCCTGGGAAGCCCAAAGGACACTTCGCTTTTAATGCCGCCCCTAAGAGTCCCTCCCGCCCCTACTGAATCCATCCGCAACGCATGGAGGGTCGTCGCCAAGGAGGTCTTGAGCACCCTGCGTTTCCTCTGGCTTTGGGGCAGGTCCCCCCTGGCAGGAATAGTCCCAGAAGGGTCTGACCTTCAGCCCCGAGCGCCCCTTGTTCCAGCTGCGGTTGATCGGAGCTGCGGGCACTCGGCCCCTGGGCAATTTAACCCACACCCCCCTCTCCCCCCAGCCTCACATCCACCCAGTCCAGGCGCGGGACCGGGAACTGAACCCACGAATTGCAGCCGCGGAGGAGCGTGTGAGCTGCGGATCAGCAGGTGTTACACGTCCCCCTCGGTGCCTGATCCGCTGAGGCTGCTCCAGGCCCAGGCGCTTTAGCTCAAGCTGTAGAGCAGCGTTTCTCAAATGTGGCCACTAGGGGCTTTTCTTGCGGCCACGCAGACTCCTGGGCTGTGACTGGGGGAGTGGGGAGGGCAGCAATGCACCCCCTTGGTGTTGGTTGCTGGGGCCGCCAGCAGGGGTTGGGCCTTGCCCCCATCTGGAGACCCCTGGAGCACAAAGCTGGAGGAACAGGCAGCCGGTCAGTTCCTCTCCTTCCCAGGGGTGATGGGGCTCAGGGTTTAGGCTTCAGCTTTGGGGGGGAGGGCGGGGCGGCAGGCTCTGTCTGTGGGGCTTTGGCTCCAGCCCCCAGCTGTCTGCCCTGGCCACCCACCCACCCCCATCTCCCCTGGCTCCCGCTGCCTCCCCTGACCCCCCCATCCAGGCCTGAGTAAGTCTGCTGTGAAAAGTGATACTCGTATGTTTGTTAATATCACTTTTCACAACAGACTGACTAGCTCGCAATAAATACATTGCAATGCATTGGACGTGTGGATGTGCATAATTTATTTGTTTTTCCTAAAGCTAATCAAGTATTTTAGGAACAAGTGTGAGAGCGACCACCAGCCAGAGTTGGTGGCCGCACTCTGAGGCCACCAAAGAATTTGTCCGGAGAACCCCTGGAGACTCATGTGCTTCCCAGGTTCAATCCCCAGGACCAGCCAAGAGGTTGCTCAGCGATTGACTCAGATGCGGAGCTTGCCGCGGAGCGGGGCTGAAGCTGTCACAGCTGCAGGGGAGCAGGAGGGAAGATCGGATTCAGGGCCAAGTGGGATTTGCCCCTATGTGCCTCTAAGGGCAGGACTCCACTTTCCATAGGCCTCTGAATTCTTGGTCTCCCCGCACAACACAACAGCTGATGCCATTGGGGCTGGCTGTAGCAAGGGACGGAACCAGAGAGATCCAGCAAATGTGTTCCGCTCTTCTACAGTAACACCTAGGAGCCCCGGTCATGGAGCAGGGCCCCGGGGCGCTAGGCGCTGCACATAGAACAAAGACAGTCCTTCCCCCAAAGAGCTTCCCGTCTAAGTAAAGGCATTAGCTAGAAAATCGGTGCCTGGGAATTTCAAAGCTGCCCCAAGGACTGGATTAAATTTAACAGGAACCTGGCAACCAGCTCATCAGCTGCTTTGCGCATCATCCCAGCCTGAATGACTCTCGTCCACTCATCCCGTGGCTTCCCCTTTGAACTGGTCAGAAAATCTTCCTCTTATTCATACAAAAGTACGGCGTTCCATACAGACACGAGCCGCTCAAGGTGACCCCAATGTCATCTGTCCGGCTAATCTGATCTAGCGCTTTTCATCCATAGGTCTCAAAGGGCTTCACAGTTGAGGTCGGTATCATTATCCCCATTGTGCAAATGGGGAAATTGAGGCACAGAGCCGGGACATGACTCGCCCAAGGTCGCCCAGCGGCAGAGCCGGGTTATAGAACCCAGGTCTTTTGAGTCACGGCCTGGTGCCCTTCCCACTAGGTCGCACTGCCCCTGGCGTAGCTTTCTCAGATGGGCCCGATCTTTCATTGCTCTACAGCTCGTGGAATCATTTCAACCAGTGCAAAAAACGCTGCCGTATGAAGTTGGCGACATTTGACCTCGGTTTTGCACTGCTGTAAATGACCGCATAAGCGACGGAGAATTGCGCCATCTTACCTAGTTCTATTAGGCTGCTCTACAAAACAGGGGTCTAAGCTGGGGGGAGGCGACAACAAGGTGTCAGGGGGCTCCACTCCCATAGTGCTGGATGGGAGGGGCACTCAGGGCTGGATGAGAAGCCCAGTTCTGTCCTGAGTGTTACGGCAACTTCTAGTGCAGAAGGTGCAGAAAGCCGGTTAAAGCCACACAAATTCAGGTTAGGAATCAGGCAGGAACTTTGACCAGCGAGGGTGATTAAGTTGCTTCCCCACGCCTTATCTTCTAACACAATCCGGCTGCCTTTCTGGAAGGGACGGGTTAGCCAGACACAGGCTGTTGGGCTCTATCCAGCAGTAACTGGGTGAAGTTCTCTGGCTTGTGCTATATACAGGAGGTCAGACGAGATGATCTAACAGCCCCTTCTGGCCTTACCGTCTACTGATCTATGAATAAGCAGGAGGGAACAGCTGTCTTTTTCCAAGAGAGCAAAATAATTCCACGTCACCCTCAATTACACCAAATACCATTAGAGACCACGCTGCTGTACCGACACAGACTCAACAAGCCACAAAACCAGGGCCACGACAGGAGTAGGTGGGTCATACCCAGCCATCACACCTGATGGAACAGAGCAAAGAAGAAGTGCATACCCTCCATTCGGATAATTGTGTGTAGGTCGGCCCTGCAACCGGTGGGGGACTGCAGCTCGGGTAGGCCCACCAGGGCTCGCTTTAATATAGCTAGCGTGGCTAACGGCAGCAGCAAAGACGCGGCCGGCATGGAGCCTGGTGTGGGCCAGCAAGGCGAGTACGTAGCCAGGCGTATATTCGCAGCAGACACACAGGGAAGTTAGATTTAAAAAAAAATAAATACACAATTCCTCTCGCTGGAAGGTTGCAACATAACACGACTTTCTTGCTTAGAATTCAGAACGAGAACACACACAACCCCCCCCAAAAACAGACGCAGGCGTGGATTGACTGCTGCTAGTCCCAGGTTGCACGTTTCCCTACGGAGCCCCGTAACCTGCCCATAGCAGCTGGAAAAACCTTGAAATCTCAAGTGACAGCCTACAATTTTTGACATTGTTTTAATACACCATCCTTAGCTGCCGCTGCATCTTCACTGCTATCTTTAGCTGTGCTGGTGGGGATGAAAACTAGGAGGGGATGCCAACCCACGCTGCAATCATACCTCTTATAACACCTTGGACTGTTAAACCAAGGAGGGGCCCAGTCCAAATCCCACTGAAGTCCAAGGAAAGAAGAGGAGTTGGATTGGGCTCTAAAGGCTAAACACAAATCCAGGGCAGAGTTAAGGTTATTTTGGCTGCTGATCACTGCAAAATGGCCTGTGTGCCGGAGTTGTTGATTAGAATGTTAAATTGGACGGATTTCCCGTTTTTAATGCTTTGGTGGGGAGGGGGGGAAGGATGTGTTTAATTCAGAGTGTCCTTTTGAACTGCACTTAACTGCGTCTCAACCAATCTTTGTGGTTGGGGGGGGGGGGGTTATAATCACCGCTCAGCTGACTGCAGTCAAGCCTCATTTTTCCATTCCCAGAGCAACACTGGCTCCCCCCAACCCATAGAAGAACCCCACCCCTTGGGGAGCAGATTTCCTGCTATTTAGATTGGAGGCTCTTTGGGGCAGGGACTGTCTTTGCTCTGTGTTTGTCCAGCACCGACAGAGCCCTGGTCATAACCAGGTACTTTAATAATACAAATAATTAAAAACAGTGACACCGGCCAGGGCATGGGAGTGGAGGAGCAAAGCCCCTGGAGTATGGGAACGTGCTCACCGGCAGACAAAGGGTTCCTCTCCCTGCTTGTAGCAGTGGCTCAGGGCAGAGGACGGCACTCAGCAGACCAGAAAGGCTGACTCCTGCTCTCTGAGTAAAGGTGCTTTCTGGCCTGATGCACACGCAGGGTCAGCAGTTCATGAAGCAGCCCGTCCCTTGGCAAGGCATGGAGGAAAGCAGGTGACTTGCAACAAGGAAGCAGCCTTGGCTATTAGACAAAAAACAGGCAGGGAGAAACAGAGTCGAAAACGGCTGCCTCCTGCAGCCCACATGGGGGCGCTGTGCTTGGCAGTACTGATCAAAGTTAGAAAGCAAGTGGCTTATTACCCCAGGTCTGTCTCATAGACTCAGAGACTTTAAGGTCAGAAGGGACCATTATGATCATCTAGTCCGACCTCCTGCACAACGCAGGCCACAGAATCTCACCCACTCACTCCCGTAACAAACCCCTAACCTATGCCCGAGTTACTGAAGTCCTCAAATCCTGGTTTAAAGACCTCAAGGTGCAGAGAATCCTCCAGCAAGTGACCCGTGACCCACGCTGCGGAGGAAGGTGAAAAACCTCCAGGGCCTCTGCCGATCTGCCCTGGAGGAAAATTCCTTCCCGACCCCAAATATGGCGATCAGTTAAACCCTGAGCATGTGGGCAAGACTCACCAGCCAGCACCCAGGAAAGAATTCTCTGTAGTAACTCAGATCCCACCCCATCTAACCTCCCATCACAGACCATTGGGCATATTTACCTGCTAATAATCAAAAATCAATTAATTGCCAATTGTCTCTCCCCTTCCATGCCTGCAATCAGAGCCCAGTTCTTACACACCAGGCCATTGCAGGTTCTGCCTAACGAGCATCCCCCTCAACCCCATTGAGATTCGCTCCCAACTTTACCCTTCTTGTCCAGCACAATACAATGATCCAGGGACCGATTCTGCTGGTCCCTCAAGAGCCAGGGTGGGGTAGAGAATAACCACACAAATTTGGTTACATTGTTATTTATTCCTAGTGCAGCTAGTGCTCAGAGGCCTCAATTAACATACAGGGAGATCTGGGACCCTGCCCCAAAGGATTTACACTGTAAAAACAGAGCAATGACATAGTTCCAGGTGACCGGGGCATGTTTTGGAGACAAGACAACAAGAGCCCTGCATTAGCCATTCCAGTTAACACAGGGCCTGCTGGGACTCTTCACAGGAACATGCTAGGAAGCAGGGTATTTTGGTTTAAATCCCCACTATCATCACCACCAGTTTTCATCTCCCTGCCCTGACATACGGAACTTCAGTCCCTCTCAACAGGAAGCATTATTTAAAGGAACACAACTACGCACCCAAGCAAACAAGCTTCCGCACAGCTTGCGTTCCAACTTTATCTCCTTGGTTTGCCAGGAGCTCTGTGCTGCAGGTGGAGACATCTAGTGGCTGAACAGCATATTACAAGTAAACATATTGCACAGCTCCCTCAGTTCGATTCTCCTCTATGCACCCGACCAGGGATTTCCCTACACTCCCCCTGAATTTCCCCAACACCCCCCCAGTTTTGTGAACTAGTTACATGCAGTGTTGCCAGTTTAGTGATTGTTTGGAAATTTGAATTGAAATTGCAACATTAATACACACTTTAAAAGCATATAAAGTGTATGATAAAATACGTATATCTGAAAAAGTAGAATAGATTTGAAAAGTATGAAGATAGACAAGCTTCCTTACACAGCTGTTGTTTTTATGACAATGTCAGTGCATTCATTTCGGTGATGTTGGCCAACCTAATAATTTCAAATGATGATTTGTAAGCAAAGTCTAAATGAGCTCTCCCTGACCGCTAGTGATGAGCTGGGGGCTGGGGGGAAAGGCTTCAGGACCAGATTGTATTTACATTCACACCTAATCTACCTAGGTATCCAGCAAACAGAGCTGTGTTGCCCAAGTGATAGATTTTGGCTGGGGTTACAAATCACTTGAATGCGGGTGTTAATGAAATGTTGTTATTCTCATTGTATGAGTAAAGGGCAGTAGAATTGTCCTTAGCCTGTGCTGATTGAGGGCATCAAGAAAGGGTGGGGACAGGTGTTTTGCTTGATGGTCTGCCTGAGTCCCAAGTACTATTTGACCTGCCCCTCTCCACTGTTTAAAGACAGAGCTGATTAGGCTCCATAGATAGTCTTTTGTTCTGTTAAGTGACCACTACAGCTGAAATCACTGATAATCAGGTCTAAGTGCTTAGTCCTGCTGTGGGACAGTGTTTCTGTGGAAGAGACAGCCCAGCCTGCAGTAGCAGCGAGGTTCCCCCACTGAGAGCTCAGCTGAAATCACAGAGCTGGTGGAACCTCAAGAGAGCAACTCGCAGAAGTCACAGTGGCAGCAGAAGGTGACGGCGCAGGGCCATTGGCAACAGAGCGATGGAGTGAACGGTGGCACAACGAACAGCAGTGGCCAGAGCGAACAGTGAGCAGCTGGAGGAACGAGCAAGGTGCCTTCTTGCCCCCCACCTGGGAGGTAAAGTCATGTGAAAACACCTCTGAACTCTGAGTCTCCACTGACCAAGGACAACACCGGTGAGTGTTAATGAGGCTGTTCAGAATGCTGGAGACACAACACAGTTCATGCGAACAAACATGGCTGTGGCATCCTACTTTCTATTTAAGCAAGAGATAACATTGGCCTCCAGTTTGTCGTGTGTGGTAAGTGCATTGTCACTTGTTCATCCTGAAGCTGAACATGGTTCTGAACAAGACCAGCAAATGCTCACTATCTTTCTGCAAGAAACTCAGACTGGCTAGAAGCATGTGGTCCAACAATGAAAGACTCAGCAGTTGAAAAAGTGAAGAACTTTCTCACTACATTCAAAACATTTGCATACACGGCTGATGAATGCACCGATGCAAATGGGCATCAAGTATTAAGTCATTGTGTACATTATCTTGATGTCAGGGGTAGGCCAGTAGATGCATTTCTAGATGTTCAAGTTATAGAAGACACATCGGCTGCATCTGTGACAACCCTCATCTTAGAAGAGTTAAATGCTTGTCAACTGGACCCCAAACAGATGGCTGCTTGGGCATTTGATGGAGCTGCAAAATTCTCTGGAAGACATGGTGGAGTACAAGCTTTACTCAGAGAAAAATGTAACCCTAATCTCTCCTATACACACTGCAGAGGCCATCTACTCCAACTAGCACTAGTACAAGCTGCAGACTCTTCAAAAGACATTAAAAAAGCGATAAATTTAATGTCTTCATTATATTATTTTTTCAGCAAGAGTCCAAAAAGACTGAATATCTTGGAAAAATATAGACGATACACTGGGACTGAAGTTCAAATTATTCCAACCTGGGAAAATCCGCTGGCTTTCTCATGAGCGATCCTTGGCTGCTGTCTTAAAATTACTCCAGCCGTTATTACTGGCTTTGGAAAGTATCTACCAAGATGGGATGGATCTAAGTAGTGAGGCTGGTGGATTACTTTTGCTACTACGTGCAGAGAAGACTATTGCCATTCTCTCTCTCTCGTAAGTCTACTGTTGAAACCACTTGGGTCATTAAACGATGCCATCCAGGCACCTGCTACAACAGTAGTAGATCTTTGTCCAGCAACAGAAGCGACATTTGGATCAATCGGAGAGTTATCCATTGAAAAAGTTCTGGAAGAAGCAAAGATTTCAGTCCAGAAGTTGACTAATGAAGGCATTTATATTGACTCCTTAAGTGAAGAAGACAAGAAGTGTTTGTTAAGACAACTGAAAAGTACACAGACTTGGTTCTTAAAAACTACAACAGCGACTTCTAGATTCTACTCAACCTCTACGTAGCTTTTACAGATCCCTGTCCTATAAAACACCGACAGTTGAGTGGAGTGAGGCACTACCAGCAATGGGGCTGCCATGTGCTCAGGACAGAAGAGAGAATTTGAACACAGAGTGGAATATCATACGATGAATGAATGATTGATTTGACTTCAACTTCTTTTTTACCATCACTAGTGGCTCAACCCGATCTTTGTGCTATGTTTCCTGGGATGAAAGAAGTAGGAATTCATCTCTTGCTACTCCCTGTCGCAACAGCTACAGCTGAGCGTTCTTTTTCATCGTTGAATAGAATTTTGTGTTCTGAAAGAAGTCGCCTTCTGCCTGATCATGTGAATGAACTAATGAGAGGAAGTACTGAACACACGAGAAGCCACCAAAGATGAACACATTGCATTTAAGAAGTTCATTAACAGAGTTGTGCAAAATTATAACAAGAAACCAAGAAGGATGTAGACGTAGCACTTCATAGAAGGCTTGAGTAGCCAACTTTAATGTGTGTGATGATTTTAAAACAGGAGTTAAATCTAATAAAATGGTCATGAAACATTTTTCAGTTTTTACTATGGTGCCATACAGCCCCCCTTCACCCACACAGTCTCACCCCTCATCGGCCCTGACCCCTTCCCCCCCGGTAAATTCGAACACCCTCCCTAATTTCAATTCCTGGGGAAAACACTGCACCGGACACTCCCCTTAGTGCCTCTTTGGGGAGGCTGTTCATGGACAGAGGCCCCGTCTGATCCTTTCCCTCGTGGCTCCTCACCCCCAGCAGCGGTCGCCCCCTCCTGGCAGCAGCCGACAGCCCCCCAGCCCTGTATTGCTGGAGCACCAGCTACACCATTATTGCAGGCTGGAAGCGTTGATGTTGCTGGAGAGAGCTGCACGGCCGCCCTCTAAAGCGAGCCCCATCCTCCCCACCTTCGAGAGGGAGAATCTGAGGCATGGAGAAGGGGCCCATCTAAGTCATTAGCCAAGTCTCCATTGACCACAGTACCCATCGGTGTCCGAACGAGGACTCCAGAGCTCCTGCTCCCAGCCCGGCCCGGCCCAGCCGAGCCAGCGACACCGTCTTGTCTCAGGACGCTTGTCCTGGATTTTTGTGTTTCACAAACGCCACCGTGGCCGGCCCTCTAGCAATACTACTCAAATCAATAGTTGAACGCTGCTGGCTTGTTCTGGGGATTGTAGGCCAGGGCATCCAGAGCTTTGTATAGGTGATTTACCAAAAAAAAAAAAAAAAACCACTTTCATAAGGCAAAGTTACAGTGTTACGTTACTCGGTACTTATTCGGGATCAAATTAATAGTCAGAGAATTTGGCTCAAGATTCTCGCTTGCCGGCTGGGGAGCCTTCCTCTGAGCACTAAACAGGGTACCCAAATTTCTGAGCACCTGTCTTCTTTTTGGCACTTCTCTTGTGTACGTGCGTGGGGCGAAAGCTTTTCCACCCCTAGGGCAGTCCACATTTTACTATACCACAGTTCCACAAACTGGGGAAGGCACATTTTCCCCCAAAAACGCGCACGACAAAAAGTCTTGCTGCTACCACTGAAAAGGAAAGGTGAATTTTGAAAGTAGCATTGAAATCAAAACAAATAAAGGTAAGTGAAACCAACAGCCTGGCTCACAGAGTGAAACCCGAGTCCTGAGGTCGGGGCTTGGCGGGGCATGGCCTTGCCTGCACCTTTCACCTCTAGGGCAGCCTTGGGGTGGGCCTCCGGACGCCTGGGTTCAGTTCCCAGCTCTGACACAGAGTCCCTCACTTCCCAATATGGACATTTTAGGAAGTGTAAAGAGACAGTGGCTTTTATGGCCCAGGGAGGGTAAAGAACAACGTATGAAGATCTGTTAACATCCCCCTGCCCGTTTAACTAGGGACAGCTGATTGTGCCACCCCCTCAGGGATACAAACCCAGGACAGGCCTTAGTCTTGTTCCCCAGACTCTGGCTCCACATCTCGTCCCTCTCTAGCAAATCTGTCTTGCCAGTGGCGTGGTGACATTCATCGGTGCAGGAGAGAGCAGAGTTCCGCCCTTCTCCAGCAGACAGGGGCTCGCTTTGATATGGGGCCTGCATGGAAAGAAGTTAAAATGAAAAAAATATATATATAGGAGGCAGGAGACAAGTGACGTCCTCTCTCTGGCCCTCAGCGCCCCATCGGAGTGATGGTTTCGTCACACAAATTAGCTGGCGCATTATAGGGGAAATGGGGGAGAATTCTCCAGCCGGGGTTATACAGGAGATCAGAGTAGGTGATCTAATGGGCCCCTCTGGCCTTGGAGACTAAAATGTGTCTAAAATGGGGAGGCTAATCCAGCATCTGCCTGGGCTTTCACACGGGGAGCTCCTTGGGGCAGGGCCTGTCTCTTGCTGCGTCTGGGCAGCTCCCGGCACTGATCTCAGCTGGGGTCTTTAGGTGTGTGTGTGTGTTATTAAACCCGAGTGGTCAAGGAGGGGGAGGATCACTTTCTCTGATCTCCAGCTAGGAGGTCACAGCTATTCCCGTGGAGAGCAGAGACTCATGTGATGGCAGATCCCGTGACCAGCTCTCCCATCCCGTGACCGGCTCTCCCCTCCCGTTGTCGCTGGATGGAGCTGTTTGCTTCTATTTGCCAGGAGGAACATTCCTGGCACTCTGCACACAGGCTAGGAAAGAGCTGCATGGAAGCAGCATGAATCAGCCAGAGCAGAGGGGCCCCCGCAAACGCGGAATCATCTCTGCCAAGGGCTGCGGCCCCGACGCGCACGACTCCCCAGAGAGCCGTTGCGGGTGAGCTAGCAGCTCGTGACCGAGTCACGGGGGCCTGACTCCTTCGGGAGCAGAAGCTGTTTATCCAGCTCCGGGCCAGACCAAAGACGGCCCCCAGAAGCCAAACGCAGAACGGAGGTTGCGGCTGCACGGCCCATTATACCAACCCCCCTAGGGTGGCAGCGCTTGAGCCCTGACACTCACAGCACCATCTGGCCTTTGCCAGCAAAATGGGGCACGGGGTCAACTTGCAGGATCTTTGGCTGCCGGGGAGGGAGGGGGGAGGACTTTGGGGGTTTGTTTTAGGCTTTGCTAGGCTGGGGGCTCCCGGCAGGGGTGGAGATGCAGCAGGCGAACTGCAGGCAATGGGCTGATAAGCCACAATTCGCACCAGTGCCGCTTAATCCCGGTTTAAAACCAGGGTAGGCTGCACCGGTGCGAATAGCGGATCTGGGCCTCTGCAGCGCAGCTGATGGGCCAATGGCGGTGATTGGGGCCAAGCCCTTAGGCCCTTTGGAAAGCCCAGCCTGAGGGAGCTGGACACTTAACTCCTGGAAGTTGGGTCTTTACTCCTGTAGGCCCCAGCTAGAGCCTCTTGCGACTGGACCCAGGTCCCTGGGGTTTCCCAGCCAGGCCTCAGCAGCCGCACCAGAGGCTGCTCGCTCTGGTGCCCACCTTACAGATGGGGAAACTGAGGCATGAAGGAACCTGAAGCCACACAAGGAGCTGGGGTTGTTCCGGAAGCTCCTGCCCTCCCTCCCTCTGTAACGTGCCCCGACAGAGGCTCACCGCAGTGCAAGGGACTCAGCTGAAGAGCTGCATTCCTGGGGCCAGGCGTTTGAGCTGGCTCAGCACCAGACCAGCAGTCACGAGGCTCGGCTTCATTCACGCCTCTTCAGGGCCTGGCTTGCGGCTGCTGCTTGCCCGGCTCCCCCACCCCACCTAGGGGGTTCCTCTCGTTCACCCCACGAGCCACTTCCCCGCCAGCGACGTTGGACGGGCGAGAGGCCGGCTGATTCCCTCCCCTTGGCTCTGCCTCCCGCTCGCCGCAGTCTGGGCACAGGAGCCGGCTCCCACGCCGAACTGTGCCGCAGCTTCTCCCTCCTACCAACACCGGGCCTGATCCTGGGAGCTCTGCGCCCCTCCCCCCCCCCCTGACCCCGGGCCTGATCCTGGGAGCTCTGCGCCCCCCCCCCCCCCCCCTTCTGACACCGGGCCTGATCCTGGGAGCTCTGCGCCCCTCCCCCACCTCTGACACCAGGCCTGATCCTGGGAGCTCTGCGCCCCTCCCCCCACCTCTGACACCAGGCCTGATCCTGGGAGCTCAGCGCCCCTCCCCCCACCTCTGACACCGGGCCTGATCCTGGGAGCTCGGCGCCCCTCCCCCACCTCTGACAGACACCTGGCCCGTGGCAAGCCCAGCGCCCCCTTCAGTCTGCAGCAGGAACAGGAAACAGAGGGGAGCTGGCTGGGCCCCGGGCCAGGAGGGAGCGTGACACATTCAATCAATGCATGTGGGGAGACAGCAGATGGGAAGGGCACATCAGAGAGGCAGGGCTCCGAAAACCCCCCGGCCAGAGGCTTGGGACTGAAGGAATCCAAACAATCGTGATGAGCAAGGGGACCTGCTCCAAGCTGCAGGCTGATTTCCTCCACTACCCATTCCCCTTCCCTCCTCCTTCCTAAATAACCACTTCCTACTTCTCCAACTGGCCTGAATCCCACAACACCACCACCAGCCACCTTTGACTCATTCTTCAAACCCTCCCCACCCCCCCGGCCTGCTTCCACTTCCCCCTCTGCACCGAGCTTACAAGAGAAACAACAAAACACCAGGCAGGGCGCCCTTCTCCCCCCAACTCTTGCCGCCTCCTCCAGTCACAGCTACAGAAGTTTCTCCTCTGCTCACCTCCTCTAACCCCCGCATTTGCCCCAGTGACCCCATCCCACCTCCCGATCTCCCCTCACACGCCCTAGAGGTCACTTCCGAGCCACCCAGGATGGCAGGCCGCACTGCAGCCTGTAGCATTCTAGCGTGCGATGCGGAACGTGCAAAAAAAACCACCGCTTCTCCGCCTGGGCCTGTCACCATCGACCGTGTGCTCATCTTCTGGAAATCTCCCTTCCCTCGGCGACTCTGTTCTCTCCTGGCTTACTTTCTATTTCTCTAATCGCACCTCTCTCTTGTCCTGTGGAGGATCCCACCCCCACCCCAGCTTTCGGCGGGGGTTCCCCAGGGCTCTGCCCTCGGGCTCCTTCTCACCTCTGCTGGGCATGCTCAGATCTCGCGCTCTGCCCCCAAAAAAGTGTGTCAGTCCCTCTGATGTTTCCTCGGGAATGTCTAGCCCGAGTTCCAGCTCAACATGGCTAAAACAGAGATTTGAATCCCTTCCTCACCCCCCAGCCCTGCCCGCTACCTCCTGTCTCCTTCACTATGGACAACGCCAGCATTCTGCTGGTCACTCAGGCCAGCAACCTGGGGGGCATTTTTGACTCAGACCTCTCTCTGGGTCCTCAGATCCTGGCTGCCTTTAAACCTTGCTGCTTCTCTCCACGTAACCGCTCCAAGCTACAGCCTTTCCTAGTCACCCACGCAGCTAAAACTCTTGTCCAGGCTGCCACGTCGCTTCTTGATTGCGGCAACATGTGTCTTTCTGGCCTGGACAGCCCGTCTGGCCCCACTCAGATCCCGTCCGAATGCTGCCGCAAAGATGGTTTTCCTAGCCCATCGCTCTGACCGCATCCCATCCCACCGCTGGCTCCCCCTTCTCTAAACATCCACAAAACGGCCTCATGATCCTCTTTCCAATGCCTCTTCAAGACACTCCTTGGCCATGCCCCAGACCAAAACGTCTTGACACGGGTTACGTGGCCCCTCACGTTGAGCAATACTGTCTCAGTGGTTTTGTCCGTCTGTATCCATCCATCGTCTCTTGTTCTGTACTTCGGTCGCAAGCTTTTTGGGGCAGGGACCGGGTTTTTATGCTGTGTTTGTACAGCACCTTGCACCGGGGGGGGTCCTGGTCTGTGACTGAGGCTCCGAAGTTCTGTAGCATTACAAATTAATTCATTAATACCAGTGCAATAAACGCACAGATGCTGAAAATGACAAAGAACAAGCTGCAGTATGTACCAGGGGTCACTAGAGGTCAGTTCCGAGCCAGGCAGGATCGCAGGACGTCTCTACTCTGTAGCATTCATTCCAGAAGGTGACCCAGGAGGTGCTAAAACCTCTGGGCATCTCTCCTCCAAAGCAGAGCCTCCAACGTGGTAAGGGACAAGCCCCATGATGAACAAAGCACAAGGTCCAGGCAGCGTCCTATCGGGAACAAGCTAGGCAGAGAGAAGTGCAGACACAAAACCGAAGATATGAGGCCAAGTGGAAATACATCAAAGAATTAAGAATTCTCCAACCAGGGATCAGACCCTGAGGTCATCCTACGTGCTCCTGAATCCAGGATCATCAGCATTGCCAAGTCACAATTTTATCACAAGCCCCGCAATATTTGGCATTTTTCTTAAAGCCCCAGTTCCTGGAGTCCTGGCATTTTGTGGGAATCTCAGGGTTTTTTTTTTATTATTTTTAAAGCAGGTTTCCAGCCCTTGTGGTTGCAGTAGAAAGCTTGCAAGTGTGACCCCTAAAGGCAAAAGGGCAACTTAAAGAACTCTATTTTTATTTTAAAAAACTTTAAAAAATCAAACCAATTTCATGATATTTGGGAGGCCTGACTCCTGAATGATTGGGGGTGGGAACATTCCCGATCTCTTGTACAGCACTTGTCATCCCTAGATCTCAAAGCACTTTCTAAAGTATCATTATCCCCCATTTTACAGATGGGGAAACTGAGGCACAGAGTGGTGACATGACTTGCCCAAGGTCACCCAGTAGGTCAGGGACAGAGCTGTTGTCAGGGCCTTCACTTACTACAAGAGCCAGGAATAGAACCCAGGTCTCCGGAGTGCCAGTCCAGTGCTCTATCCGCTACGCAGTTTCACATTTTGACACACAGGTAAAATCCCATTTTCCTTTTCTCATCATGCTGAAAGCAGGGGAGTAATTTCATACCAAGGAGGGTAAATTTCCCCCTAATGTTTTTCATAGGAATGTGACTCAGTGGTTAGAGCAGGGAAACACCAGGAGCCAGGACTCCTGGGTTCCATTCCCAGCTCTGGGAGTGGGGACTGAGGTCTAGTGGACAGAGCAGGGGACCGGGAATCAGGACTCCTGTATTTTATTGTCAGGGCTGTGACTGACGAACGCACCCCTTGCAATGGGGATGGATTTTAAACTTAGACTCTCTGAAGCTGACGATGGGTGTGTCTGCCTGCGTCCCCCCTTCCCCTCCTTTCCCCCCCGCCCCCCAACTCCTGCCTGTGGAGTTCTTACCACATCAGGGGGAGGATGTGATATTTTAGAAAGGACAAACAGAATCCAGAAATAACTCACGATCACAAAGTTCCCAGCTTAATCACATCCAGACCCAGCTCTAAGGATTCTGCAAACAATTAAAAGAGCAGGAGGGGAGGGAGCAGCCAGCCAGGAAAAAATCCTGACTTACGGGAATCCTGACAACAGGGCTGCAGAAAGACACTGCTGACAACCCCCCCACAATGACGCCCAGTCCTGGAGCAAGGCACGGATGTCAGCCGACCACACAGGATTCCTGCCAGCAGCTCTATCCCAAGAGAGGAAAGGGCTTGGAGTGAGAGCTTTGGAGCTCTGGATTCAGTCCTGGCTCTGCTGGGTGACCCTGGTCATGTCACTTCAGCTCTGAGCCTTGGGTTTCCCCTCTGTAATATGGGGAGAACAATCCTTCCTTTCCCCAACTCTGTCTATTCAGCCTGGGAGCTCTTTGGGGCAGGGACTGTGTCTGGGCAGCGCCCGGACATGGCTGGTGCTGCCTGTCGATAAATAATATCCTCCTGGTCCCCAGCTCCAGCCGCCTGCACCACTCTGTTTGCTCAGGTGCTGACACCCCCCGCCCCCCAACCCAGCAGGGCCTGGGGAGCATCAGGCCCTGATTGATGCACTGAGGAGGGGCGTGAAATAACATTCCAGGAACCAGCGGCTTAGGACGTGAGCTCACGCCTGCTACTCACGGGCTGCCCAGCGGCCAATGCTGATGGTAAAACTATTTCTGCACCGGTGACTAGCTCCAATCCCCCACTTCAGCCTGGGCTTCCATTCCACGTGGGAGGGGGCTGGGCTGGGCTACACAGGAGCAGGCCTCTCAGCTCCCTCTGCAGCCGCCACTCCTCTCCCACACAGGGGCAGCGCTGGACGCTGAGAGGCCAACTCTGTCTAACTCCTGCAGGGGGTGACACGGCTAACAGCGCGAGCTGGAGTGCATTCTGGCTCGCGCAGCAGCTGGGCTCCAAGCACGCTCTCTTTAGCCAGGAGCAAAGCGTATGCTGGAGGAGGAATTGCCCGACTGGATCAGACCCGAGGCCCATCTAGCCCAGCGCTGTGTCTCTGGCGGTGGCCAGCATTAGATGCTGCAGAGGAAGGTGTTAGAGAACCCCACCGTGGACAGACGGGGGATAATCTGCTCCCGGCCTTAGGTCTCTGCTAGCTAGAAATCGGCTTAAACCCTGAAGTAGGTGGTTTTGTATGAGATCGCTTGGACAGCTGCCCGTCCGCTCACGCCGACACCGCAGCAGAAGAATGGCCATGCGGTGAATGAGCCAGGGTACGCGGAGCATCACCCACTAGAGAGCGGGGCAGAATGGAGGACTTTGCTTTGATCAGTGGCCACAGTTGGAAAGAGCTGAGAGTTGGTAGATTTGGTTTCTGAAGCTGGGTGGCAAGAGGGGGAGTTTCAGCCCTTTGAGGTCTGTTGGTTTATTCAGCTCCTGTACCACTGAAGAGGAAGCATGGCCTAGTGGCTACAGGTATCAAGTCAGGACTCCTGGATTCTATTCCCACGCTGGGGAGAGAATATGGTTGAGCTGCAGGAGGCCTGCATTGCATCACAGGCGCTGCTGCCTCACTGGGTGACTGTAGCCAAGTCTTGGCCTCTGCGTGACTCAGTTTCCCCACCTGCAAACAGCCTGAGAGGCGTGCGCCTTTACCAAGCCATCCAAGATCTGCAGCAGGAAAGAGCTCACCATTCTTCATCAAGAATTTCACACGTCACCCTTTTCAATAAGCCCAAATTGCCACTTTCTCCCATCGTCCGTGGAAAAGTTGGTCACTTCGTATCCCCAGGGGGTTGGCTCCGGCAGCTCCTTAAAGAGTCAATTATAATAGCTCGTGACCTAACTCAGCAAGCTGCTGCAACCGCTTGGTCCATTTCTTCCACCCATCGCAGCAGCTGGATCCTCAGGCAACAAGCCCTTTAAAAACGCTTGCGAAGATCACGAGGCGGATGTTGGCTGCGTTGGTGGCTGGGAGAGGTGCCACCTACAATTGGTAACATCTGGCAGTGACATCAGGGCCTGGGAATTGTTTTGATTGGTTGGTGGATACACAACAGCTGACCCAGATGAAAGAGGACAGTGATCATTTGGTATTACAGTAGGGTATCAGCGCCCCATTGCTGTAGGCCCTGGACAAAACAGTGAGAAACGCTCCGTGCCCCAGAGTTTTCAATCTGTGGGGGGAAACTGAGGCACAGAGGGGAAGTGACTTTCCCAAGGTCAGCCAGCAGCTCAGAGGAATAGAAGCCAGGTTTCCTGAGTGCCAGCCTAGCACCGCACCCACTGGGCCACAGCACCGCTCAAGAATTGAGCAGGATTTAAACCTTGGAGACAGCAGAGCAGGGCAGTTAAGGGGGAAGGAAGCTACAGGATGCAGGAGACACGTGATGATGGTGTCTTCTCTAGGCTGCAGCAGAACGAAGCTGCCATCTCACATCAGAGAGGATACTTCAAAGGGAAAGAATGGGCCCAGGCTCCAGATCCTTCCTGCTCCCCTTTTATTTCTGACTCTGGCTTTCAAACCACTTCAAACACCGCTAAGAACAGGAGATGAAAGGAGCTGGGGAATCATTAGCTCGCCAGACACATGCTTTCCAGCTTGGCAACCCCTCTCTCCTCTTATGAAAGGCATCTTTCTTCAGGGCACTCCGCCAACAGCCGCGCTGGACGGGATTAATGGCATGGCCAGATGCATCTGCTCTGCTGCATCGATCCGGCCTGCTGCTTGCGAGAGCAAGAAGGGAAGGATGGGCTGGCCCCCACCCCCTTCTCTTTTATAAACCCAGTCACAAGCATTGGCCAGAAATGGCACTTTGCAGCCCTCAGTCCCCGAGCCCTTTACCAGAGATGGGGAAACGCGGACTGTGCCGGGTGGTACGGGAAGGTGGGGCTCGTGATTAACGCTCTGCAGTGGGGTTCTATTCCCGGCTCTGCTACAGCTTCATGGTGCGACCTTGAGCGTGTCTCTAGGCTTCAGTTCCCCACCTGTGCAAGGGGGAGGCCGACCCTTCCTTTGTCTATTGTAGACCCTGGGGTAAGAACCATCTCTTACTCCATGTCTGTACAGGGCCGAGCGCAGTGGGGCTCAGATAATTCTATAGCCCTTGGCAGCGCAGTCCCTGAGCATCAAACATTCATAGATTTTTACCCTCACAACCAGCCCTGGAAAGTAGAGGAACACTAACCCCTTTTACAGCTAGGGAATGAAGGTACAGAACAGATTAAGTGATCTGCCCCAGGTCCCACAAGGAAGCTGTGGCCAACTAAGGGCTGAACACAACCACCCCTGCTGATAATAACCCACCTTAATTGATTAGCCTCGTTCGAGTTGGTACGGTAACACCCTTTTTT